>QRDG01000081.1:1410509-1674751 GCA_012064385.1 Puccinellia tenuiflora | reverse complement strand
GCGTCAATAAGCAACGGAACGATTGTTTCAACCTTTTTCTTTCCATTTTCCCTTTGCAACAATCAACCCCGTCTCTGGGTCCAACACTGCGCCATGCGCGAACAACCAAAACTTGGCCCTCTCGGGCCAGTTCAAAGTCTGTGGAGTGATCCCTTTAGCAACCAGTTCCGCTTCAAAGGCTAACCATTTGGGAATGGCAGACTTGTAGCCACCTGTACCCAACCTATGGTGGTATTCCTTCTTCCCAGCATTTCTCTTATTTACGACCGATCGAGCCACGGCAGTAGAGGAATTCTTGTACGCCTTGAATGCGGGCCAGGAATGTTTTATCTTCTCGAGTGCTCCGGTGAAATTAGCTGGATCTTCATCTTCATACTTTCTCCATAGTGTTTTCTTCCAGCTCTGGAATTGTGTGGCCATCTTCTTAAGAGTCCACTCCTTCACTTTCTCCGTCTTGCCTTCTGGTATGTTGAAATGTATCATGAGCGTATCGAAAAGCAATTCTTTCGTATGATCATGGACATAACAAGCATCATCCTCATCCACACCCTTCGGCTTATGCCATTCTGCAATGGTGATCGGGAGAATGTCCCTAACAATGACTCCAGCTTGATTTACAAATTTACGACAGGTCGCTATGGGTGCCAGCGGTTCGCCACTCTGAGAGACTTCTTCTATCGTTAGCCTCGGAGCATCGCTGGCCATCCTCTTCGTCAGGCCTCGAGGAGGAACATTATTTACAGATTTGCTCGATCCAGAGGGCTGGAAAATGAATCGTTAATTAACACGTGCAATTAACAAATGCATATATATACATGATCGATCGATCAATTGTCAGCCTATATAATATATGTATATACCTCGCCGGAGTTTGTCGTTAAGGGCGCTTCATCGTCAAACAGAAGTCCCTCACCGCAGTCGTTCAGAAATTGTGAGCTGAAATCATCATCTTCATCGCCTTGTCGTCCATCATCTTCTCCACCGCCTTGTTGTCCATCATCATCTCCACCGCCTTGTCCTCCGGAATAATCTTCTTCACGGGCACTCGCATAGATTATTCGTTGCATTTTATCTTCATGCTCCTCGTCTCTAATTAAGGGAATGTCCGCCATAGCTCAATGTACCTGCAATCAATTATATGTGTTTGTAATTTTTTTGACATAGAATTACACATAAATGACACCCCAAAATAATTAGGGGTGGCATTGTGCAACTTGTCACATAAAATGACAGCCCTTGGTCCTGAAAAAAAAATAGGGCCAGGCACCTGGCTAGCGGCTGGTCCTTTAGAAAAATCAGCACCCTGGTCCTTTAAAAAATATGTGGCCCGGCACCTGGCCAGTAGCGGCTGGTCCCTTAGAAAAATCCAGCCCCCGCGTCCACCCACTGGCCAGTAGCGCGTGGTCAAGGCTGGCCGGCCACCCCGCGCACCCAACCGCCGCGCGGTCAGCCCACTCGGCCACGTCGCGCGTGGGAACCGCCACCCGGCCGCCACGTTCCCTCGTATCCCCCTGCCACCCAACCGTCCGAGCCCCGCAGTCAATGCTCCTGGCCCACCTGCCAGCGACTGGACGGCCTCCTCGGCTCCCGTCCCGCAGTCAATACTGGCCACGGTGGACGCGGCCCCCGTCCTTTTTAAACCCCGGCCGTGCGCGATGGCGACCTCACACAGCCCCGCCGCCCTCTCCACACTCCATCGAACGTGCCCTAGCCCTAGTCCTAGCCCTCGCCCTCGTCGGAGCCGGAGTAATGTCGAAGCGGTGGTGGCCAGGCGGCAAGCACCAGTCCGAGTCCAGCGCCTCGGGCTCTGGCCGCTCCGGCCGTCGCCGGGGCGCTGGACTGCCTCCCCTTGCTCCTCCTCCACCACCACCATCGTCGGCGCCGCGCGGAGTGCGCATCGTCGGCGCGGACCCGCATCGTGCCGGTCCGCAGGCCGGCGGGCCGGCCGCCAAGAAGAAGCGCTACCGCCGGTACGTCCGGGTGGAGGAGGCGCAGTGGCACTAGGAGAACGCCGTCCCGGTGCGCTGGTCGGACGTCCACCTCCCGGACAACTGGCACCTGAATCCGCAACGGATTCCGGTGCCGCCGATCCCGACCGACCCCACGGCCAGGGCGGTGGAGATCGCACGCCGGCGCAGCCTCCTCCCCAATCACCTCCTCGACGACCCGGCGTATGCGCCGGGCTCCCCCTACTGGGACCAATGGTTCCGGGAGGAGCACGACGAGCGCCGCCGGAGCTACTTCGCGCCGGCCCCGGTGCCGCCGGTGGAGCGCACGGAGTACCCGGCGCTCCCGGAGGGGATGGACGACCTCGACCAATGGTTGGAGGTCGACTCCGACGGCAAGGCCGCCCCCATGGACGAGGACGACGATGTCGACGACGCCATGAAGGCGGCCATGGCGGCGTCCCGGCAGGCCTTCGTCGACGACGAGCGCCGCCGCTGGGAGATGGTGGTGCAGGACGCACTGCCGCCGCCGCCGCCGCACGGTCTGCCGCCGCAGGGACCGCCTCCACCCCCGCCTCCGCCACAGGGACAGCCGGGGCTGGCCTGGCTGCAGGCCCTCGCCCAGGAGGAGGAGGCCTACGACCCGCCGGAGAAGGAGTACGAGGAGCCGGTGAGATTCCCACCGGAGCTGTTCGGGCAGTCGTGGGTATTCACGACTGTGCCCCAGCTGCCGCCGGAGGAGCCCCAGGACGCCATCCTGGAGGAGCCAGGGACGCCGCCGCGGGACGTCCCCATGGAGCAGCAGCAGCAGCCGCCGGCGCAGCCGCCTGCGCATCTGTGGGAGGCACCACCGTACGTCGTCCTCTCCGACGAGGAGGGCGACGAGGACTAGCTAGGACCTCCCCCTCCCCCCCCTAAGTAAATGAAGTTTATTTCCTATCTACGAACTGTCCCCGCCGCCGATTTAAGGTCACCGGACCACCGCCGCCGCCGATTCTAGCTAGGGTTCGTGCCATCGGACCACCGCCGCGCCGATCTAGAGTTTGAGAGGGCCATACCTTAGGCGGAGCGCGCGGGGGACGGCGGCGAGGAAGAGGGACGCGAGCGACGGCGGCGGCGGCGGCGGCGGCCAGATTTTGGCAGCCTGGCGGCGTCGTCGCGTGAGAGGAGCCCGGAGGCGTCTGCGTCTTGGGCCTGGCGGCAAAAATGAGGAAGAAATCCGCGGAGAGGGACCAAGTAGGCTCAAATCGGCCTTTAGTCCCGGTCCGTGACACCAACCGGGACTAAAGACCCCTATAGTCCCGGTTGGTGTCACGGACCGGGACTAAAGGTGGGCTTTTTGGCGCGCTAAGTTTCGCAGCGGCCCAAAAATGGCCTTTAGTCCCGGTTGTAGCCACGGACCGGGACTAAACGGCCGTTTGTATTTTTTTCTTCATTTTATGAATGTTTTCAAATGTTCATATTTTATAAACTTTACATGTTTCCAAATGTAAATATGAATATGTTATATATATTGAACATTTAAATAGATGAGTTGAGTAAAACCGTTGTACTAATAAAATCCGAGGTTAGGATAAATATATTCAACATTTTAAATATTTAATGAAAAACCCTCAACTTTTTAACAGTCAAAACAAAATTCTACCAATTATTACACATATGTATAGAACAAGTTAGGATAAATAAATATCTCATACATTATTACAAATGACCACAATACATCAACATCATTCAACACTTCTTCGTGTCTGTCATTTTTTCTTCTTATCGCGTCGTATCCATGGACAATCTTCATCATTCAACGCGATGGTTGGGTCAATTTTCACTGTGAAGGGGGGAATTTCATCAAACTTATTGTAATCTTCTGACATGTCTGTCTTGTCCTCCACTCCCACGATGCTTCTTTTCCCTGAAAGAACTATGTGGCGCTTTGGCTCGACGTCGTACGATGCATTCACTGCTTGCTTATCTTTTCTTTTCTTCGGTCTGCTAGACATGTCCTTCACATATAATACCTGAGCCACTTCACTGGCTAGGACGAATGGTTCGGTGTCGTATCCAAGATTCTGCATATCCACTGTAGTTATTCCGTACTTCGGGTCTACATGTACCCCGCCTGTCAGGTTGAACCATTTGCACTTGAACAAAGGGACTTTAAAAAATGGTCCATATTCAAGTTCCCATATCTCCTCTATGTAACCATAATATGTGTCCTTTTGCCCATTGCTGTTTGTTGCATCAAAGCGGATACCACTGTTTTGGTTGGTGCTCTTTTTATCTTGATTGGCCGTGTAAAATGTATTTCCATTTATCTCATACCCTTGATAAGTCAATATAGTCGAAGATGGTGCATTGGCCAACAAGTATAGCTGTTCTCCAACAGTGCTGTCATTAAAGAGACGTGTTCGCAACCAACCTCCGAAATTCTTCACGTGTTCTTCATCAATCCAATATTTAGATTGCTCTGGGAAGTTCAAACGTAGAATATTCTTATGTTCCTCGATATACGGAGCCACCAAGCTGGAATTATGTAGAACCGTGTAGTGTGCTTGACTATAAGAATGCCCGTCCATACATATTATTGCTTTCTTTCCCAGCGTGCCTTTTCCCCGCAGTCTCCCCTCATAGCGTGATTGAGGAACCCCGATTGCCTTGAGGTCAGGAATAAAATCAACACAAAACTCAATGACCTCCTCTGTTCCATAGCCCTTGGATATGCTTCCTTCTGGCCTAGCACGGTTATGAACGTACTTCTTTAGGACTCCCATGAACCTCTCAAAGGGGAACATGTTGTGTAGAAATACGGGACCGAGAACGAAAATCTCTTCGACTAGATGAACTATGAGGTGCGTCATAATATTGAAGAAGGAGGGTGGGAACACCAAATCGAAGCTGACAAGACATAGGACCACTTCCTTCTGTAAATCCGGCAGAGTTACTGGATTGATGACCTTCTGAGAAATTGCATTGAGGAATGCACATAGCTTAACAATGGGTACTCGAACATTTTCCGGCAGGAGCCCCCTCAGTGCAATCGGAAGTAATTGTGTCATAATCACGTGGCAGTCATGAGACTTTAGGTTCTGAAACTTCAACTCTGTCATGTTAATTATTCCCTTTATATTCGACGAGAAGCCTGACGGGACCTTGATACTATTTAGTACTTCAAAAAAGATCTTCTTCTCTTCTTTGGTAAGAGCGTAGCTGGCAGGACCTTGATACTTCTCTGCATTCAGGTTGTCTCGTTCGTGCATATGTTGCTGGTCCAGCCGTGATTCCGGTGTATTTTTCGTCTTCCCATACACGCCCAAGAAGTTTAGTACGTTCACGCAGAGATTTTTCGTCACGTGCATCACGTCGATTGCAGACTGAACCTCTAGGATTTTCCAATAGGGTAACTCCCAGAATATAGATTTCTTCTTCCACATCGGCACGTGTCCGTCAGCATCATTTGGAACAGATTGTCCGCCAAGAACCTTTCCAAAGATTACTTTTAAATCCTTTACCATATCATATATAACATCCCCAGTAGGCCGTCTAGGCTTTGGCCGGTGATCTGGCAAACCTTTGAAATGCTTGCCTTTCCTTCTTACGATGTGCCTTCCGGAAGAAACCGACGATGCCCCAGGTACACATTCTTGTTTCCCAGATATATACTTTCAGTATCACCTAAACAGTGTGTGCATGCATTGTATCCCTTGTTTGACTGTCCTGATATGTTACTAAGAGCTGGCCAATCATTGATGGTCACGAACAGCAATGCTCGTAGGTCAAATTCATCTTGTTTGTGCTCATCCCAAACACGTATACCTTCTTCGCGCCACAATTGTAAAAGTTCTTCAACTAATGGCCTCAGGTACACATCAATGTCGTTGCCGGGTTGCTTCGGGCCTTGGATGAGTACTGGCATCATAATGAACTTCCGCTTCATGCACAACCAAGGAGGAAGGTTATAGATGCATAGAGTCACAGGCCAGGTGCTATGACTGGAGCTCTGCTCTCCAAAGGGATTAAAGCCATCTGTACTTAGACCAAATCTTAAGTTCCTTGCGTCATCTGCAAATGTCGGAAACTCTCTGTCAATTTTTCTCCACTGTGACCCATCAGCAGGGTGTCTGAGCATCACGTCTTTCTTACGGTCTTCCTTGTGCCATCGCAACAACTTGGCATTCTCTTTGTTTTGGAACAAACGTTTCAACCGTGGTATTATAGGAGCATACCACATCACCTTCGCAGGAACTCTCTTCCTGGGGCGCGCCTCGTCCTCAACTTCACCAGGGTCATCTCGCCTGATCTTATACCTCAATGCACCGCATACCGGACATGCATTCAAATTCTCGTACTCCTCGCCGCGGTAGAGGATACAGTCATTGATGCACGCATGTATCTTCTGCACCTCTAATCCTAGTGGGCAGACAACCTTCTTTGCTTCGTACGTACTGGGGGGCAATACGTTATCTTTTGGAAGCATCTTCTTTATTATTTTCAGCAATTTTTCAAATCCCTTGTCAGAAGTACCATTCTCTGCCTTCCATTGCAGCAATTCCAGTGTGGTGCCCAGCTTTTTCTGCCCATCTTCACAATTTGGGTACAACAATTTGTTGTGATCCTCTAATATTCTCTCCAACTTCAACCTCTCGTTTTGACTTCCACAGTTTATCTTCGCATCAAGAATGGCCCGACGAAGATCGTCATCGGGCTCATCAACAATGGGCTCTTTTTCAGCTTCATCTTCCCCCATTGATGTACCACCGTGATCAGTGAACATAGGATAGTTGTCATTATCCTCTGCTTCCTCATTGTCTTCCATTATAACTCCTCTTTCTCCATGCTTGGTCCAACAATTATAACCGGCCATGAAACCGGACTTCAACAGGTGGACGTGAATGGTTTGTGAGGTAGAGTAGTCCTGTAAAAAACCATTAACACTATTTCTTCAATATATAACAGTGATAAAGTGAATTAATATATAAGTTCATCACATTCAAACCAAAGTAGAGCAAATAACCAAATGTAATACATATAGTCTCACAAACATACATTGGTTCAAACTAACATACAACTATGTAAAGAATTTAAGCCCAACAACAAATGCGATAAAAATCACAACTATGGTAACTATCGAACCAACACCATAATGATACCAAGCCTCTTTATGAATGGCATAATTTCTAATTTTTCTAATCTTCAAGCGCATTGCATCCATCTTGATCTTGTGCTCATCGACGATGTCGGCAATATGGAGCTCCAATTTCATCTTCTCTTCTAGGGTTTGGAGACGGAGATTTTCACTTCTTTCCAGTTTTGCTTTCAAATCATTAATTTCATTTTCAAAAAACTCGATGATAGGGTCGGTTGGAATTTCCGGTTCAACAACGACATCCGGATCGTCATAGACCGGACGAGGACCGACGGGGACGGATATCAAAACCATGACACACTATACATATAAAAAAAGTAAGATAATATACATGCATCTAAAGTATATCAATAAGTTAAAAAGGGATAAAAACAAGACTCACCGAGGAGGTGCCGGCGACGGGATGGCGCGGGCGATCGACGATGGTAAAGATGTTCACCGGACAACTGTAAACCCAATACATTATACTTTAATTTGAGCTAAAATTGCATGTAAAAAAAATGAAATCTCTTACTTAGGCATTTCATCAAACACCTTGCTAGCACTAGAAAAATAAAATTTGCTAAGTAGCACCAAAATGAGCTAAAAAAGGAACACCGGAGTGCTAACCGTCGGGTAGATGAGGTGCCGCCAAACTTGACAAATGGTGGAGAAAATAGGGGCCGAACTCGTGGTTGGGAGGAGCAAGGGTTAAGAAAATGGAGATGAACCCGGAGCTCAAAAATGGCCACGGCCTGGCCACGGCCGGGTCGGGGGGTGGAAGATGATATAGAATATATTTAGTCCCGGTCCGTAACAAGGACCGGTACTAAAGTCCCTCCATTAGTCCCGGTCTGTAAATAGAACCGGGACAGTGTATTGTCCGGGCTGGTCCCACCTCTGTCGCCTCCTCCCGCATCCCTTTGTCACCGGTTCGTAACACGAACCGGGACGGTAGGTCCCCTACGAACCGGGACTGGTCCTGGTGGGCGCCCTGGGACCAATGACCGGGACTAGTGCCACGATTGGTACCGGTCCGTAAGGGAACCGGGACGGAAGGGCCAAACCGAAGCCCCTGTTTCCACTAGTGGTAGTGCTGGATCAAGTATAAGGGAACTCTGACTATTACCCTCGTAGCTATGTCCAAAGAGACCCACTACCAGTTCATCACTCTTATACGTACACACATATATATTCATGCTTTGTTAAAATAGGCTATTAGAGAGTCTGTGGGAACTTCTAATCTTCAGCAACAGGTAGCTTTCGTACACATCACCACATTGAATGATGCAATATATAGATATGCAATTATCTGTTTAAACACTGAGAACATATTCATGGCAGTGGCTTAATCATAACTACAGAGGGGACGAATTATTTGTGCTGATCAAGTAGTTCATTTGTGCTACTAATCTCTAATTCTTGAGAACGACATGTATACAGAGTGGTGATCACTACCACCATGCAAAGGTGCAGAGTTTGCTCTGTCCATTGAGTATTCAGGCTGTCTCTTCTTCAGCGAAGAAGATTCAGAAACGGAGCCCAGCCTCCACATGCAACAGTTTCCAATCGGCAGCATCACAAGGGCGCAAAAACAATCAGCCTCCATGGACTGAATCTTGGAAGTACCCCAGCTGCCTGCCCAGTGAAATCGCGACATAGCTCGCACGGAGGAAGCTCCTGATGTTCTCTCAGTAGGTGACGAATGCTGGGATAGAGCTGCCCGAGGCCCTGTACATGCCGACGGCAAATCCGGGCACCTGTCGGCACTTGGAATCGACGGGGAGAGCACGACAGACACGGCCGGAATGGCGACATATCAAGCCTCGCCTGGAGCCGGGAAGCCACCACATCCTTGAGTGAGGCAGCCAAGCTGTGGCTGAAGAGAGGCAGGCCGGTGACGAAAGCAGGTTCACCGAAGACGAACACCTCTCCCCCCGCTGCACGCACCGGAGCTGCTACTGCTCATGGAAAGCATGAGCGTCATCCAAGGAACAACACCATCTGCCAGGGGAACAGGACCAAACCCGAATCCACATATCGAGAGCCTACCTATGCAGCGAGGCCAGTCTCGTGGGGCATATCACCGTCGGTGCTTCCCGCAGAGTGCAATGGAACCAGACCCAACTCCACAGATCGAAATACCTACACGGCGAAGAAGGACGCCGCGAGGTCGTTCACCCGGGGAATTTCACCGCGGGCGCTTCCCGGGAAGTGGATGCGGCGAGGAAGGCCGCCACGAGGCCAGTCTTCTGCGGCATCTCATCGGTCCACATGCGGCGGAGCCTTGGGCGCCACAGGGTAGGTGGTCGTGTGGATGGAAGGAGAAAGGGATAAGGTAGGGGAGAGAAGACCGCGGGTTTGATTATTAGTAAACATAGGGTCTAAATTGCAAAAGCGCCGTGACGTACGCGTACCCGTACCAGACCGATTCCAATTTAATAATATATATAAAAACTAGGTAATATGCCCGTGCGTTGCAACGGGTGACAAAAAAATCGTGGCATGGCAAGTTTTTGTTGGTATAGCAGGAATGTGTCACAAAAGACTTGCCCAGTTTCAACAAGACCGTGTCCACATCACGACATGCAACATGACCGACCACATACTCGCACACACATTGACATTTCG
This sequence comes from Puccinellia tenuiflora, assembly GCA_012064385.1. Lineage (NCBI taxonomy): Eukaryota > Viridiplantae > Streptophyta > Magnoliopsida > Poales > Poaceae > Puccinellia > Puccinellia tenuiflora. The sequence continues at coordinate 1,665,055 of QRDG01000081.1, read as the reverse complement.
CCATCGCAACCTCACCCAACTTCTCGACATCCCCCAAGGTTATGTGTGTGTGGTGTTTTGGGGGGGGGGGGGGGGGGGGGTAGATTAAGTAGAGAAAGACAGATAAATCATTTGGAGAGGAGTCGGGATGGCCATGTGGAGAATCTCTATAAGGCAATTCTTTGATCAAACTATAGTTTGAATGGCCATGTGATTTTTTTTTTTTGGTATTCTGAACGTTAACCACTATACTACCTCTAAATCTTGTCAGCATTGCTGCCATTTCCTTATTTTCTCCTTCTGAAAGTTGTCACAACAAATTTGTACTTTCTCATGGAATTTCTGGTGCATACGCATGTTTTCAAAGACTCCACGAACACCAACAGGGGCATAGTTTCTTTTTCTGAACCCAATCTTCTTGTAAGCCTATGGCTGCTTAGCGGTTAAAAGCCGTGGATCATGAAGAGGAGCTGGTAGGTCTGGTAGCTCATAGAAGTAAAGCAACTTTTTTCCTGACCTAAATAAAAGTAAATGCCCTGACAGTATAATCATACCATATCTTTCTTTGATTCCTCATTATCTAATATTGTGCAAAGTATCTTTTCTCGATTTTTGAATGTATCATCTAAAGAAAAAAGGCTTAAGTTTCAGAAAAAAATATTATGCAATGTACAGCGAAGGATCTCATAGAAGCATTAATCAAACATGTTGGGTGGCAATAATACGAGCAAGCATCACTGGTTAGAATGAATAAAATTAGGAAGTGAAAACATGCATTGGGACATCAATGAGACCTCGCCATCAGTAGCGCACTCCTCAACCTCAGTGCAGCCACCAAGATGGTTCCTAGGAAGCAGTAATAAGATTGGGTCAGTTGTAAACATAAGTATTAATACAAAATGAATAAAAAATTCAATTTACAGACCCATGGGTTTAACTCAGTACAAGTGCATATAGAGACAGATGAAGACCACCTCCTTCTCTTAAACCCACCAGACGAACCACTCTCTGAATTTGTTCTTGCCGCCACTCAAGCCATCATGTCAGGACAATTCTGCTTGGCCGCCTCACGTCACCATCACTATTGCCGGCGGCGTCTAGCTTAACCTACTCGCAACAGTACACCTCGCAGCTGATAGAGTCCAAAAAAATAATTAGTCCCAACTCTAATTGGAGGGCGCATTTCGGAAAAAAAAAAATTGGAGGGCGCAGGTAGACAGTGGCCTTAAGTTTGTAGTTCGAGAAATCTGTAGCAATTTGCAGTTGACGTATGCAAATGGAAGACCAAATATACAGTTCACTTAAATTACCAACAATGACTATTAGATATGTTAGTATAAACGTACCATAATGTCTTGGATGAAGCAAAAGATCCCTACCTTCAGAAACAAATGACCAAGACATTAGAAGATCGAGATAACACCATGTTCTTTTTTAACAGCTTGAATCATCCGCCTCCTGATCATGCAGAGAAGAACGTGTTATACACTTAACATGGAATTGGTGATCACGTCCCATAAAGTATTCAGTTTTGTTCTTTACGATGGCAATTATTTTTTCATGTCTAGCTATGTGGTGGTAGAAAAGAAATCATTTTGAAGTTCACCCAAATCACAATGAATAATATGTCTGGCTGACTGGCTCCACCAGATCAGTTTTACTTGGTGCATTTGAAAGAAAATTCTCATCTAAATCTATGTCAATACTGAAAGCATTTGTACTTCGTACCCAAATGAGAAAGGTCTAGAATCGAAGGATACACTTGCACAAGGCTTTTTGTATATAGGCTTACAACATGGTATATCATGAATGTAAAGATCAGATCAAAACCTTGTTCTTCCGCACATACAATATTTCTAAAAACTGAATAATCTTATGGATAATTGATGACTGAAATACCTGCAAAAATATATGGATTCAGAATTTCAGATTGAATCCAATTGGGAGTAGCCTAGTCCAGTACGCTGTACAATACAATGAAATTTGAATAATCAAATTTGGTACCTTAGACTAACGTACAATTGTGCATCCATAACCATAACGCAGGACATGAAACTGTTATCTTAAGTTTACACAGTGACGCGGAAGCCCCTACAAAAATCCAAATCCGGATGCGAAAATAATGAAAATGTAAGAAGAGAAGAACAGGAAGTGGAAGCGGCCGAAGGATTTACCTATCAGGCGGGAGGAGAAGCTATGCGGCTGCAGGTCGGAGAGGAAGGCGACAGTTGGTGGGGGATCTGGATAGTGCAGCTTCCTCAGGCTAAAATATTCAGGAGTCACGGTGGTGTCAGCAACACGGCTGGAACCTCGGCATGTGCGGCACTGCGTCAGATTGATGGTATCCGGAGTTGGGCCTCCATGGCGACGCCCATGATGTCCTGCCTCGACAAAGACCCACACTCGATCTCATCCTTGCTCAGATATCACGACCATCCCCGCTCGGCCGCCGCCGCCAGGGGCGAAGCCAGCTTAAAAGAGCATTGGGGTCATCTTCATGTCACCGGTGTCATATTCTATTAATTTACTACATTCGTTACTAAATTACCAAGCAAATTACAAAGGTCATTGGGGTCATTTGACCCCACTCACTACACCTAGCTCCGCCCCTGGCCACCGCTTCCATAAACGCCCTACCGGACGCCCGCCCACGCAACTCAACAATCTGGACCTGGAGACGAAAGAGAAAGTGGATGCAGAAGACTGGGGGTGGAGTCGGAGAGGAAGGGCGGCAAGCCGGCAACCTAGGATTTGTGGCGTCGCGAGGAGAGAGAGGACGAACGCGGCGTATCTTGGGAAGGGGAGGCGTGGTTTGCGACGGCGATTATTACGGGTGAAAATCAGCGGAAGAAAACGTACGAGAATGGGATGACGACGGACGAAAACCGAAGCGAAGGTGTGACGAAAGGAGGGTAGAACGTATGTGAGGGCAGATTGAGGAACATAACTTTTTTTTTGTTGAGGGTAACATAACTTTCTTTTTAAGTAGTAGAGATAGAGATAGAGAAAACTAGTTTTATTTGCCTGGTGGGCCGGGCTTTTCTTCTAGATGAGGCGCGTGGCCCGAACAGGCACGGCACGAGCAGGCCGTGCCCGGGCCGTGCCGGTCCGGCCCGATGGCCAGCATTAGCTGTTCCCCTCTCTCACTTCTCAAAAAAAAAACTGTTCCCCTCTCTCTATTAGATCGAGTCGTTTCAATCCTCACAAATCGCCGTGATGTCCGCCGCCGCCGCCGCCCCCTTCCCCAACTGGGTGATGCTGGAGCGGTTCGTCCTCCGCAGGGACGACGACATCTCTTTCCCCGACGCCAGGAACGCCCCCATGGCCCCATCAGGCCCTCCGGCACCACCTCTTGGGGCGCCCCCTTCCGCGTCGCCTTCCTCCTCGCCGCGCCCCCGCGCGTCTCCCGCCTCTACGCGCACCTGCCGGGCTTCGCTCCCCCCCACAAGCAGGTGCCTTTGGCCGTCCTCGCCGCCCACCGCCACCGCGTCCTCCTCCGCGTCGGCGTCACGGACTACTCCCGCACGACACCCATCGTGCAGGACTTCTTCGTCTACGCTGCTAGCAAGGACGACCTTTCCTCCTCCTCGCCGCTCATGGCGCTCCCCCCCTGCACCGAGCCGCCCATGGACCACACCCGCCGCGACGGCCGCCTGCCTCGCCGTCCCCACAAGAAAAAGGAGGAGCCCAAGCGGCGCCTGCTGGACGTCGACTCCATGGGCCTCCTGTGCCGAGGCCAGCACGAGTTCGCCGTGGTGGAGCTCAAGCTCTTCAAGCTCAGCCGCACCAAGGTCTACGCCGACATCTGCTTTCTCCGCTCGCGCACGCCCGGGCTAATTGACGGCAGCTGGGACTCCATGCGCCTACCCATCGTCCTATGCAGCAACAGCCCCGGTGGTGATGATGATGATGATATGTGCCAACTCTGCCTCTGGCAGACCAACACCGTCATCCCCTTTAGCCGCTGGCTCTGCTGGATCGACTACAACCGAGGCATCCTCCTCTGCGAGGTCTTCGGGAAGCCCATCCCCACCGTCTCTTTCCTGCGCCTCCCTCTGGACCACTTCCTCTCCGCTCCCGGTTACAACCACAGCTGGATGTACCGTGGAGCCTGCGCCGTCGACGCCGGCCGCGCGCTCAAGTTCGTCAGTGTCACCCGCAGCGACGGCGTCGACTTTGGGACGCTCAAGCCCGGCGCTGGCTTCACCGTCACCTGCCACACCCTCGCCCCCACGTCGCCGGGCACCATGATGTGGAGCCAGGACTACATGGTCACCTCCGGCGATCTCTGGTCCGCCAACGCCCCCGAGAACCTCCCACGCGACGTCCTCGTGTTCCCTCAAGTGGACATCCAGAGCCCACATGTCGTGCACTTCCTTATCATCGAGTTCGGATACGTGCTCAAGAAGATGTTTCTGGTCGCCATTGACATGAACACCAAGACCGTCCAGTCATTTTCTCCTTATATCAATGGGAGGGAGGACATTGGAACCGAGGACGCTGACTTGACCAGGAGAAAGTCTGCCGCCCCCGAGTCCTTCCTCCCCTGCGAGTTCTCCAAGTTCCTCAACTTCTCATCAAGGTGATTGTTTTCTTCCTAATAAGCTCATTTTTGCATACCTTAACTCTATTGCTCTGCATATAATTATTAGCACTTGGAAGTGAAGCATATACTACTGATTACCTTCAGTCTCTGTTCCTGGCAATTCTTTCCCAAGTAAATACTACTCCCTCCGTTCCATAATATAAGATGTTTTAGCCCTTTTCCACATTCACATTTGTACCACATGTATTTAGACATGTTTTAGTGTGTATGTTCATCCACTTTCCATTTTTTTTAGTCCGAATCTAGACAACATGTGAAATATCTAAAACATCTTATATTATGGAACGGAGGGAGTAGTATAGCACAAGTACTCTACGAAGCACCTTTGCATATGCTAGCCTTGTCTTGCTAAAAAAAAGCAAATTTAATTTTTGAAAATCATCCAGCTAGATCGTTTTTGTAACAGCATTAATTTGTTTCTTGCAGGAAGAGGAAGAATATGGAATGAGTCTTGTCTTGTGGGCTGAGCGGCGCCGTTGGCCGGGAAGGAGGCGCGGCGACCTCGCCGAGAAGGCGCGCGGGAGCGGCGACCTTGCCGAGGAGGCGCGCGGCGGCGGCCGACTATGGCGAAGTCGAGCTGGTCGCAGACGGAGTAGGTGCCTCGCCGCGCAGAGAGGAAGAGAGTAGGAGCGGCCATGAGCTTGCTCGCCGGCGGCGGCGGAAGGACCAGAGCGTGGAGGCCTGGAGGGTAAAGCGGCAACGGTGGCTGCTGCCGGCCGCGGGCTGTGGTTCCGTGGATTCGTGAGAGAGGAACGAGTGGAGGGGAAAGGCTCCTGTGAAGAGATAAGGCAAGGAGGTGGGTGGGTCCCATCGTTGGGACACGCGTCGTACTAAGGAGGCGGGGGACGCAACGCGCGCGATCCCCCGGGGGAATAACAGCGTTTGCCATAACGATTCGTAATTTTCGAGACATGGAAACATGAGACGCCTTCCGCAGAAGGACATCTAGATGCATTGTACTTTGTGGGGTCTGAAACGAACGTACTACTTGAGAGTCTCAAAAAAAAAAATCTATTCAGTTAATCAGGTTGTTACGATAACATGTAAAGGACGGTCTGATCAACTTATAAGATCAGGATCGATCCCCCTCTTTTCTCTTTCTGGTTGTAACCCCTTTTGTATCTATCTGATGCCGTGGCTGGCATATATAATCAACACGCAACCGATGGCAATCCCCATCGTTCCCAGAAAAGTTTTCCAGCCGTCACACAAAGGTAAGATTCAAGTGGTTTTGCAAAAGTAGTGGAACTTTGTACTAAAATTGGAGCAGCAGAAGTAATGCCAGCTTTCAAGCATGGAAGATCCAATAATCTAACATACATTGTGTTTCAAGCTAACTCTGAAGATTATGTGAGTTATGTAAATGAAATTGAAGTGACTGCTAAACAATGGAGCATTGTAACAATATTTGGTGTTCTAGCAATGCAAGCTTGCTGCATGGAAGATCCAATGGAATCGTTACATACATGGGCGTTTTATGCTACCAAATCATAACACCAATCAGCAAAAGAAATTTACAGAGACGAGAGCAACAAAACAGGATAGAAACTAGCATGAATCTTTCGTTCAAAACATGACTCCTCAAAATAGGACCAGTGACATACTCCGTTTAGCACGCCATCCACATGTTAAAGTAAATAAAATAGAGGCAGCCAAAGCTGGCAAACTAGCTGCACGTACCAAGTAGTGCTATCAGCATCTCCCCTAGGTTCCATGCTGGTCCTGCTGTTGAAAAGCTCAGTTGTTAATCAGAGTAGCTGTATATTATGAATCGAGAGCTAAACATGTTCTTCAGATCAAGTGTATGATGCTAAAAGGGATGGAACTATTTAAAGAAATCCAGTATCATTATTATATAATACCTGAATAATCATGGCATTTGGCCTGACCTGAAGGCAGCCTGCACAAACCAACATTTTATATAGTGCAGGTCTGATGTAAAAAAAAAAAAAAAAGAAGAAGCTGAGAAAACAGCAATAGAGTTTGAATTGTACCTCTTCTTCAACTGAAGATAGAACTGGGCAAGATCGGTCAGTTGCTTGTGGCCAATGTTCTTCACTTGCTGCCTTCGATGATAGCTAGCAAGATTAGGTCGCAAAGCCAGCAAGTCAGACATTTGGTACTGGAAAGTGCAAGTGACAATTATGCTGGAAGAAGCTTGCTCTTGCCCCAGGGAGCAGTCCATGGAGGTCCTGCAGCAGGAGCAACACCACCTGAGGGTAAGCATGCAGCACATCTGGAGCAATTGATTTGATTGATCATATTACATGGATTAAGCAAGCATAACCAAGCCGGTACCTGATTCGATAGTTGCGCAGGAAGAGGGCATCAACAACGAGGGCGGTGAAGCAAGGGTACTTGTTGAGCGCAGGATGCTTGTACATGCTTCTGAACCAGTTGCAGAAAAGGCCTCCCTCCTTGATGTGGCCATCAGCGAATCTGGTGATGGACCAGAGGTGTTCGAGAAACTGGGCGAGGAGTTCAGACTCGTTGCTCGATTCCTTGATGCTTGCGTAAAGGCGGACGGAGTCATACGCCTCCTGCAGTTGGCCTTGGCCTTGACCTTCTCCACCAGGTCCTCCACGTGTATGCACGTACAATTGAGGTAGAAAACTACGAATGCCACTTGATACGGTGTACAGAATTAAGGTTAAAACGAAATATTCCCAGAAAAAAAAATGTATGAAAAGGTGCTGCTCCCATGAAAGATGGTGAGATGTCCGGCATTTTCTTCTTTTTTCTATTTTAAATATCTATAAATATTTTTTCTATTTCAAAAATCAAGGGTCGTGATTTGTTCAAACTCTTACCTGCAGCTTAAATCACCTGGTGTGCACAGAAATTTTTTGACAGAAGTATTAACAGAACACAACGCATGGCACATTTACACACAAGTTTTGACAGAAATTGATCATGTCTCCACTTCTCGAAGCTCACAGGCTCACAGCAACTAGACAGTTAGTCAAACAAACAGATAAAGTATACCACTAGCCTTATACTAGCTAAAATAGTAGACATCAAAACAAAGTTGCGCGGAATAAGGAGTACATCATCATCATAACCGTGCATGCAAGATTTCATCTGCTCCATTTGGGAGCTCATTTACAGACACCTGAGGAGAACAGCACCACCTGCTGCCAAGGCATGTAACCAACACAGTTCAGGGGTGGTGGCAGGAGTGAGGGTGTGAGAAGGGGAAGGAGGACAATAGTGAATCAGCTGTGAACTTGCAAACAGGCAAGAAGCTGAGTAGTTGAAGCAATCCACACACCCCCAAAAGCCAAGACCATCTAGATCTCCGCTGCACTCCACCCCACACACATGGACGAGACCCACGCACATGGTCCCACACCTTCACTTCTCACGAATGGAGAGCACAACCAAGAAGCAGAACCACAAAAGCCCACTCCAAGCACAGAACACGGGAACAAGGCTGAACAGGAAAGAAGCCCACCCCTGCACAGCAAATCCTTCAGCAAGAGTTAATTATTGGGGACAGACAGACGGGCAAAACAGCAGTAGCCACAGATACAACTCTCAATCAAAAAGGGCAAGATGTAATATGTGTTTATGTAGCTATCGGTTTGGGGGGAGATGGCTCCCACCCATGGCACATTAACTAGGCAGCCCAACTACTAAGTACAACGCCCAAACAAAGGACTTAGTCCTAATGAAAAACAGATGGCATCGCACCACAGGCTAAAATCTACTTGATGCTTTAACTCCTGATCATTTTCAGAATTAGAATAAATGCCATTGCACAACAAGCCTATGGTGCACCATATAAGATGCAAATACCAAATGTCAAAATAATTCATGAAATGTGCAGTCAATGTCAACCACAGTTCACAGGTTAGCAAGAAGGTAAAGGATTATTTATGCTGCTCTGAGTTGGCTGGAAACAACTTGCTCTTCACTTCCTCTGAATTATAAAATAAATTTCCATCATTGTTCATATCTCAGTTTAGCAACAGAAGGACCAATGCCCTCCTGTACTTTCATAGGAAATGAAAGTGGAAACCAATGGGCCATATTCAGATATCTTCCTGACATAGAAAAGGGATGGCAGGATGTAGAAAATAACACTTGATATCAGATGGTAGCTTAGTAATAATTACTTGAAAAAGGTGATGGATGGTGCTGAAGTTTTCACCGATTCCCGATGTCAGAACAAGCACTTGGGTCTAAAAACAAATCACCACAGAAAGTTGATCTAAGCGCGAGAATAAAAACAAAGAGAACTTAAGCCCCGCTAAAACTTGGCTTCTGTAGTCCATATTACTGATGCTATAACGTGTATGTGGAATTGAAAGACAGGCAGCAAATTAGGCAATATAGAAAATGCATTTATTGACACTTGATACATACCCTCGAAAGAGGGTTCCATTGATATAACATAACAAGCATTCAAACGGTCTAAAAATGTTCATCCGAGTACACTTGGGAGAAGGATCGTTGAGATCACAGAAAATAATGGTTTTCCCTACATCCATGTAGTATGCTTTTCCTTGCTGCAGGAATGCGATGGAATCAATTTCGTCGCTCATACATCATGGTCCACCAGGGCGCCAGAGGAGCGTCTTCCGTCCCTTACTACCCTTGGGCTGCGTAGCAATCGCAAACCAGTTGGACGATATGAGAGACAGAGATCCCGATGAGAGGGCTCGGACATATTGGAGAGAGGTTCCCACAGCACGAGCCGCGTTGGGGATCGGTCGCTGCTGTCGACCAAGGCGAGCCAACCCCGCAGCAGTAAGGGAAGCCGGCCGGAGGAGCACCGACTTGCATCCTCTGCGCACCGCGACGAGGGAGGCGGCGCCGATTGATATCTGCAGAGCGCAGCCACGGCGAGCAACGACCCATGGCCGGCAGGCGGCTGGGAGAGAGGTGGAAGCTCGCCAGTGGGGGCAGACCTGGTGGATGTGAAGGAGATCGGCGTCGGAGGACAGCCGATCGGAGACCTCCTTGAGGAGATCCGCGGGGAGGGAGGACCAGCCGGCGGCAGCCATGCCCATAAGGATGAGGAGGATATAAGGGTTAGTATTTGTAATAGGAGAGAACATGTATAGAGTATAGGTTTCGCATGTGGGAAAGCATCTATGATAATCTCATAATTCAACCACCACCTTTCAATTATCCAGCCACTGTCAAAGACCTTTGGGTTCCAAATCAGAAAACTTGGAATGTAGACTTAATAACTTCTTTATTTACCCCTCAAACTGCTGCTGCTATCATTCGAACTCCAATTATTAATGCCGAAGTGCAGGACACCCTTGTTTGGAACTTAACCCCTTCAGGTGACTGTTCATCGAAAAGTGCATATAAGCATTGTTTTAATAATCTTGTTATGCCAGCTAACCAGAGACCCAAAATTGTACCTCCGCATGTAGTCGAGCTTCTCAATCAGGTATGGAAGGTTAAACTTATGGCGCCAAGGGTGCAGACTTTTGCTTGGCGGCTTCTGCGCCGAGCACTTCCCACAGGTAAGAGAGCAAGTAAATTTTCTAAACACATCAATAAAGAGTGTTGCAGGTGTGGCATGGTCGAAGATGAGGTGCATATGTTTTTTCTCTGTCCTTTTGCAAAATCTGCATGGTTTTATGCTCCTTGGTTTATTAGAACAGAGGTCCTGGCGAGAAATCATCAATCAATCCCCCAAATGATTCAAGCTTTACTCTCATCTTCTCACCCTCAAATTAATATTTCTAGCTTATTCACATTCTTGTGGTGCCTTTGGAAGACAAGGAATAACTTACTCTTTAACAGGAAATCTACTAATCCTTGTCAAGTATTTCCTGTTGCTAATGCAATTATGCAGGGATCCAAACTCGAAGATAATGTCGCTAAACAAGATCATCAGCCCGTGGACTTGGCTACAAACCGATTGGAGTCACAGCTGGATCCATTCTCTATTGCAGGTGATGTAATATGCACTGATGTGGCCTGGAAGTGTGGAAGCAACCAAGCCACAGCTCCGGCGGGCATAGGAATCATCATTCAAACTCAAGACAATCAACACTGTCAGCAGATACATATCGCTGCCTTGTCACCACCAGCTCACTCTCCTCTACAGGCGGAAGCTTACGGACTACTACTAGCTTCGAAGATGGCGGATCTGCTTCACATAAAAGAACCCCATTTCTTCACTGATTGTTCCATTCTGAAATCTGCTGCAAGTACCACTCCAGTCCTTAATGCTACAGGTCATTGGATCATCAGACCAATTCTGGCAGATATTCAAGCAACGAATGCCTTCCATCCAAGCAGAATTACTCATGTAAACAGGTGTTGCAATATCAAGGCTCATCATCAAGCTAGACTAGGCCTTAAAATTCAAGCTTCTTCTCTAGCATTTAGATGCCTCTCTTCACGTACAGGTCAATGTACAATCAGAGAAGTTCTCTCTGTGTCAAGTGTGATTCCATTCACACTTCTCTCTGTAAAATGCTGCTAAGTTGAATGAAAATCTTTAAGGTTCAAAAAAAATGTATAGAGTATAGGTTGTGTGGGCTTCGACTTTTTTTTAGCTCATATAGGGGTACATGTGTTCATAGAGGTGAGTTGTGAGCGTCCGCGTTGTACTATTGTAATTTTAAATTAAAGCATGTCATATTATATATCTATTGCATACATCTATTCATGTGTAGTATAAAAGAACTGGATTTTTCTTTTTACAATTTTTCTGTGATTTTATACAATTTTTTAAAATTTTCGACATTTTATGAAAATAAAAAAGAGTGAGCACGTGGTGCCAGCAGAGTCCTACGTGGTCTGCTGTGGACCTAGGTGAGAAGTGGGAAAAGTTCATTGACCCAGATGAGAAGTGGGAAAAAGTTTAAGAACCCACGGCATTATTCACTCAATACATAATATGAAATCCAGCCAAGTACATATTTCCTTTCATTATTTGTGAAATCCAGACCAAGTATATCCATGAAACACAGCCTTATGAAATGTGAACTCTTATGGAATGCCCTTGGCGCTCATGGTGGTGGGTACAGTCCAACCTAAGAAATAAAGTACATACTCTTGGATTATTATTATCCACACTAAAAAATGAGGCTACAAAAGGATGTTTGAACAATTTCACTTTGTATGATATAAAAGTAATATTTTTTGCGAGAAAAAAAAAGAGAGCTTTAACCAAAAACAGTTGTGCATGGACACATAGGACATTCTGCTGAACTTCGATCCTTGGGGCCATGCACTAAATAGAGGCATGCGAAGAGAATCCTGCAACAATATTTGTCCATTCGAATTGATTTAATTCAATTTTTAGTCCAAACAATGGTTGGTTGGGACCACAAATATCACCTTTGAATGCGTTCAAGGGACTGAAGTGATCATTTGGTGCAGTATATGCACACAAAATCTCATGACTCGGAAAGTTTAGCTCATGCAAATCATGACTGATGGAATTGCATTATATGCAACATGTGCTACGAGTTAGGTCTACGTCTAGTACAATCCAGACAATAGAGTGGGTATATTATCTGAAAGGACACGGATGTCGCCTAGAGGGTGAATAGGCGATTTAAAATTATTACGGTTAAGGCTTGAATAAATGCGGAATAAAACTAATGTTTAATTTATCAAGCCAAAACCTAAACTAGCTAGGTTCACCTATGTGCAACAACACTTATGCTAAGCAATATAATCAACTAGGTGATAGCAAGATATATGACTTTAAGCTCGATGTCTATCACAAAGTAAATAGCATAAGTAAGAAGCTCGGGTATAGAAATACCGAGGCACTTGGAGACGATGATTTATCCCGAAGTTCACTTCCCAATGGAAGCTAGTCTCCGTTGGAGCGGCGCGGTGTTCACCAATGTGAAACACCGAATAGCCTTGATATGGCACACCGTATCTCCGTTGTGTCTTACCACCAATGTGGCGAGGCACTTGTCACTATGTTGCCGTTGAGGTTGACAACTAGAACCTTTACAAGGATGAAGCTCACTCCACAAGTTGGAGGGTCTTCACCAAATGCACCGAGCCACCAAGACTCGATGCCCAAGGCCGAGGCACACACCACAACTTAATTGGTGGCTCCCGGCAATGTCTTCGTAGCTACCAAAGCTCCGAAGCGAACAAGGTTGGGCCTCCCTCCACAACCTAATTGGAGGCTCCCAACAAATCCCGTGAGCCACCAAGACTCCGAGAGATCAACAACCGTCTAGGGTACCAACGTGCCCTAGAGGAACAAGCTCTAGGGCACCAAAGCACCCAAGAGTAACAAGCTTCTCAACTTCACTTCCACGTATCACCGTGGAGAACTCAAACCGATGCAACTAATGCAATGGCAAGAACACACTAAGTGGTCAAGTTCATCCAACCCGAATCCAACCAAAGCACCTAATGCTTGGGAGGGATTTGAGAGGAAGAACAAAGGAGAAACACCAAGAAACTCCAAAGATCTAGATCCAAAGTGTTCCCCTCACTTAGAGGAGAAATCGATCGGTGGAAACGCGGATCTAGAACTCCTCTCTCTTTTCCCTCAAAAACTAGCAAGAACTATTGGAGGGATTGAGAGATAGCAAAGCTCAAAGGGATGGCAACAATGGAGGAAAATGAGCTCAAGAGTTGGCAAAAGGTTGGGGATGAAATGGGGAAGAAGACCCTTAAAAAGGGAGCCAAAAATATGGCCGTTAGGCCAATTTTCGGGCAGCCGGAGGAGGGAGGCCGGCCAGGCCGGCCATAGCCCAGCCATAGCCCGGCCATGATGGCTGGCCAGCAAACAGAGAGCCCCCGGCCATGGGGCCGGCCATTTGGCCGGCCATGCTGGCCTAGCCAAACCAGTGAAACTAAAATTGCAATATCTTTTGCATCCGGACTCCGTTTTCGACGATCTTGGGCTCGTTGGAATCACCATAACGAGCACAACAAGATTATGCATATAAACATCATAGTCCAACAATATATTATAATAACAAATGAGGAAAGGTTAAACCTCTTTCTTGCAAACCGGAACCGTCATATCTTTTGCAAATGAAGTCCGAAAGAGGTGAAACCAATTTTGTTGGAAGAGGATGATAGTAGCCATCCTTGGAAATATTTGAAAACAATTAAGAGATAAATTCTCAACACATGTATGTGTGGATAATTTCTCAAGGACAAACCGACAATATTTCTAATATCGAAAACGCAATGGAAGACGCATATGAAAACCGTTTTCGATGAGCTTGGCCTTGTCATGACAAGCACGACAAGCACCAAGACCACACCATGATAAGAGACAAATAAGAACCAATAAAGATGATGCCAATGATGCAAAGGTTTGAGCTCTCTACGACCGATACGCTAAAGCTCACTTGAGAGCCCCTCTTGATAGTACGGTTACCTATCCTAAAACCCGGTCTCCCAACTACACCACGAGACCGGTAAAATAGAAACCTATCAAGATCATACCTTTGCCTTGCGCATTCCACTTGAGCTAGATGATGACGATCTTGATCTCCTCTCAAGTGGATCACCTTTCTTGATTACGCTCCACTCGGTGAAGCCTCGCATATTGCTCCCCCATACACCAATATGGGAGAGACACTCTTTCGCATATCTTCACTTGCCCTTATCTTGTATGTTGATCAACTTGCACTTAGCCTTGATCAACATATAATCTTCTTCTTTTAGCTTCGACTCCAACATATGGAGTTCAAGCATTCCATACGGACCAACACCTTATCTTGTATGTTGATCAACTTGCACTTAGCCTTGATCAACATATAATCTTCTTCTTTTAGCTTCGACTCCAACATATGGAGTTCAAGCATTCCATACGGACCAACACCTTATCTTGTATGTTGATCAACTTGCACTTAGCCTTGATCAACATATAATCTTCTTCTTTTAGCTTCGACTCCAACATATGGAGTTCAAGCATTCCATACGGACCAACACCTTATCTTGTATGTTGATCAACTTTCACTTAGCCTTGATCAACATATAATCTTCTTCTTTTAGCCTCAACTCCAACATATGGAGTTCAAGCATTCCATACGGGCCAACACTGCAAATATAACTCAAAGCACACATTAGTCCATAGAGATTGTCATTAATTACCAAAACAACATATGGGGGCAACCATGCTCTTTCAATCTCCCCCATTTTGGTAATTGATGACAATCCCTTTTAAGAGGGTTTAGATAATGAATTAAACAACCTTGCAAGACGAATACGCAAGGATGCATGAGCATGAAAGGCAAATGCTTAAGAACCAAACTAAAGCATAAAGCCAAATTCCCTTAAACCCTCTAAACTTCTCCCCCATTGGCATCGATTGCCGAAATGGGAAGAAAAATTTAGAAAGCCAATATAATATGAATTCCTCCATAAAGTGTGCATTTCTCAAAATATGAGTGGAATCAAATGCACATATCCATTGACGAATAATTAGAGGAAATCAAACTATATTGAGGATCAAAGATTGCAAATAAGATGAAGTCATTCTAAACATCTCCACAAAGGAGATAGGCAATCAAAAAGATCTGAAAGCGAGAGTTCTAAATAAAAATGGAGAAGCTCCCCAATGTTCATGCACTATTGAGGGGTGCACAAATATGGAATCCTCGCTCCCCCAAAATCATCTAGAACACTCACCAAGTGCAAGGATGTAAAAATTCAAGCAAAACAAAGCACTTGCACCAAAGATGTGGTTGAGCCATAAGGAGATACCAATTAAAAGAAATTATCAAGAAAGGCCCAACCAAGAGTATGTGTGTGTGACAAGACAATTAATTTGGCAAGACACGTAGTCTTAACCAAATGGAGATAAGTTATATATCATGTATTGACACACACAACTTACAAAGAAGATTTTTCAAAAAGAATATGTTCACAAGCTCAAGGATACCAATTGGAAATTAAAACCAATCGAAAAAACCAAGAGCTAGTGAGAACATTTAGCAAACAAAATCAACATACTCACCGTGATAAGCATGAAGAGAAGGATCTTCAATAAAATGTGAGTGCGCAAAGATGCGAATAGAAATAAAACAAGCACTCACGAGACAAACTTGGAGCCACCAAAGAATTATAGATAAAAGACAAGGTGGCTTGAAAGAAAGTAGGATACCAAATAAAAGTTGACCTCTCTCATATGTATAGGTTTCTAAGTAGACAATGAGATTCATCGACAAAGAAACTTGCACATATAAAATGGTCGAAGAAAGGAGACTATGGTAACCAAAAGGAAGTCATGAATATACAAAAAGAGATTATTGCATAAAAGCATAGCACATAGCTCGAACTTATCTCATTGTATATAAATGAACTTCAAACACATCAAATGCATCACACATATCACTAAGGGAACAAGAGATAGTGGAAATGCTTTGAGATAGGCGACAAGTATCACAAAGAAATAATACCAATTGAAGGAAGGTTTTTGCAATTTCATCACAAATATCACAACGATATACCAAGTGAAGGAAATAATCCAAAACCACAACAATTGTACATTAAAGTTTTCATGCCAAGAGGCAACCTACACAAGGTTCAATACAAGAAAGATATGCATGAGATAGATACTTGTTACCGAAATAGCATTGGTGATGATGAAGATGGGAATTTTTGTTTATCATCAAAGCTTGACTCCAATAATCGCATGGTGAGAACACCTTCCTTATGAATGAGGCAAGCATCCAATGCATCTCCATTGTACCTAAAACAAAATTCAAGTACAACATGGTTCCCAAACTCATTGGGTCCCATAGTAGTTAGATGAACTACAATACATAGGAAACACTCCACATAAATATGTGCATATAGATATGAAATTGAATTTCATGCACATCTTAGCCGATTTAGGATTTGGTGGAGTATCCCCTATATATTGGATCAAGAAAGACTAGCATGCCATAAAATAAATATACTAGTAAATATGCATGCATGGACTTACAATAACCAAATGAGATACAATTTGGACAAAACACCAAGTAAACCAAGAAGAGAGCACACCAAAGTGTGACACAAAAAGGTTGTCCAAATTATATCAAAATCCAAATCAACACATGATTGAGGAAAAATCAAATCAACATATGATTGATTCCAAAACACATGAAGTGTGATATCAATAGGAATCAAATCAAACAACACATGAGAGATAAGACACCATTTGAAAACTAAGATACCAATTAGGAGACAAGATACCAAAAAGAGGTTAATACTTGACCGGAATCAAGTAAAGTAAAATAAAGTAATAAGGTATCAAGATTTCCACAATAAATATCAATTGAAACAAATATCTATGGAGGAGATATTAAATTCCAATTAATACCAATTGAAGGTACCTAGGCAAGGCCAATGAGCATATGAGATAAAAGAAAGAGACATGCCCAAAGGATTTTCTCATTCAATAGGATAGGCATAAAACAAGAAATGAGAAAGCAAGACTCCCTAGAGAGAGCAAGGTTACACCAAGTAAACCAAACACCCTCTACACTTTTCATGATGGCACAAAGCATCAAGAGAAAAAGATTTGTCTTCCATAAACACATATGATAGAAATCAAATGCCAATTGAAAGGATCAAATATTGATAGATAGGATAGTGTTCTAAATAAAAGGAATGCTCCCCCAAGATTCATGCATTATTTTTGATATTTGAATTTGAATACAAAATGCACGCACAAGGGATCATTACTCTTCATATTTTATTTACAACACTAAACACTACCAATTTAAATTTAGGATCCATGCAAGAGACAAGGAAGCCAATGGGAGTCAAAATAAATATTTTTGGCAAGAGATGGGGCAAATAAAAGCCAATGCCAATGTAAGGATAATCAAAAATATTCTATCACAAGCATAAATATGGATTGTCCAAGGACAATGACCATTCGGAATTATTTTCCGGTGATAGAGGTATCCAAGAATATCCTCACAAGATAAAACATATGGCAAGAGATAGGAAATAAAACACCATATTTTAATAAAGTTTGTTGGTAGTTCCAACTATTCAAACCAACCGGCAAGGCCATGGTTAGAATAATATGGAACAAATGGTTTCTCAACTAATGTATGGAAATGCATATTAGAGAAAAACCACACCAAACAAACTCACACAAACAAGAGCCAAAAGATAGCTAAAAAGCAAATTGGAACTTGTTCGAGCTAATATGCCACATAGGAATAGGATTAATTTACAATATCAAATCTAAGTGGCAAACCTCAAATGTTCACATTTTGTAGGATTGTAATATGCACATAGCTTATTACTCCCCCATAATGTGATACTTCATTTCTTCTTAACAAGAGGCAAATAAAATCAAATAGAGATAATTAATAGACATTATAGAATTTGAATTTCTCATGAGCATGACACATCACATAGTTACTAGATAATCTTGATATATCAATACTAGGTGGTGTTACTCATATACACACATTTTTAGGTTCGTGAAGTGCTCAAAGCATATCACTCCCCCAAAATGGGATAGTCCATTAATTTCTCAAAAGAGCCCATTGAAATCAACACAAGATCCAATAAGGACTCAACACAAAGTTTACACATATATGGAGCGCACATTAACATACACAAACTTGATTGCTCAAGGTAAGTAATAAGCACAACATATACAAACACATGCTAGGAACAAAACTAACACATGCAAGGGAGCAAGCAACTTTCAATGTATATATAATTTAAATATAAGTTACCGCAAGAAGGAGCATTGGATATGAGGTATGACAATATAATCCAAATGACTTGGCTTGTGGAAATAATAATCAAGAAGATCCCTTAATTCTTCAAGGATAGCCAAGTCTCCAATGTCCTCCTTCACAACCTATTGATCAAGTTTGAGCTTGTTGGTCCCCAACCAAGTTGGGTCCTAAGAGGTTAGTCACAATAGGCTTGGCAACCCAAATGGTTCTTTTCTTGACACCACTTTGAGTTCCCACATATTTGGCAAACACATTGCCAACTCTATCCTTCCTAAGAGAATAAACATTATCAATTATTATGGGGTTGGATAGAGTACCGTTTGTGCATGAAGAAGCCAAGTGGCCCTTCTCACGGCATAAGTAGCAATATCGACTCTTTTCTTTCTTCTTAATAGGCTCCTCAACTTGAGGAGCAATGATTTGAGTCTTCTTAGGAGGTAGCCTTTGTTCAACCCGAGGTTGAGCATGAGATTGAACAATAGGCCGCTTCCCTAGTTGCTTCTCACTAAGAGGCTTCTTCTTCATTGGGCAATCCCTAACATGATGCCCTTCAATTTTGCACTTGAAGCAAACAATCTTGGCCGAGTGATTGACTTGTTCTTGGCCCTTCTTATTGCTACTCTTGGACTTGTTCTTGATATTGGAGTTGAATCCAAGTCCACTCTTGTCATTGGGGGATTTTTGCACACTCAACATGTTGTCAAATGTGGCCTTCCCTTTATGACGTTTCTCCACATCTTTCTTCAAAGAAGTGGCTTGTGCCTTGTGCTCTTTAGTCTTCCCTACAAGGTTAGTAGCTATACAAGTACTAGTGGAAGTTGAAGCTTCATTATTAGAGCAACTAGGCACAAAATGTAATTCAACATATGATTTAGCACTAGTGTGAGATGAAGAATTACAAGGACTAGCACATGGTATTGTAGCATTTTTAGTAGAAGTTGTGCCATTGTCCACATGAGGCTCACTAGATATTACCTTGGTAGCAATGGCCTCATGAGCTAACTTTAGCTTATCATGAGATACGAGAAGATCTTCATGAGAGCTCGAGAGCTTCTCATGGCTTTCTTCCAATATCTCATAATTGCTAGTTAGCAATTTAAGTTGAGCCCTTAGCTCAACATTCTCCTTTAAAATGGATGCTTCACAAGAAATAGAGTTAGTAGCACAAGCATCAACATTAATAGCAATGGGAGAACAAGTAGGAAGCTCTTTTAGTAATTGAGCTTGGAGTTGATCATGAGACTTAGTGAGATGTGCAAGAGAATCTTCCAAGGACTTGACATCCTTTTCAAGTTTCACATTAGCCTCAAGAAGTCTAACAATTTCAACAACAAGCTCTTCATTTTTTATTTAAAATCATTAGCCACCTTGAGAGCTCTATCATGGGTTTCATTTACTTTAGATGACTCTAGAGTAAATGTCTCCTCAAGAGATTTCTTGGTGGTTTGTTCTTCTTCAAGAGCTTCCTCAAGATCCGCAATCGTGTTTGCATAATCACGTTCGCGGCTAAGACTTTCATCTTCACGTGCTTCCAAATTTTCAATAGTAATCCCTCGCTCAACAAGGGTGCTCATGATTTCATGGAGGTTCTCACAAGCATTTTTATTATTTGAAAGAGCATTAAGAATCATTAGGCCTTTCTTACTAAAGTAAGCATCATCTTCTTCATCATCATTATTATTGTCATGATCATCACTACTTGACGATTTAGAAGATATGCAAGGACTATCAACACAAGCATGCGAAACATTTATAGTTCTAGATGTGTTTAGGTCCAAAGATAAATCATTGCAATTAGATAGAGATGAAATATCATCTATAAGAAGCTCACTATCATCTTTGCAAAGTTTATCCCTACTCACCATTGCATTATTTTGTGGCTTGCCACATGTAGGTGAGGTAGAAGAAGTTGAGACCTCATTACGCCCGGAGATGGAGGGAGAACAATCATTCTCACTATCAATGGACACACCATAATTGTCTTGAAGCTTGGTCCATAGCTCATGAGCATTCCGATAAGGAGAAACCGACAAAGCAACTGCATTTCTCAAAGACATGAAAACCACTTTAGAAGCTTGAGCATCTAGATAAGAGTTTTCCTCATCCTCTAGAGGAGAAAAACCCATATCTAGAATTTGCTCTATATATGGATTAATGTCCCTAAAATAATTTAGCATGCGATTTCTCCAATCATTATAATTAGTGCCATCGAATATTAAAGAGGCATTGTGCACTAAACCACTAGACGACATCTTTACTCTCTAGGCCGTGAAGCCCTATAAAGAGAGAACCTGCTCTGATACCAATTGAAAGGACACGGATGTCGCCTAGAGGGGGGGGTGAATAGGCGATTTAAAATTATTACGGTTAAGGCTTGAATAAATGCGGAATAAAACTAACGTTTAATTTATCAAGCCAAAACCTAAACTAGCTAGGTTCACCTATGTGCACCAACACTTATGCTAAGCAATATAATCAACTAGGTGATAGCAAGATATATGACTTTAAGCTCGATGTCTATCACAAAGTAAATAGCATAAGTAAGAAGCTCGGGTATAGAAATACGAGGCACTTGGAGACGATGATTTATCCCGAAGTTCACTTCCCAATGGAAGCTAGTCTCCGTTGGAGCGGCGCGGTGTTCACCAATGTGAAACACCGAGTAGCCTTGATATGGCACACCGTATCTCCTTTGTGTCTTACCACCAATGTGGCGAGGCACTTGTCACTATGTTGCCGTTGAGGTTGACAACTAGAACCTTTACAAGGATAAAGCTCACTCCACAAGTTGGAGGGTCTTCACCAAATGCACCGAGCCACCAAGACTCGATGCTCAAGGCCGAGGCACACACCACAACTCAATTGGTGGCTCCCGGCAATGTCTTCGTAGCTACCAAAGCTCCGAAGCGAACAAGGTTGGGCCTCCCTCCACAACCTAATTGGAGGCTCTCAACAAATCCCGTGAGCCACCAAGACTCCGAGAAATCAACAACCGTCTAGGGTACCAACGTGCCCTAGAGGAACAAGCTCTAGGGCACCAAAGCACCCAAGAGGAACAAGCTTCTCAACTTCACTTCCACGTATCACCGTGGAGAACTCAAACCGATGCAACTAATGCAATGGCAAGAACACACTAAGTGGTCAAGTTCTTCCAACCCGAATCCAACCAAAGCAACTAATGCTTGGGAGGGATTTGAGAGGAAGAACAAAGGAGAAACACTAAGAAACTCCAAAGATCTAGATCCAAAGGGTTCCCCTCACTTAGAGGAGAAATCGATCGGTGGAAACACGGATCTAGACCTCCTCTCTCTTTTCCCTCAAAAACTAGCAAGAACTATTGGAGGGATTGAGAGATAGCAAAGCTCAAAGGGATGGCAACAATGGAGGAAAATGAGCTCAAGGGTTGGCAAAAGGTTAGGGATGAAATGGGGAAGAAGACCCTTAAAAAGGGGGCCAAAAATATGGCCGTTAGGCCAATTTTCGGGCAGCCGGAGGAGGGAGGCCGGCCATAGCCCGGCCATGATGGCTGGCCAGTAAACAGAGAGCCCCCGGCCATGGGGCCGGCCATTTGGCCGGCCATGCTGGCCTAGCCAAACCAGTGAAACTAAAATTGCAATATCTTTTGCATCCGGACTCCGTTTTCGACGATCTTGGGCTCGTTGGAATCACCATAACGAGCACAACAAGATTATGTATATAAACATCATAGTCCAACAATATATTATAATAACAAATGAGGAAAGGTTAAACCTCTTTCTTGCAAATTGGAACCGTCATATCTTTTGCAAATGAAGTCCGAAAGAGGTGAAACCAATTTTGTTGGAAAGAGGATGATAGTAGCCATCCTTGGAAATATTTGAAAACAATTAAGAGATAAATTCTCAACACATGTATGTGTGGATAATTTCTCAAGGACAAACCGACAATATTTCTAATATCGAAAACGTAATGGAAGACGCATATAAAAACCGTTTTCGATGAGCTTGGCCTTGTCATGACAAGCACGACAAGCACCAAGACCACACCAAGATAAGAGACAAATAAGAACCAATACAGATGATGACAATGATGCAAAGGTTTGAGCTCTCTACGACCGATACGCTAAAGCTCACTTGAGAGCCCCTCTTGATAGTACGGTTACCTATCCTAAAACCCGGTCTCCCAACTACACCACGAGACGGGTAAAATAGAAACCTATCAAGATCATACCTTTGCCTTGCGCATTCCACTTGAGCTAGATGATGACGATCTTGATCTCCTCTCAAGTGGATCACCTTTCTTGATTACGCTCCGCTCGGTGAAGCCTCGCATATTGCTCCCCCATACACCAATATGGGAGAGACACTCTTTCGCATATCTTCACTTGCCCTTATCTTATATGTTGATCAACTTGCACTTAGCCTTGATCAACATATAATCTTCTTCTTTTAGCTTCGACTCCAACATATGGAGTTCAAGCATTCCATACGGACCAACACCTTATCTTGTATGTTGATCAACTTGCACTTAGCCTTGATCAACATATAATCTTCTTCTTTTAGCTTCGACTCCAACATATGGAGTTCAAGCATTCCATACGGACCAACACCTTATCTTGTATGTTGATCAACTTGCACTTAGCCTTGATCAACATATAATCTTCTTCTTTTAGCTTCGACTCCAACATATGGAGTTCAAGCATTCCATACGGACCAACACCTTATCTTGTATGTTGATCAACATTCACTTAGCCTTGATCAACATATAATCTTCTTCTTTTAGCCTCAACTCCAACATATGGAGTTCAAGCATTCCATACGGGACAACACTGCAAATATAACTCAAAGCACACATTAGTCCATAGAGATTGTCATTAATTACCAAAACAACATATGGGGGCAACCATGCTCTTTCAAACGCCAGATCAATGGAAAATGGAAGTTTCTAGAATTGCACACACCGCGTTGTTGATTATGCCAAGGGCGTTGTTGGTGGCAAAGTCATAGTTGCTCACTCGTGGAGGAGGGGTGACATGACGATGACGCTGGTGCGCTATCTCCGATGTGCTCCTCTCCTCGACGGTGTGCATTTTCTTTTTGGTGTACCGGCTAGTTGTGCGCGTGACGTTCTCATGTTATATGACGACTGGTGTGAGCGCACGGTTTCCCTTAATTAACCGAGCAAATCTTTATATTTAATTTATAGATTAACGCCTAAGACTTTGTCTTGAAAAGATAACCAAGAGATGTAGGATGGCCAGGGGTGAATTTTTCACAGTTTTAGTTACAATGGGGTGATGTCAGCCTTCCCTTATAGATGCCACATTGAAATTTTGCTTAGCTGGAGGAGAGAGAATGGAGAAAGAGATGGTTATCTTCCCTTAACTAAAAGAAGATCTCTTATAAATATTAAGAGAAAACTAGTTTCTCCATTGTACCACCTTTCCTTATTAACATAATTCGGCACTAAAATTTAATTAATTCTCATTAATTAATAGAGATGACATAAGAGATAGTGTATTATACAACTGATATAGTGCATTATACAACTGATATTTACTAGCTTCTCAAGGATAAGAAAAAACCATCTTCTCTACCATTGTACATGCCCTTACTAAAGCTTAGCTGAGATAAGATAGAAGGCTAGTTGTACTTTGCTGACATGTTCGCTTGATGCTCACAACAGATGAGATGAGCTGCCCAGTTTCGGCTGGGCGTGTCTTGGGGCCTGTTTGGTAGCCCACCTAGTACTCAACCAGGCCCTGCGCATGCAAAAACGGGCTGTTTGGTGGTCTACCCCGTTCCTCGAGCCCGCATGCGCATGGACCTTAAAGCACTCTGAGCCAGGCCCGCTGGCCAGGCTGTGGAGAGCTCCGCGTGCCTCTGCCTCGCACGCGTTGGCAAGCGCGGGAGATGGGACGTTTCAGCATAACTCCCCACTCTCCACTCCGCACACCGCCCAAACCCCATTTTCTCCGCCGCTCCTCACCACCACACCGCCCAATGGCCGGACCTCGTCCACCGCCGCTTCGCCCCCCCCCCCCTCCGGCGACGACATGCACTCCCGCTGGGTCGAGGGGCTCTTGGCGAAGCCGATTTCGACGTCGGAGCCCATGCGCCACTTCCACGCGACGTCCCTCGTGTGCAGAGCGCTGGCCCCAACGGCGGCCGCATCATCGGCGGCGGTAACGGCGACCGCATCCCTTCCCGGGCCATCAATGGCCGGTCTTGCGCCTCCAGCTATGCGGGCGCCATGGCCGATTGGCGGGATGGGCCGATGCCCACGCGGCCGCTTGTGGGGATTTGCATCCTCGGCTCATCGAGCAAACGGCCATCCTCCACAACACCGCCGCCTCCCCCAGCTCCACCGTCTGCACCATCTGCACCGCCTACACCTTCCGCGCCGCCTGCTCCGGTAAGAAGATTTTCCCCGATTAGCTTAGGGTTTGATGTGGGTAGGGTTTCGATGCCGAACTATTGTGCATGCCCGATCTGTATTACGATTTGCAAGCACAAGTGTAGTGTGTGGTCCGATCTGTAGTTGAGAACCACATGCACTGATTGATTTGGGTTTTCTTGCCCGAAATGCACATTTCCCGATTTGGGGTTTTCTTGCCCCATCTGCACATGTTGCTTGATTTGGGGTTTTCTTGCTTCGTATGCACATGTGATTGCTTGCTTGTGCTTGATGGTGCACTTCTAGATTAGCTTGCTTGCGCATTGCTTGTCCCTAATGCACATCTGGTTGCTTCCATGTGCTTGATTTGGGGATTTCTTGCTCCATCTGCATATGTGCTTGATTTGGGGTTTTTTGCTCCATCTGCCAATGTGATTGCTTTTGCATTGCTGGTGCACTGGCGTATTATCTTGCTTCAGCAATGCTTGTCCCCAATCCACATCTGCCTGTTCTTGCTTGTGCATTGCTTGCTTGTCCCTAATCTGCATGTTCTTGCTTGTGCATTGCTTGATTGTGCATTGCTTGCTTGTCCCTAATCTTACGGTGCTAACGAACGTCATCCTTCATGACAAGGTGCCCAAGGCCGAGTCAGATATCCCGGATGTGCCTCCAGGGTTTGAGCCACTCGTGCCAATGCCGTCCATCATCCCCTTCAACAACAGGCTTCAGAAGCCTGCTCTGCCTGGAAGGGAAGAGGAGGCGCTGGAGCTGCTGAAGATGGGGAAGGGGAAGAGGCCAAGGATCGGCCACCTGCCAAGACCCATGATGCCGCGACGATTCTACGCGCAGCTCGACCTGGGGGACCTGAAGATGCTAGTCATCCCAAGGTCATTCCATGCTACTTTGAAGAGTTGGCTCGCTATATGATTGCTACTGATGAAGAGTTGGGTGGTGCCCCAAGCGAAGGCGGAGATGTAGCAAGCAGCAGTTTTCCCTCGATAACGAACCGAGGTTTATCGAACCAGTAGGACCTTGAAATCAACAACAAAGTGAATGTTGAAGATCTCTAGCGCTTAATCTTCAACAGACGTGAACCTGCGCACACTCAACCAAAATACTTTACCCCCAACGGCGGAAAGGTTGTCAATCTTTCCGGTCTCGCAGAAAACAAAGCGGTTAATTGTATAGTGAAATAGATGAATTATGAAAATGGACCAGAGGAGTAATGATGGTGAAAAGTGATGAATAAATGTTGCAATCAATGTAAAAAGATGGACCGGGGGCCATGGGTTCACTAGTGGAGTCTCTCGAGTAAATAGAGCATTCGTATGATGGGTAAACAAATTACAGCTGGGCAATTGACAAGATTATAACACAAACTTAATCTAGCTATGACAAAGAGAACATGATAATATTTAAGTAGGCATTACGACAATGAATAAAGACCGTTGAGTCCAACTGCATCTTTGTCTAAAAAGTCCACCGTGGGATCGCTATCCAGCCTGTTACCCATCGGTATTAAGTTGCAAGCAACAGACATTTACATTAAGTAAAGCGCATGAAGTAAGCAATATTAAATATCAAAATAGACTTTAACACCGCTGTTTTACCCTTAGTAGCAACAACACACCCTCGCTCTTAGACGTTTCTGTCACTCGTGCCTAGGAACAAAAGGGGGCATGAACCCACTATCTAGCATAAATACTCTCTCTTGGAGATACACACAATCACTTGGCCAAAGTAAGTACGCACATCGGAGAGCATGCAAGAACATAAATCAACATATAAGAATCATGTACAATCTGATCATAACTTTATAATCCATCGGATCCCAGCAAACACATCACATAGCCTTACAATAATCGATCTTGATCATGTTAAGCAGCTCACAAGATCATAAGACATGAAGCATAAGAGAGAAAGACTACCATCTAGCTACTGCCATGGACCCAAGGTCCAAGGTGGGACTACTCACAAATCATCCCGGAGGAAGGCATGGCGATGAAGAGCCCTCCGGGATCGATCTCCCCTCCGGCAGAGTGTCGAGATCTGCTTCAGAATCACCCCCGAACTAGGGTTTGAGTTGATGGTGCCACAGGATGACTTTTTCTGGAAAATAATGGCCGCCCCGTCGTTTTTAGGGTTTTAGGGATTTTATAGTCGTCGGAGGGGGCCGAGGGGACCCACCAGGACCAGGGGCGGGTCCCACCCGCTGGCCAAGGGGGGCCGCGGCAGGAGGCCGTCCCTGCCCTGTGGGTGGCCCCCAGGGCTGCCCTTTGGTCATTTGGTGTCTCCGTCGCATAAAAAATATCCGTAAATTTTGAGCTCAATCCGACGATATTTCCTGTGGTGGATTTTCTAAAATACAAAAATAGCAAAAACAGGAAACTGGCACTAGGCATCTTGTCAATAGGTTAGTCCGACAAAATGTATAAAAATGATTAATATGATAATAAAAACATGTGACAACATCACAAAACTAGCATGGATCAATCAAAATAATAGATACGTTTGACACGTATCACTATACCCCTTCCTCGGTGCATTCCGATAGGCGCTTGCAAGTACTGCGACGAGCATGTACATCTGAGCTACTTCAAGAACATCGACGAGATTGTGCTGGGGAGGTACTGGCCAGACGTCGTCTACAGGTAAGACGACGTCGTAGTCTTCAAGCTCACGGCAACATGCTTCAAGATCGACATCTACAAGAGTATGGAGTCCACGTCCAGGCGGTACGCTTGTCCTGAGCACGACTAGTATCAGCATGCTTAGTGTTGATCAGGGGCATGGGATGCCCCTCTTTAGTTCAGCATGATTAGTGGTAGTGTATGTTGATCAGGGGTATGCTGTACCCCTGTTAGTGTTGATCAGGGGCATGGGATGCCCCTGTTTAGTTCAGATCTAGGGCATGATATGCCCCTGGTAGTTGTTAAATCTGGGGCACATCACTAAACCTGCATTCAACTAAACATGTGTGCATTGCCTCTAAACACCATGCAACCAAGTTTGCAGGGAACCAAACACGAAAATCCGAAATAAATAGCCAAAAAAGAAAACGATATGCAGCCTACCAAACGGGCTGCATATGTTGGCTCCGGCCGCGTTTCCCTCGGGCCAGGCCCTGCAGAGCCACGAAGACGGGGAGCCCAAAAATGGCCCGAGCAACCAAACATGCCCTTGGTCTCTTCCCTCTTTTGTCACTCGTCTCTTTTGCTCACGTATAAACCATGTCCCAACATAGGCATACAGCAGGTAATTAAAGCCAGAAAAAAAAGAAGCACGAGAGGCAGAAGCCACGGCCATAACATATGTCATGACGCATTTATAGTATGTTTTGTATCGAANCGGTACCAGGCCGGCATAGAGAGTATGAAGGAAGATGGGGTAGAAGGTCTCGGTGAGCCTGCTACCGGCCGGCCCTCATTTCGGTGGCGCCGTGCTCGTTGGTTCGCGCCGCCGCCAGATGGCGCACCGTCGCTATCGTCGCCGCGGTGACCCGTGTCCGCGGCAGTGCTCCTCGAGAGCAGCGGCGCGCGCCATCGCCGCGGACGTGCCCGCTTGCGCCGTGGCCTTGCCCTTCGGGTCGGTGGCTGCTTTCTTGGGTGCCATCGGCCGCCAGAGGAGAAGAAGAATGCTCTGGAGTTGGAGCGCTCTGGAGAGATTGGAGGTGTGGGGAGAAGTTTGCGCAGGAGTAATGGGAGAAGTAATAGGCGCTGCCTGCGCGCCCAGGCTTTATTGACCGGCTCCCGAGTCGTGGCGGGCCCCGCCACGTCGCCCGTTGGAGCCGAGGAGGTCGTGGCCGCGGGTGCAACCGCTGCGCGCCACGTGTCGCGGCCCTGTCAGGCATCTTTGGCCCCTCGACGCTTTGCCTTCGTCATGGGCCTCGGCGTGCCCGTCGCGGGCCCGGGGGCTACTGTCGGCACAGTGGAAACCAGGGTACCACGGGCCGGCCTGCCAGGGCCCACAAGATTCTTTGGATGATTTTCACTAAGGACCAGGCTCTCCAAGCCTGGCGAGCTTCGCGAGGATTTCTCCCCTCGCGAAGGGTTTTCTCCTCGCCAAGGGTTCTCCCCCTTGGCGAGGGATCGCTCCTCGACAAGGCGTCTCCAACGCCGCCCGCAATTCTGCTAAGGACCAAGCTGAAGGGCTCGGCGAGGCTTTTCGCCTCGCGAAGCGCCTTCTTCGTGAAGCCGTCTCTGCCCCCGCGGCAGAGCGCACATGGGCTCTGCGCCATGTGCAGAGTGACGCGCGTGCCTACGCGCGATGACGACGACGCCGCAGTTGCCGTTTCCATGTATAAAGCAGTCAACAAAGCGGAGCCAAGCAAAGCGGACAACGAGTATTGCCTCTTTGGTGACAAGGGAACAGTCTGCAGCTACGCTCCACGGACGACGCCACCGTGGGTCACCTCCCACCTCGGCAAGCACCAGCCCACTGTCCAGCTGGTCGGTGCCCCTTTTCAGCTTTGGTGACGCCGTCCCCCTGCCGTGGACCGCGTCCACGAGCTTTACCTTTATGGTGGACTTCACCTTTATCATGCACCGCGCCTCCTCCTTCGTCGCCATGTGGTAACCCTTCCCGCCCAAATGTTTGGGCAGAAGAGGTCCAGGACGCCTATAAAAGGAGGAGGAGCACGCCCAAGCAAAGGGTTCGATTCTTGGTTGGATCTTGGGTTGGTGCAGCTCTAGCAAACCCTAACCCTAGATCTGAAGACTAGCAAGTAGCCATTGTTAGCCACCTCGAGCTCGGCAAGCTCTCCTTGTACTGTAAACTCTCCAAACAGTGCAATACACCAGAGCAGGACGTAGGGGTTTTACCTCCACAAGAGGGCCCTGAACCTGGGTAAGACCTTGTGTCAATCTCTGCAGTGTCGTCCGCAGCGAGCCTGACGAGCACCGTCGCCGGAGCACGTTGTGGATTGTTTGACTCCGTGTTCAGCCCCTTACACGATACCTTGGAGACACCCCTAGTTCCTGGGGACATTCTCCGACAAAAATAGATCCGTTCAAAATATAGTTGTTGAACGGTATTTATAAGATGCTATTAAATAGGATTACTGTTTATAGATATATATAGGACCAAATTTATACATTCCACTAGATGTTGTAACTTGTAAAACTACACCTGAGGAGCACGAGGCGGAAAATAGATCGAAGTATGGGGGGACATGGATGGCGCCGTCGGAATAAGGCGACTCAAATGCTCACTTGTTCTTATGATTTTTTTTAATGAAGATGACCTGATGCTTTATCGCTCAAGTGTTGACAATGTTGTTTCATTTTAATTTAATATGATTTCTCCTTGAGCGTTCTAGCTATCAACCCTCCAATAGCGTTCTAGGCTCCTAGCTATCAGCATTGTCACTAATGTGGACATCAAAGTAGAGATTGGCTGTACGCAACAAAGTTGGACACTAATGGAATGGAAATGGAGTCAATGAAAAGGAAGAGCCATGGGTCAGACACTGGAATGCATTTTCGCCTGCGAAAAGAAGCTCTCTATGAGGAGGTCAAGGTAATTTTGTTATCCATCACATTGCCATTGGTGACTGTTAATGGTACTTGTCAATTTAATACTTGAGTGCATTGCTGAAATTGGTGTGCTTTATTGTAGAAAAATTGTTCGCTCAACAGTTCAAATTATAGTATGACTATTAGTTATTCTTCATTCATTGTTGATGGAACACATTGAAACTATTCATTGGGCTCCCCTTGTTTACGATCCAACATTTTCTGTCATCAGCAAGTCAATCTTTTGTGATATTTTAATTCTGTGTTTGTAGCGCTGCCAAAAATTGTCTCTTATATTTCGGTAGTGGGGGTATTTGTTCTCAGGGATTTTTGTGTAAAGTAGAGTTTGAATGTAGAGTATTGTTAGTGCCAACTGCATATGGGCTGCTCTACTCCAATTCTTGCAATCTTGTACGTCACTTAACTTATCTGAATGTCTACTGGACAGGTTTATGTGGGTTTTTTTATGTGTGGTAATGCTTTGACTCATCCTTTTTAAATCCTGAAACTGCGGTATATATGCTGGAGTTTGCTATGTTCTCTTATTAGTTTCAGATGTGAAGTTTTATATCTCAACTAATATTATTTCTTGATCTGCTTTTAGCCTTTAAGTTTTTCAAGGAAGTACCAGGTGTACCATACTTTCATAGGATAATAGTAACACCAGTGCATTCCATAGCGATTGCTTTTTTCTCTATCTTTGCAATTTGAGAGATGATTTCTGTTTTGGTTTGTGTTTAGGATGTGTTACTTCAGGAACATGATTTTCATAATTGGCCTCTATGTCCAGTTTGGTTTGGAAGTGCGCCATAGTCCTTTCAGTGTGTAATGTGGTATTGTGATCTATGGAAGTAAGGTTAGAAGTTAGAACCAGGGAAGCATCTCTGTTGAATGTAGCACTTGTCTACTTCATCATATTAAGTATAGTTAAAAGTCCTGTACGAATCAATATGATCATGAATCTTGTTACTAATTAAAACAAAACCAAATTGTTTCTTTGGCCTTTGCCACTATTTTTGTGATACAGATGCTATCAGTGATCTGATATACTTCGGGCACTCACTATGAGACGAGAGTTTGTTGTGGAGGTCGTCGCTGCCACTTTGTGCTCCTTGCATGAGCACATACGAGGACGTTGAGGAGCTCAAGATTGTTGCACTCTGTGGCCACAAACATCATCATGCTATGGGGATGCATCACCATGTTCTTCACTGCGCTGCAATTAGATGCAGCTCCCCAATCGTCCAACAAGTGTTCTATCAAATGCTTCAGTACCAGCTTACACTGTGACCATGAGCGTGCACGCCATACTGCTAAATATAGGGTAGTTTTGTTTATATGCCTGATCTGCCTCTTTCTCTACGTCCTTATTTTGTTGTTGTTTGTCTTGGTCAACTTTGTAAGTTAATTGAGATAATAAAATTATCCTTCATAAAACTAATCGAAATTGCAATTTGGTTGTTTAGACGGTTATGAGAGAGTAATGATGGTTGATGCAATCTCTCGGAAGTCATAAACTATCAAACGACTACTCCGGAGCGTGGCGCATACACGTAGAGAGAGGAAGGGAGGGAGAACAATGACATGGAGCTGTGTCCTTCTGATTGCAATGGTGAAGTGCATGACATGTATCATGTTTTTCTGGGTGGTGTTGACGTTCAAAAATGTTGATTGGCGTATTCGTTCGCATATGCTTCACAACACAATCAATATTGACATGCATTACGTTTACATGTGCGACTGAACAATAAATGTGAAAAACCGTAGCAAAGCACGGGCATTTGGCTAGTAGCCTCAGTACATTCGGGAACTCTATGCCAGACTTTTCCATGACTAGTATGCATGCACGTGCAACGCACGTCTATACAGTCGGTTAAAAACATTTATGCGTCGTCTGATAGAAAATCAATGAAAAGATTCAAAACTATGATACTAATAATAGAAAATGGTTTAAAAATTTATATTCCCTTGGTAAAATTTATCATCCTTAATCAGAAATGCCCGTGCATTTCTCAGTGTTAAGGTGAAGCCTGGATTTATCATCCTTAATCACAGATGAATCAATTTATATTCCCTTGGTAAAATTTATATTTCCAATATGAAGAACAACTGCTACAACCCTGAATATAGCTTCCTATAAATAATTCAGAAATGGTGTATGTCATTATTACTGAAACTGGTATCTCAATAGCTTCAATACAATATCTTCCACTCTTAGGTTTGGAGAAAAGTCCTGAAAAGAAACCATAGTTGATCTCAAAGCAAAGGTACGAAAGCATCTTGAGCATATAAAGACCGCAGCAGAGGAGAGAGTCATGAGAAATCTACTTGTACTAATCCCTGTGAGGCTGTACCTATCGACCACAAAACATTACAGCTGATTACATGATTTTTGGGTATTCGCCTTGCTCAAGACACCAACTAAAATCAAGTTAAGATAACTTATCATGACATTTGCTCAACTTGATGCATATTCATAGGGTGATTACAAGAAACAAGAAATGACACCATGCCCCGGGAATGCAAGCACAACACGTGAAACATATTCAACAGAGTGTGGCTATGTAGTTTTCTTGTGTCACGTATTCTGCAATAAATACATTGTAGTGTTCATTCTGGCTTCGCAAGTCTCAGGGCTATGACTATCTAAGTACATGAATCTTAGAAATACATCCAAATGTGCTTCAAGACGATTAAAGAAGAAATTGCTAAATCCTTGGAAACCCACTCTCTTGTAATCTCATACTACATAGTACGTACTATGATCCATTTACTGAATTTTTCTGATCTTGCAGAGTTCTTTCACAAAGCTTGACTGTATCACACATACTGGAATATTGAATGTGTTACATTACCACGATTTGAGGTTGTTTCATCCTTTTTTTACAAATGCAATTAAAACATGAAGTGTCTTAGATACCAGCAGAAAATAGTGCCCAAACTGTGCTTGAACTGTCAGTGAATTCTGACTTAGGATGAAATAATATTCTAGAGTGAATATTCCTCAAGGCTCATGCTCTACCTAATTGGTGTATCTGTTAGTCCGTCCATAGCTTAGGCATTTACTTCTAAAATCTGGTGGCAGGTCCTTGTGGAAAGATCAATAGAATGAGTTATGCAACCATACAGAAGTGCATCATCCTTTATTGTACCAAGTAGTGCCATCCAAAAATGCATTACTTGAACTTTGGGTCTTCTGAACCCCATAAGCTATGCATTATTAGACAGAAAAGTGTGCTCTTGCTATGGTAAGCAGGGTTTAAGTTACATTACAACACCTGGAACATTTGGACTTGACCGCAACACTACATACTGATGCGCTACCTAAATATGTATGTATTTAATTTGATTAGCTCATTCCAGATTGTGATACACACAATGCAGAATTCTACAACACTTGGAGCAATATAGTAACCCCTTTTATTTGTCAGTTCCCATTCCTCCATAAGCTCCATGAGACCAAAACACAAAAACTGTCATCTTTATGTGGTGAAGACATCTGCAATTATATCCAGACAAGAGAGAATTGAATGTGACTCTGTTGGCTAGTAGCCTATGTGCCTTTCGGTTGAGGTTTTCTTTTTTTACATCAGGATCAAACACTTTCGCATTATAAATTCATTAACAGTCCAAATAATGTCGTAACATTTGTTATCGATAACATGTCTTGATTAACACAGTGAGAATAGGTAACAATTTTAGCGTCAAGATTTTAGGTATCTGAAAAATACGAATGGTCATTAATTTCAGAATGAACTAAGAAAAGAGAGCAATAAAGTTTCAACTTACCTCATGGACCTACCTCAGAGAGGTGTGGTATGCAAGATAGCCTGAAGAACTTTCTTTTCCAGTTTATCCTCAGCAACCCACATAGAGCTCTGCTTGCGCAAGAGCTCCCCGCCTTCCGCTTTCTTCTGCACTTTCATCTTCTCCTTCTCCCTCCAGCTCTCTAGCTTCTGAGCTCTTTCTTTCATCTGTAAACCATCTCATATAAGTTACACACATTTCTTACAGTATAAACATCATTATTCCAGTACAAACATATTGTGGATGAATGTTTATGCATGATCCTGAACTGGAACAAACTTAGGCGAGTCAAGAGTTAGACAAACATGATGTCCACCTAAATCCTCGAATAGGGCATACAGTGTGCTCCAACAAGGCCAAACGGACGAGGCAATTCCACAAACAAGTTATGCACAAGGGTGAACAATGCGAGGAGAGCTATGAGAAGGAACGGGTGAAGGATCATTACATGGGGCTGGCAAAAATCGAGCTCGAACGCGCGTCGCTCGGCTGCCCGCGTCTGCGCAGCGGCGGCCTTAGCAGCCTTGCGCTCCTCGTTGGTGATGCGGGCGGCCTCGGCGCGAGCCTCTGCCTTGCGCTGCCGCTCGGCTTCCAGGACGGGGACGAGGACGGCGGGTCGACGACGTTGAGGAGGTCGAGCATGCCGAGGAGATTGAGGCGGCGGAGGCGAGACCTTACTACGCGGAGGGCGCCCTCTCGCGGCGCGCGGCCACCGTCGAGGAAGGACGCGAGCTCGCCCGCCGAGAGCGCAGCGAAGGCGGCCGCCGCGGCAACCGGCGCGTCAGCGGCGAAATCTCGCCTTCTAGGCAGCGTCCGCTGGACACTACCGCCACGGAGGCGTGCTTCTCGAGGGCGGCGCGTAGGAGCGGCACGACGGCGTAGAGCGCGTCGTCGGTGGCCGCGACGGAGAGCGCGGTGGCCGGGCGGACGACGCCGAGGTCGGAGACGGAGCGCGAGGCGGTCGGGGAGAAGAGCGCGAGGCGTTTCATCCCAGGCAGAGTTTTCGTCTGCCTGTGGATTTGCTAAACGTACGCGCTTTTGGTGGGGTTGATTTTGATGTTGACGGTTAGATCTTATTTAGTGGGCCAGATCGTGAGGTGGAAATTAGTCTTCATTGTTCTGTGTACGGTGTCGGGGTGCACGTAGAAAAATTCATGTTGGCTTGTTTATTAGTAGTGGAGATGACTGGAGGACGTCAACTCGTGGTAAAATTGCGAGTATCCAGTTTCCCGCCGTGAGGTACTTGGGCTACGTCATAACTCACTGCATTCTCGCAAGGCACAACACTAGTAACATTTCTAGCCCTTATCTTGCTATTCTCTTAGCAGCAATTGATGGCAACATGACTTATAGTCTTGGTGCTTTTATTGCTCGTCGTCTTAGTCTTAACAATAAGAGGGGACTTATTTATGGTGGAATTATTGCATTTATTATGCTTTCTGTTGCCAGGTTGCTTGTTAGAGAGGATGATATTGAGATGGATGTTTCTAGACTAGACTTTACGGTAATGAAGTCCCATCTTTTTATTACTCGTGAGTCTACCATGGAGAACTTGCAGTATAGATTGTTGTTTGGTTTTAATGTAGCTAACCCTCGCTTTGTGAGGTTACCCACTCCTTCTTTGTTTAATGATGTTAATAGGGGCGGATATTCATTTCCTGAGGAGATTTTGGACCAGTACCTGGCGGCACAGGAGCCTGAAGAGCTAGAGGAGGAGCCACAGGATTCGCAGTGGCAGCCCCAGGCAGGCGCCAACACCGCCACCGTGGTAGCCGTTCCCAACTTAGGCGAAAGCCTAAGCTTGGGGGAGTACGTGTTTCTCACCGACATCTCTTACATTTCGCTCACTCATTTATAGTATGTCGGTGGGTTCATTGTCTCTTTGTATATCCATATGTTTGCATTTTTACTCTTTTTGTTTTGCTTTGTTCTTTTCGATTTTGTTAGTCTTTGCTAGTTGCAATTTTCATTTATTAAGAGAAAACCCAAAAAGTTTTTCCTTTGTTTTTCTAGTTCTATAACCGAAAAGACCAAAAAAATTATTTTCTTTTGCTTCTTACTTGGTTGTTTCTTTCTTTTTCCGTCTCACAAAATAGAAAACAACAAAAAGATTTCTCGTCTTTTCATTTTTATTTTCATTAATTAAAAACACCAAAAATATTTTCTCTTCTTCTTTTTATTGTATAGTTGCTTGCGGAACTCAACTCACGTCCGTGGTGACGCTTGCACACTTCAACTATCTTTGTATCTTTCAGTTGTGCAAGTAACAAAGCAATAATGACGATATTTGGCGAAGCGGGCGTGATAAGAAGATTTGGTATGAACTCTATTTGTTTTCATTTTTGTACAGATGTTTATCTGTTTGCTCATGTTTTAGCTTGTCGTGTTAGATTGATGTGCAAATACTATTGCTTAGTAGTTCATGCTTTTAAACCTTTAAACCTTCAACCTTTAAACCTTCAAAATAATCTTTTTTTGTGCCCCTGTTTTTAGCTCATGAGGAAATAGTAGAGAGGTTTGTTATACCCTGTGTCAAGCAAAGTTAATTTCTCCCTCTTTCACCCGATGAGCATGGAATGCGTGCTCATTTGAATTTGCAAGAGAGCTGGCAAGAGACCCCGTGTCTCATGAAAATATAAGTATAACCCACTACATCTCCTTCACACATGATACTCGAGAAATCGGTACCCTATGGTTAGTGGAACAAAAGGAGAACGGGGAGTGTAATCATTCCTCTAATTATTCAGCCGCTCTCAAAAGTCTAAAAGCTTTGTTTGATATGGGGTGGATAACAGATTTCTTTGCTACCATTCGTTGACAAAGGCATGCACCTCTCAAAATCATTTTATTTCTATCTTTCAAAAATTGAAAAGCTCTAGCACATGATTAATCTCTGCTTCCCTCTGTGAAGGGCCTATCTTTTACTTTTATGTTGAGTCTCCATTCTTCCTTCAGCACCTTCTTCGAGAGCATAGTTGTCATTCTGAGTTTAATGTGCTTTGTCCCAAAGTGTTATTGAATGAAGTATGAATGTGATGCTTTTTCATTTCTGAAACCCTTACATCTAGTCTCCATCTAATATTTCAGAGGTGCTCTGCATTTATGTTTTGCTGTACTAAAGGGGCAAGCGAGATATCACTACACCATGCTTTATTATTTACATTGCATTGATGCTAATGGGTACATTCTCAAATTTTTGCTTGATAGCATGTTGTGTTCCTCTTATGAGTCTTCATAATTGCTTAAGCTTTACTATTTTCACAGCTTCTTTCATGTGCTTGTTAAACCATTGATCATAGCGTAAATTTCTGTATATCAAATGAAGCAAATGTGTTTGTCAAAGTTTTCTTTTATCGCATCCAGTTTGTCAACTGAATTGCTTGAGGACAAGCAATAAGCTAAGCTTGGGGGAGCTGATACGTCGCAAACGTATCTACTTTTCCAAACACTTTTGCTATTGTTTTACCTCATATTTGCATGATTTGATTGGAACTAACACGGACTGACGCTGTTTTCAGCAGAATTGCATTTGGTGTCTTTTTTTGTGTAGAAATAAAAAGTCCGCGGAAAATTCCAGAAAAATAAGAAAAAGGGTTTTTGAAGGAAAAGAGCCACGGAGCCAGAAGGGCCCGGAGGGGGGCCACCCCAGGTGAGGGGCGGGTCCCACCCGCCGCCCCTGGTGGGACCGCGGCCAGGGGCGGCCCCCTCTCCTGGTGGCTCACCTCCCGATGCCCTTTCGCATATCAACTTCCTATGACCTAAAAACGACGACCGCCCAAACACTTTTCACAAAAACCTGACAGAGCGCCGCCGCCACCTTGATGATTGGTGATGGTAGCGTTGGGTTGTGCCCCAAGCGAAGGCGTGGATGTAGTAAGTAGCAGTTTTCCCTTGTTAACGAACCGAGGTTTATCGAACCAGTAGGACTTTGAATCAACAACAAAGTAAATGTTGAAGATCTCTGGCGCTTAATCTTCAACAGACGTGGACCTGCACACACTCAACCAATTACTTTGCCCCCAACGGCGGAAAGGTTGTCAATCTTTTCGGTCTCGCAGAAAACAAAGCGGTTAATTGTATAGTGAAATAGATGAAAATATGAAAGTGGACCAGAGGAGTAATGATGATGAAAAGTGATGAATAAAGGTTGCAATCAATGTAAAAAGATGGACCGGGGGCCATGGGTTCACTAGTGCAGTCTCTCAAGTAAATAAAACACTCATATGTTTGACACATATCAGCATCCCCAAGCTTAACTCCTACTCGTCCTCGAGTAGGTAAGTGATAACAAAATAGTTTTTTATAAGACATGCAACCAACATAATCTTGATCAAGATAATAATACAAAGCACATGATGTGAAGAAGGTGATCCAAAACAATTGTCTATAGTTGACATTAAGCAAACAATTATTAACAAATGCTAGAAACTTTTCATGAATAAGTGCTTTGGAGACATGGAACCATACATAAGGTTTAGAAAGAAGAATTGCAAATTATGTCTCCAATGTAAAGCATCAATCATTCTTCAAAGCATCTAATTAGTCATTCATGAAAATAGCCAAGCTCAAGTCAGGTGTCCTAATCCATCTCCTTCACAAATCAACTGTTTCGAAGTCTACTCAACTAGTGCAAGTAAGAAGTGGCTTTGGCACCAAGATGTTATGGCAAAGAGAACAATGATGGAGGTTTGGAAGGTCAAAAAGAAAGGCTCAAACAGTGGAGAAGGTAAGCACAAGACAGAAGGAAGTCCCATAGTTGACACTGTATGAGGAGTAGTGATTGCCATGCAACGGATGCACATAGAGCTATAAGTGTATGAAAGCTCTCCAATGGAACTAGTGGGGGTGCATCCAACTTGCTTGCTCATGAAGACCTAGAGCACTTGAGGAGGCTCATCCTTGGAATATACAAGCCAAGTTCTATAACGTTAATTCCCCACATAGTTATACTACTAATACAACATGAGAACTCTCTATAATAAAGTGTAGGTGCTACTAGCACAAGTGTGGTAAAAAAGGATATTAGTGTTGCTCCCTCTCTCTTTTTCTATTTTTTTTATTTTGGGTGGCCTCCTTGGCTCTTTTAAATGCTCTCTCATTTGGCCTCCTTTGGGCTCTTTTATTTTTATCTCTTTTTTATTTTATATACCTCACTGTAGGAGCAATACTCTGTATTACAAATGGATCATCACACTTTTTGGTACTCATAACTTATAAGGCTAATACATGATGTATAAAAGAAGGTATGCATGAACGAGCATAGTGTGGAAAAAATGTAGAACATGTGGCAAGCCACGCGGCACACTAACTCAATGATCAAGCAAACTATATGGTAATGAAGAACGACATCAAGTCATGTAATGTAATGATGGATGTTGCATGGCAATGTATCTCGGAACGGCTATGGAAATGCCGTGATAGGTAGGTATGGTGGCTGTTTTGAGGGAGATAATTGGCTTATGTGTAGGAGAACATGATGAAGTTCTCCCACGGAGTTGGATGTACTCGCGAAGTATGCACCAATCTCAATGTGAGAGAGGGCATTGCGCATCACCGAAGAGGCTAGCAAAATATGGAAGTGGAAGTGCCAAAAACCAAAACTCACAATGCATTTCGTATATTGCAAACAACTAGCAGTTTCAATGTTCCACAAATGGTTAGAAACACCCCGAGATGGATCGTGGCGGCGCCACAAGTGCCCCGTTGGCTTCCCCGACCGTTGCAGTAACTACCCACTAGGAACTTATTTTCAACTGAGCAGAATTCATGACACATTAGCATTGTTGACTTAGGTTGTTTAGTTCAGAAAAGTATGGCTCCACGCTTTACTAACACATCTCCACTAATCAACTCTAACACCATTAACCAATACATTTTAACAATTAGTTATTTTAATGCCTCAAAACAATTGAAGAGTATCAAATTATCCACATAGTGATCTACAAGACTATGCAGGTTTTTTTCTACTTCATATCACTAACACATGCATAGCATTTTACCGTTCTAACATATTAACCAAGCAATCAAAACAACTCTCTAACAAATATAAGTGAAGATCAAGAGAGTTTAACACCAACTACTAGCAGCTCTAAATAAGATAAAAGCTAAAAGCGAGAGCTTACACTAGTAGAGAACAGGGCATTAGTACCGGTTTTTATAGGGCCTTTAGTA
Source organism: Puccinellia tenuiflora (assembly GCA_012064385.1). Classification (NCBI taxonomy): domain Eukaryota; kingdom Viridiplantae; phylum Streptophyta; class Magnoliopsida; order Poales; family Poaceae; genus Puccinellia; species Puccinellia tenuiflora. The sequence goes on along the minus strand of QRDG01000081.1, from coordinate 1,624,940 downwards.
CCGGTTGTGCAACCGGTACTAAAAGGTCGGCACTAAAGGGTCACCCCTTTAGTACCGGTTTTAGATACAACCGGTACTAAAGGCCCTCCACGTGGGCACACAGCAGGGCGCGTAGGCGAAGGACCTTTAGTACCGGTTGGTAATACCAACCGGTACTAAAGGTTCCTGCATTTTTTGCCCCCCTTATTTTTTCAGGGAGGTTTAGGTTTTCGGTTATTATTTCTTTTCGCTTATTTTTCGGGGTTTAGGGTTTCTATTTTTTTCCTTTTCGCTCATTTTTCAGGGTTTCGGAGGAGAGCACGTATAAAGTACACACTACACATATAAAGTACCCACTACACATATAAAGTACTGTAGCGCCCTCGCTTAGAAAAGCAAGAACACATCGTGAAATATGCTATTCCCTGGATCGAGTATGGATAGCAATTCACAAATAGATGTAATACCATGCATCAATGTCAAATAATTATTACATCGTGAGATCCATAAATAAAATATTCTTTACAAATTGCATAGCCGAAGGCTAGCTTGAATGTAAAGTTTGGCAGCGGAAACATAAGTAGCACAGAGAGCTTCATCATCTTCATGTGCCACTGGCATACATGTTGGTTGCAAGCTCGAAAGGTAGACGTCCTCACGCGTCATCGTAAAAACCTGCAACATTAACGTTGCAGCCCAGGGAATTTGGGTCAATACCTTGTGACAGGCCGGCAAGTGATACTTTGGTGGAATATAAAATGGCAAGTCTAAATATATATGCATATCTGGCTGGTGGAGTTGAAGGCTATTGCATAAAGCAAATTTTGTCCTACTTTTCATAAACATTGTATTCTCAACTTTTCAATATGAGACACACCCATGGAACGCATCCAAGGTCTCATATACCCGAGTTCACCCATCAAATTTTATTATGAATTGGAATGAGGAGATTTTCCATCGACATCCTTGTCCAGCCGCTCAGAATTGTCCGTAACCGGGGACACGGCTATGATCATAGTTTTACACTCTCGAGAGGTTGTGCACTTTCACCACAAGACTTCATCAACCCATTCTGTCCTTGACCTTCTTGAAGTGAAAAGGAAAGGTGAAGATGAAGACGAGACCTTTGGGAAACAGTCCCCTGTTCCTCAGACAGACCCATACAAGACATTCATCCGCTGAGAACTGTCGGAATCAGGTTCCTAGAACTTACTTAGTCAAGGCAGAGCCATAATACCAAGTGGCTGCACTGGAAGCAATCTAAACTTGGAGTGACTTAAATCTCTTTGTTCCTGGGTGGCCGTTCACAAGTGCACGTACTCAGTTAAAACCATGGAAATGGCCCTGAGCAGCCACTCAACTTTGACCACCAATAGAGCAAAACCAATTGCCACCCAGGTAGTTCATTAACTTAGTAGAGTTTTTATCCTTTCGTACTACAATAAAACATTTCAGCGTAGCAATTCTAAAATCTACCAAGATAATGGGTTCCTAGACCAATAGGAAAAGGTGGTATACTAAACAGGTCTGCATAGCAATATAGTAGTACACCTATCATGTATACTACTGAAATAGTCTACAATGCATATATAATAAAATAGTAGGACTTTCATGAAAGGGTGTATGCACTTGCCTTTTGGAACTTGTCGTTGCTCACACACTCTTCTCAAAGTAACTCGTAGCACTCCGTTCAATCTATACAATATAAACATATGACAATAAGAAACAATACAACAATCCAAAGAAACAAACATAACAACAAACATGGATAGAAACGAACATATCTAGGTTGGTGGTCCAAGTTTCAATACATGATTCCATATGCAAAAAGAATCAATGCATTAGGTTTGGGGTTTGCCATTTGGTTAGGGGTTGGTCTGAAATCAAATTTGAACATTTCAAATTTGAAGGCTTAAAAGGGTTGTTTCAAAGGTTGTAGGGATTGGTCTTGATCTCTCTGGACAGAGAAAAGTATTTTAAGAAGTTTTCTAAAAGAAAACAATTTAAAAGGATTTATAGAAATTAAACTATATCAGAAATACTCCAATTTGAGTCTCTGATTAAGAAATCTTTTTAAAACTATCAAAAATTTAATATAACAGTGGAATCATGTCATGCATGTTCCAAGGTTTCCAGAAATATTTTATTTGCAAAATTTGGACTTATAGATTTAAAACTATGCCAAATTTACTCAAATGACTCATTTGTAATTTGAATAAATTTGGATTTGTCAAAACTGAAAACTAGCAGAACCAAAAGATTCTATAAGTTCAGAGCTTTTCAAAAAGATAAAGTTTGTTAAATTTGGCTAAAGGGTTAAAAAGATATGAAGGTTTGAATATGCAGGGACCTTTCTGCAAAACTGCTTATATCCCCTTTTATTTTTATTTCGGAAATAGAATTCCAGAAAACGGGGTGGCTCGGGCTCGGCTCACGGCTCGGCTCGGCTAAGCTGCGGCTCGGACTCGGCTCGGCTCGATCTAATCCTGGCCGTCGGTTTCAGATCGAACGGCTGTGGATGCTAGGGTTTCTCACCCCGGCGGCTCGGTCACCGGCGATGGGCGGGGATGGCGGCGGCGCGGCACGGACGTGGACGTCGACGATGTTTCCGGCGATCCCCGGAGATGGTGGAGTGGTTGACGATGAGGAGCGCGACACGGCGAGGACGATGGTGACCACTGCGCGCTCGTTTGCGTCCTGGCTCGGCGAGGAGGCGTGGTCGGAGATGCGCTGGAGGCGGTGACCTTCCGGTCGAGGACGTCCTCGACGTTCCGGTGGTCCCAGGTGACGGAGGAGAGGCGTACGGGGTGCGGCGCGTCGCGACGAAGTCGATGGCGTGCCCGGCGTGCTCGAGGGCGTCCTAGAACGGTGGTGCTGTGTGGCCGGAGTCACGGTGTCGGGAGTGGCCGCGTCGGTGAGCTCAAGGTCGAGCTCGATCCGTTGCTCCGCTGCACAAAAAAAATACGGGAGAGGTCATGGAGGTTCACGAGATCATGGGGAAGAAGATGGTGGCCTCAGGGAGGTCCGGCGGTGGCTCACCGTGCCGGAAACGAGACAGCACGGCGGCGGGAGGGTGCGACTCCGACGAGCAAATTCGTTGTGCTGGCGGCGCGATTCGAGGAGGCGTGAGAGGGGAAAAGGAGAGTAGGGAGAGGGCTTCCAAGGGACGGGGTCGGCGAGGCAAATGGTGCCCTTAATGGCGAGCAATCAAGGGGAAATCGATCGGGAAGAAACGGCCGTGGTGGAGATTGAAGACGATGACGTCATGCTGACGTCATCAAAATTTCTTTTTATTTATTTTTCTGTTTTCCCTTATAATTTTTGATTTAGGCCTCCAAATCAAGTCAAATAAATTTGTAAAATTTTGTAAAATTCCAAATATTCAAAATAAACATTTAGGAACTATTTTTGGTCAAAACAAAATTACCAAAATACCCTTTTGGTCAAATTTGCCTTATATGGCTATTTGGGAAATTTCCAAATTAGGGTTTATAAATATCCCAAAATACTTAATTAAAAATCCAGAGGAAAATATGAGTAATATCATTCAAAATGATAACTCATTTTCATATTAAAATAATTTTAAGATAAAACATTTTTATACAACAAGGTTTGCAAAAGTATTTAAATTATTTCCACAAATGAAATAGGGTTTATAATATCCCCATAATATTTATTTTAAAACAAGTATCCAAAGTGGAAATTATTATTTTAAAACTCATTTAAATATTTTATTTCCAAAACTTTAAAGTTGAGATTGGGAGATAAGGGAATATTTAATTTAAAATATAACTTTGAAGATGTCAAAACAATCTTCTATAAAAGCTTTTCTTGATTTTTGGAGACTTTCATTTATCTAATAACAAAAGTTTTAAAATTTTGTGATTTTTATAACATTCCAAAGTTTTGGGATGTTACAGACTACCACCCTTAAAAGGAATCTCGTCCCCGAGATTCGGAGAGGCTAGAAAGAAAGATGGGTTCGGTTATCCGGGTTTTAGGCAACTGGGTGGGCTACCACCCTTAAAAGAAACTTTTGTAGACAGTCTTGAACTCTTTCCTTCGGGCTAGGGTCCATTGGGTTAGTCTTTAGGTCTCACTGGAGTCAACTATATCTTACACTCATGAAGTGCTCCATCTCCAATAGGTGGGTGTCTCTTTAGATAACTTCGGATACCATTCTCTTTAATATGGCTTGACATATTACATCCTCATCCATGTGATGTCTCCGGAAATATTTCTTCTCTAGGTTGGCATCCTTCACTGCAAACAAAGCGTCATTTCTAACGAAACTCTCATGGTAGGTCAAAACTTTCATTGTTGGATCTCTTCTTCTTCACGAGAGTTGTGGTTTATCCTCACCGAATATCTTACGTTTCGGCAACTTTTGCCTCACATAGGGTTATAATATATTATCCTCCTATGGATCAGGCTTATCAACGTCGTCTCTCTTATAGGTATGTCACTCAGATTTATCAATCCAAATAGCGAGGGGAATAACATGAGTAGTAGGAATGGTGATCAGTCCATCCTGCACCCGTATCATTTCCTCAATATGTAGATAGGTAAATCACGTAAACTATCTCTCGGGCATCCTCACTTGTCTAACAGAAAGTTTCTCATCTGCAAGACAACCTGAACTAAACTATCGCTCCTTCAAACTATGGGGTTACGAAAACTCCTACACAGATTAGCTCACACTACACTTTTCTGCTATCCTTCTCCTTGGGGAAAACACGCTTTCCATGTCGTCTTAGCTTGTCCATTTCAGTGCCGTGTCTTCATCCCTGATATGATGAACAGGCTTCACAGCAATATATAATTTTTTTTTACAATAGGTTTCGTGTACTAGAGTCGCCACACGCTTCATTCATACTCACAAATTGTGGTTATTACATCGACATCACACCACTCTTACATCACAATACTTATTCTTCCACTTACATATAACTAGTGGCATTTATTACATCCTCAGAACATTTCCATTTACCATGGTCCTTCTTCCTGGCTAGACTCCTCATGAAAACTCAGTTGGTTTCTTGGCTTCTTGATTTAAACTGATAACTGATCCGCTTCTTTTCCGGTGTGGTGAGTGTGACAGCTTTACTAGCATGATCTATCTGACCTTCATACCTGGACATCCAGTCCTTGCCTATGATTATATCCAACCCTTGCAAGTCTAGCACAAACAACTCGCTTGGAAACTTGTGTGTCTCAATTTCCAAGGTCATGTTTTGGCATACCGCGTTTGCTGGTCTCTTCCCTTCTGTAGAGCTTACTCTGATGGGTCTTCTAATCCCTTGATAGGATACCTTATTTTTACTCACAAAGTCTTTTGATATGAATGAGTGTGTAGCCTCAGCATCGAAAAGTACTCGTGCAGAACATGAGTTGATAAAAAATTCTTCAATAACTGGGTTTGGTCTCTTGAGAACTCTCTCCATGTTTATAGAGAACACATGTCCCTTTCGGAATTGAGTTGGCTTGGTACCAATACTAATCTTCTTTTGTGGACAGTCCCAAGAATAGTGTCCCATTTTCTTGCATTTGCAACACTCCACCTGACTGAGGTCTTTCCTATTGGGTTTGGGGTGGGTGTTCTGACTACTGTTTTCTCCCATAAGGTGCTCATTTCCGAGATCATAAACCTCTTCAGTATGGACGGGGCTGTGGTGTCCATGGTTGATGTGGTGATCAATTTCTCCATGAAAGTCGTGTCTATGAATATTATGACAATGGTGGTTATTGTCTCCATGATAGTTGAACTCAAAATGATTACGTTCATCATCTGAAGTGTGCAATTCCTACTGTGATTCCGAGTGATGCTCTTCCACATTATGCTTTCGCTTCTTGTTCGCAACCTGCTTCAGTTTGCTCTCCAAGGTTATCGCTTGGTCAACCAGTGACTGGTAGTTAGGGGTATAGGCAACTGTCAATAGAATGGATAGTTCGTCATTCAGACCATTTAGAAACCTTTCTTTCCTCTTAGTATCTGTATCAACATCATCCGGTGCGTAGCGCGACAGATTATTGAACTCATTCATGTATTCTATTATGTTTCGGTCATCTTGTCGAAGATCGAGAAATTCTTCCCTCTTCAGCTTCATCACTCCTGATGAAACATGTGCAGTACGGAATCCTTTTTGAAATAAATCCCATGTCATCTCTTCAATGGGGTAAGTGATCTGGTAGCTGTCCCACCAGTCTGCTGCAGGTCCTTCTAATAGGTGTGCCGCGAATCTAACCTTCTCAGCATCTGTGCATCCGATGGTCACCAAATCCTTATTCACAGATCGTAGCCAATCGTCGGCCAAAATAGGTTCTGCAGCTCTTGAGAACTTTTCCGGTCGAAGCTTTAAGAATCTGATCAACATATCCACTTGAGATGGAGGTGGTGCTAGAATGTCCTTGTGGTCTTCATGGTTGTGGGTCATCAACTGATTCATCTGATTCTGTGCATCTAGTAACTCTTGTAGTGTAGGCATCACCGGGTTGTTGGGATTTGGCTGGGACATCTGTTTAGTTTAGCATGGATGAGTAGAGATAGAAAGATACTAAGGGAAGTATTAATACCCAGACACAGCAGATCAAAACAAATCATCTTACAAACAACATCTAGCAAGCATCAATCAACAGTAAAACAACCAATAGAGATAAAAACAACTCCTCCTACTTAATTTTCGAAATTATAGTTTGGATAACAAACAAACACAACAAGGTTTTTTCAAAATAGACATGATAGTACTGCCATACCACAATTTGGTAAGTCAATACAATATTATTATAACGCTATTAGGGTAAAATGGTGGTCTAGTCTATCTCTTCCTTCAATGCTTCAAGATTCTCTTCTATTTCTTTGAGTTCGTCGAGGTACTTCTAGATGTTGTGAAGTCAAGATTTGAGGTCTTCGATCAAGGCACTTGATGGCTTCTCATAATTGTCATGTTGATCTTCAACGTCTTCGGAAACATTTCTGAGTTATGGTCATCTATAAATAAGATAAGATAACTTAGAAAGCAATTAGTTGAGAAGGTTACAAGAAGGATGTTAGGAAAGATTTAGACAAGAAGAAAATAACTTTTGTTCCTATGGTCATTCTTATTTCTAATCCAAACCTAAGGTTTTCGAGCCTACAGGCAACATTACGCTCTGATACCATCTGTAGCGCCCTCGCTTAGAAAAGCAAGAACACATCGTGAAATATGCTATTCCCTGGATCGAGTATGGATAGCAATTCACAAATAGATGTAATACCATGCATCAATGTCAAATAATTATTACATCGTGAGATCCATAAATAAAATATTCTTTACAAATTGCATAGCCGAAGGCTAGCTTGAATGTAAAGTTTGGCAGCGGAAACATAAGTAGCACAGAGAGCTTCATCATCTTCATGTGCCACTGGCATACATGTTGGTTGCAAGCTCGAAAGGTAGACGTCCTCACGCGTCATCGTAATAACCTGCAACATTAACGTTGCAGCCCAGGGAATTTGGGTCAATACCTTGTGACAGGCCGGCAAGTGATACTTTGGTGGAATATAAAATGGCAAGTCTAAATATATATGCATATCTGGCTGGTGGAGTTGAAGGCTATTGCATAAAGCAAATTTTGTCCTACTTTTCATAAACATTGTATTCTCAACTTTTCAATATGAGACACACCCATGGAACGCATCCAAGGTCTCATATACCCGAGTTCACCCATCAAATTTTATTATGAAATTGGAATGAGGAGATTTTCCATCGACATCCTTGTCCAGCTGCTCAGAATTGTCCGTAACCGGGGACACGGCTATGATCATAGTTTTACACTCTCGAGAGGTTGTGACACTTTCACCACGAGACTTCATCAACCCATTCTGTCCTTGACCTTCTTGAAGTGAAAAGGAAAGGTGAAGATGAAGACGAGACCTTTGGGAAACAGTCCCCTGTTCCTCAGACAGACCCATACAAGACATTCATCCGCTGAGAACTGTCGGAATCAGGTTCCTAGAACTTACTTAGTCAAGGCAGAGCCATAATACCAAGTGGCTGCACTGGAAGCAATCTAAACTTGGAGTGACTTAAATCTCTTTGTTCCTGGGTGGCCGTTCACAAGTGCACGTACTCAGTTAAAACCATGGAAATGGCCCTGAGCAGCCACTCAACTTTGACCACCAATAGAGCAAAACCAATTGCCACCCAGGTAGTTCATTAACTTAGTAGAGTTTTTATCCTTTCGTACTACAATAAAACATTTCAGCATAGCAATTCTAAAATCTACCAAGATAATGGGTTCCTAGACCAATAGGAAAAGGTGGTATACTAAACAGGTCTGCATAGCAATATAGTAGTACACCTATCATGTATACTACTGAAATAGTCTACAATGCATATATAATAAAATAGTAGGACTTTCATGAAAGGGTGTATGCACTTGCCTTTTGGAACTTGTCGTTGCTCACACACTCTTCTCAAAGTAACTCGTAGCACTCCGTTCAATCTATACAATACAAACATATGACAATAAGAAACAATACAACAATCCAAAGAACAAACATAACAACAAACATGGATAGAAACGAACATATCTAGGTTGGTGGTCCAAGTTTCAATACATGATTCCATATGCAAAAAGAATCAATGCATTAGGTTTGGGGTTTGCCATTTGGTTAGGGGTTGGTCTGAAATCAAATTTGGACATTTCAAATTTGAAGGCTTAAAAGGGTTGTTTCAAAGGTTGTAGGGATTGGTCTTGATCTCTCTGGACAGAGAAAAGTATTTTAAGAAGTTTTCTAAAAGAAAACAATTTAAAAGGATTTATAGAAATTAAACTATATCAGAAATACTCCAATTTGAGTCTCTGATTAAGAAATCTTTTTAAAACTATCAAAAATTTAATATAACAGTGGAATCATGTCATGCATGTTCCAAGGTTTCCAGAAATATTTTATTTGCAAAATTTGGACTTATAGATTTAAAACTATGCCAAATTTACTCAAATGACTCATTTGTAATTTGAATAAATTTGGATTTGTCAAAACTGAAAACTAGCAGAACCAAAAGATTCTACAAGTTCAGAGCTTTTCAAAAAGATAAAGTTTGTTAAATTTGGCTAAAGGGTTAAAAAGATATGAAGGTTTGAATATGCAGGGACCTTTCTGCAAAACTGCTTATATCCCCTTTTATTTTTATTTCGGAAATAGAATTCTAGAAAACGGGGTGGCTCAGGCTCGGCTCACGGCTCGGCTCGGCTAAGCTGTGGCTCGGACTCGGCTCGGCTCGATCTAATCCTGGCCATTGATTTCAGATCGAACGGCTGTGGATGCTAGGGTTTCTCACCCCGGCGGCTCGGTCACCGGCGATGGGCGGGGATGGCGGCGGCGCGGCACGGACGTGGACGTCGACGATGTTTCCGGCGATCCCCGGAGATGGTGGAGTGGTTGACGATGAGGAGCGCGACACGGCGAGGACGATGGTGACCACTGCGCACTCGTTTGCGTCCTGGCTCGGCGAGGAGGCGTGGTCGGAGATGCGCCGGAGGCGGTGACCTTCCGGTCGAGGACGTCCTCGATGTTCCGGTGGTCCCAGGTGATGGAGGAGAGGCGTACGGGGTGCGGCGCGTCGCGACGAAGTCGATGGCGTGCCCGGCGTGCTCGAGGGCGTCCTAGAACGGTGGTGCTGTGTGGCCGGAGTCACGGTGTCGGGAGTGGCCGCGTCGGTGAGCTCAAGGTCGAGCTCGATCCGTTGCTCCGCTGCACAAAAAAAATACGGGAGAGGTCATGGAGGTTCACGAGATCATGGGGAAGAAGATGGTGGCCTCAGGGAGGTCCGGCGGTGGCTCACCGTGCCGGAAACGAGACAGCACGGCGGCGGGAGGGTGCGACTCCGACGAGCAAATTCGTTGTGCTGGCGGCGCGATTCGAGGAGACGTGAGAGGGGAAAAGGAGAGTAGGGAGAGGGCTTCCAAGGGACGGGGTCGGCGAGGCAAATGGTGCCCTTAATGGCGAGCAATCAAGGTGAAATCGATCGGGAAGAAACGGCCGTGGTGGAGATTGAAGACGATGACGTCATGCTGACGTCATCAAAATTTCTTTTTATTTATTTTTCTGTTTTCCCTTATAATTTTTGATTTAGGCCTCCAAATCAAGTCAAATAAATTTGTAAAATTTTGTAAAATTCCAAATATTCAAAATAAACATTTAGGAACTATTTTGGTCAAAACAAAATTACCAAAATACACTTTTGGTCAAATTTGCCTTATATGGCTATTTGGGAAATTTCCAAATTAAGGTTTATAAATATCCCAAAATACTTAATTAAAAATCCAGAGGAAAATATGAGTAATATCATTCAAAATGATAACTCATTTTCATATTAAAATAATTTTAAGATAAAACATTTTTATACAACAAGGTTTGCAAAAGTATTTAAATTATTTCCACAAATGAAATAGGGTTTATAATATCCCCATAATATTTATTTTAAAACAAGTATCCAAAGTGGAAATTATTATTTTAAAACTCATTTAAATATTTTATTTCCAAAACTTTAAAGTTGAGATTGGGAGATAAGGGAATATTTAATTTAAAATATAACTTTGAAGATGTCAAAACAATCTTCTATAAAAGCTTTTCTTGATTTTTGGAGACTTTCATTTATCTAATAACAAAAGTTTTAAAATTTTGTGATTTTTATAACATTCCAAAGTTTTGGGATGTTACAAGTACTCTCGTTAATTACATATAAAGTAATAATTACAATGGAGATCAATGCTAGCTAGTACATGCACGGAGGGAGTCTATTTTTCGACATAGTGGAATTCACCGAATTCATCTATGACTTGCGTCAACATGAATCCCGCCAATTCCTCCGCAATAGCTTTTACACGGTTTTCTGGTAGGAGCTGGTTCCGCTTCCTTGACATCTTTAAAAGAAGGAGATCCGGTCAGTTATGATCGAAACTAAACACAATTGATGGTTTCAAAATAAAAGTTGTATATGATGTTTACATACCTCTCGATTTCTTACATTATTGACTCTCTCATTGACCCTCATGTGAATATACTCGCAAACGTAGTATCCACATAGTTGAGTCCCCTGTGGTTGTCGCAGACACCACTATACAAGAATATAATTTAATCAAATAATAATCGAGAGAATGATAATGGTATTAGAAAGATACACATACCTATATATGTATTAGTACTTACATTGTTAGCCTTGAACTCCAGCTTATCTTTCCATTCACCGCGTTCTTCCGCGATGAACTTTCTCCAAACCCTGCCCGGAAAAGAAAATGAATTGAGGAGTTATTTTATATACTTTTGATATCCGGAAATGAACGAAAGTGGACGATATAGTGTGATTGAAATTACCTCTTGAGCATTAGACGCACGTTTTTGTAATCATCTTGATCTTTCCTTAATGAGTCCCAGACTTCAACTTCTTCTTCGTCGAGTCTAATGATAAACAGAATGTAGTGGAACCTGCGCACATTTATATACGCAGGTATTCAGAACTCGTCAATTACACTTATTATCGAGAAAGCAAAATAGAATGTGTAAAAGACAGTAACACTAACCCGAAGTTGTAAGGAAAAAGTATTTCCTTTTTGGTACTTTGTCGCTTAAAAAACGTTAGCAAACGGTCCTCTGTGTCCTGGACATAAAAAGGTCTTTATACGGTGACTTCATTAACTTTATCCGGGTCAATGAACCCAATGTCCCAGATTCCACCCATTCGGCATTCACGAATCTTCATTCTGCATAATAGCATACAAAAGAATGTTGTGAGGATAATTACAAGTAATGAAACGAGCTTAACTATAAATAATTAAATTACACGAATAAATTACTTACAGACAATAGCAGCTGATGATAGATTTGTCGAGAGCAAGTTGATTGTACATCTGAAAAAGTTCGGAGAAATCAACCTGCACACCATATTTTCGGCAGTAGTGTTGGTCCTTAACTCCCGCCATGAGATATTCTCTCCCTTGTTTTGCGGCGGCCATGTACCAGTTATTCAATTTATATAACTGTGTTGTTAGAGCACTCGGATTTTCGACCAGAGGCAGCCTGAGTTCAAATTTAGGTTGAATTGTTATCTGCGCTATTTCATAACCCACGTCGCCAATGACAACTTCTCCATGCTCGATTTCCCGAGCTTCAGAAGGCACAATGAGCGGGGCGATCGACTGTGCTTCTTGTTCTCCGAGCTGGGCAACTCTTTTCCCGCACGCTTTTTCTTTCTCCGTCTGTGAGGAAAGTACCTTGTCAATACCTCGCTCATAGTCTGAAAGGGGCGGCTGTGGAAACCTATATAGGTTGTCAACGGTGCGATCTTTTACCTCGGTTGGTATAGTCTTCAGAAGTTCCTTCATGGGGTCAAGTCTTGCCTCCAGTCTTTCCTTTTTTTTCTGTTCAAAAAAGGCTTTAGCCTTGCCTTGTGTGCTCAGTTTTAATTCCTCCAAAGTCATCTCGCCAGGTAACTTCTCAGGAGCCTTGACTTCTTTGGGTTTTCTTGCACGTTTCTTGATAGGGGACGACGTGAACAGCTTCCGCTTTGTCAAATTACTGCTAGTGGGCGCAGCAGTCGGCTGACGGGACGGCGCAGGCGATGGACTTGCGGTGGGCTCCACATCGTCGGGGGAGGAGGGTGGACTTTGCTGTGGTGAATTTCTAACTGGAGGAGTCGGTGGCCTTGGCGCCGAGTCTGGAAACTTGATGTATTTCTTCTTCCATAGAACGATACCAAGCTCGACTTCTCCCAATGTCTTCTCGCCTTCAGCTCCAGGAATGTCAAGATGCATTGAGTTGAATCCCGACAAAACTTTCGTGACCCCGACACGAGCAAATCCAGCTGGAATCTCACCAAAATGGAAGGTTGCTCCAGGTTGATGTGGTAAAGCATAGCCATTCGCCACCGGAAAACTAAGGTTATTCATTGGCGCATGTAACTCACAATTTGTCTTCTCCGTGATATCATCAACGGGGTAGCGTGCCGCCGACAGTTCATCAACTGTAGGATCTTGTTGCTGCGTGGAACCCACGCTGCTTTTCCGCTGAGATGGGCAGACTTCGACTGCATGATCTTCTACTCGCGGCTGAGATTCCCTTTGCTGGGTAATTAAAGCCAGTTGCTCCTTTACATCATGCATCTGGCTTTCTAATGCAGTAAACCTCTCCGCCTCCCTCTTTTTACTTCTGCAATGTTTTCTATAAGATGCAGCGTCCTCCGGAAACCCTTCAAGAAAACCAACCCCGCCTCCTCTGCCTCGACATCGTCCCCAGTGTTCTTTATTCCCGAGGGCGAGTGAAAGCTCGTCGTCCTCTCTATCGGGAACATATTTTCCCTGTCGGACTAGTTCTATTGCGTCAACTAGTTTTTTGGCGACTCTTGTAATTCTTTTCTTCCATTTTCCCCGTGCAACAATCAGCCCTGTGTCTGGGTCCAAGACTGCCCCATGCGCAAACAACCAGAACTTGGACCTGTCGGGCCAGCCATCTGTCTGTGGAGTGATCCCTTTTTACGCAGCTCGTTTTCATAGGCTTCCCACTTAGGCAAGGCAGTCTTGTAGCCACCTGAGCCCAAACGATGGTGATATTTCTTCTTCTGAGCATTCAACTTATTTTGGGTCGATCGGGCCACAGCGACGGCCGATTTCCTATACGCCGCAAATTCAGGCCAGTCATCTTTTAGCTTCTCTAGAGCTCCGGTGAAATTTGGAGGTTTTCGCATATTTTCTCCACAATGCGTTCTTCCAGTTCTTGAATTGCTGGGCCATTTTGCTAAGAGTCCATTGCTTGACTTTATCCTGCCTCTTTTGTGGGAGATCTGCCGGTAGGGTGAAAGAATGCAACATCGAGGTCCAAAGGTTATCTTTAATTCTTTCCTCAAGATATTTTGCACCAATGTTGGCTTTCTTCGGCTTATTCCATTCTGCAACGGTGATCGGGACGGCGTCCCTAACAAGAACGCCGCATTGAGCTACATATTTAGTGTAGATTCCTTCGGGTTTCTCCGGTTTGCCTTTTACACTAACTTCGTCGATCGACAACTTTGCACCATCCGGCAGCTTTACCCCTTGGTTCGGGCCTCGTTTAGGGATTGACGACTTAGATCCAGAGGGCTAAAAGAAAAATGTTTCGTTAATAAGTGCAATATAAATCAATTAATGCATCTAGCTAGTGATCAACAAGACTAATATATACCTCGCCGGAGTTTTCTAACGGCACTTCTTCGTCGTCGTTGTCGTCTCTAAAATTTTCTAACTCAACTCCCTCACCGGAGTCATTCAAACATTTCGCGCTGAAATCTTCGTCGTCTTCTTCACTGGAATCTTCTCCATCAGAATTGGGTCCTGCAGCCCTATCATATATAATTGCTTGCATCCGGTCTTCATTCTCCTCGTCTCGGATGAAGGGGGCGTCGTCCTCCATAGCTCAATGTCACTGCAAATTTTTAATTCATAGCAAACAACTTTAAATTTCATTGCAACTAAAAATAACATTGCTTTGATAAAATTTCAAACTTTGCTAAATTTACTTATACACTAATGAGATAAATTTCAAACTTTTCTACTAAAATTTTCTAACTTAGCAATATTTCAAACTTAGGAATATTTCTAAATTAGCAATATTTAAAACTTAGCAATGTTTCAAACTTTACTATGTTATCTAAATGACTTAGCAATATTTCTAACAAAATTGCTACACTAATAATAAACTAAAATAATTTTCAAACTTTGGTAAATTTTCTAACTTTGGTAAATTTGCTAAACAACTTTAATATTCTTATACACAATAATATTGCATCTAAAAATAACATTGCTTTGATACATTTGTTATACAAAAAAATATTGCAACTAAAAATAACATTGCTTTTATCTTATACAATAATTTTCTAACTTAGCTAAATTTGCTACATTTCAAATTTTCTAACTTTGCAAAAATATAACCTTGCTTTGCTAACTACATTTTCAAATTTGCTAAATTTTCTATCTTTGCTAAGTTTGCTAAGTTTTCAAATTTTCTAACTTTGCAAAAATTGCTACATTTTGTAATAATAACCTAAACAAAATGCAAAAATTTCTATTACTAACAAAATGAAAAAACAGTAATAAACAGTAATGAAAAACAGTAAAAACAAAATGAAAAAAACTTACCGAGGATGGCGCGCGGGTGGAGGCCGAGGCGCGGTGGTGGAGGCCGGCGCCGGAGCAGCGTGGGAGGCGATGATGGCGCGCGGGTGGAGGCCGAGGCGCGGGAGGCCGGCGCCGGAGCAGCGCGGTGGTGGAGGGGTGGCCGGAGTAGGGGCGCGCGCCGGAGCAGGGCGGCGGAGGGGCGCGGTCGACGGCATGGAGGAGCGCGGTGGAGGGGCGCGCGGTCGACACGGTGGTGGAGGAGGCGCGCAGTCGATGGCGTGGAGGAGGCGCGTGGAGGCCGGTGGAGGAGGCGCGAGGAGGGCGCGGCGGAGGGCGGCGTCGGGGCCGGGCGCGCGGTTGACGGCGTGGAGGCGACGGAGGGCGGCGTTGTTGAGAAGATGAGATATGAATCGGCGCGCTGTGGGGGCTTGTTAAAACTGTTCGAACAGGCCTTTAGCACCGGTTGTTCTTAACAACCGGTACTAAAGGGTCTTTAGTACCGGTTGTAAAGAACAACCGGTGCTAAAGGTCTGTTTTGGGCCGTGGCGAAATTTCACGCGCGAAGCCCACCCCTTTAGTACCGGTTGTATTTAACAACCGGTACTAATGGGCTTTTGATTTTTTTTCCTCTAGTTTCTTTTTTCTCTCCTATTTTTTCTTTCTTATATTTTCTGTTTATTTTTTCTTTATTATGTTTTCTGTTTATTTTTTCTTTCTTATGTTTTCTGGTTATTTTTTCTCTCTTATTTTTTCTCTCTATATTTTTGAGATTATAGGTGAATTCATTTAATTACAAAATTTGGAATTCGAACTCCATTAATTCACTAATTAAATTTATAAATTCAATATCTTTTCATCTGTTTATTAGAAAAATGCAATTAAAATATCAAATTGTTGTTAAAAATGTAATCTATCTATTTATGGAAAATTCATTTTTTTTGAAACTATAGGTGAACTCATTTAATTACAAAATTTGGAATTTGAACTCCATTAAGTCATTAATTAAACTTATAAATTCAATATCTTTTCATCTGTCTAACAGAAAAATGCAATTAAAATATCAAATTGTTGATAAAAATGCAATTAAAATATCAAGGAGGTGGGCCGTCCCCCTCGTACCTGTGTTGGATCAGCCACATGACCCTATATGCAAATCATTCGGATTCCCGTCATACAGCCCAACGGTGCATTTGATATGCAGGCACTCACGAGCCACCGTTGGGCTGTATGACGGGGAAACCGTGTGCATTTGATAAAAGGTTTAATACATTAATTATTACACATCACCAACAATATCCCTATCTAGTGTTCACTTGTTTCTTCGTGTGTGTCCCTTTCTTCTGATTGCGCCGTAGCCATGGACAATCTTCATCATTTAACACGATGCTTGGGTCAGTTTTCACTTTGAAGGGCGGAATTTCATTAAACTTATTGTAATCTTCTGACATGTCTGTCTTGTCCTCCACTCCCACGATGTTTCTTTTCCCTGAAAGAACTATGTGGCGCTTTGGCTGATCGCATGATGTATCGGCTCGCTTATCTTTTCTTTTTTTCGGTCTGGAAGACATGTCCTTCACATAGAAAACCTGAGCCACATCATTGGCTAGGACGAATGGCTCGGTGTGGTACCCAAGATTGTTGAGATCCACTGTAGTCATTCCGTACCGCCGGTCCATCTCTACCCCGCCTGCCAGGTTGACCCATTTGCACTGAAACAAAGGGATCTTAAAAGAAGGTCCATAGTCAAGTTCCCATATCTGCTGTATGCAACCATAATATGTGTCCTTTGTCCCATCGTCGTTTGTTGCATCAAAGCGGACACCACTGTTTTGGTTAGTGCTCTTTTTGTCTTGGGTTTCCGTGTAAAATGTATTCCCATTTATCTCGTACCCTTGGAAAGTCAATATAGTCGAAGATGGTGACTTGGCCAACAAATATAGCTCATCTCCAACAGTGGTGTTATTAATGAGATGTGTACGCAACCAACTGCCGAAAGTTTCCACGTGCTTTCCTTTAATCCAGAAGTTAGTCTGCTCCGGGTATTCGGAGCATAAAATATCCATGTGTTTCACGATATACGGAGCCACCAAACTGGAATTTTGTAGAACTGTGTAGTGTGCTTGAGTGAAAGAATGCCCGTCCATACTTCTTGTTACTTTCTTTCCTAGCGTACCTTTTCCACGTAGTCTCCCCTCATGGCGCGATTGAGGAACACCGATAGGCTTAAGATCAGGAATAAAGTCAACACAAAACTCAATGACCTCCTCTGTTCCATAGCCCTTGGACATGCTTCCTTCTGGCCTAGCACGGTTATGAACGTATTTCTTTAAGACTCCCATGAACCTCTCAAAGGGGAACATGTTGTGTAGAAATACAGGACCGAGAATGGAAATCTCTTCGACTAGGTGAACTATGAGGTGCGTCATAATATTGAAAAAGGACGGTGGAAACACCAACTCGAAGCTGACAAGACATTGGACCACATCCTTCTGTAAACTTGGTAGAGTTGCTGGATCGATTACCTTCTGAGAAATTGCATTGAGGAATGCACATAGCTTCACAATGGGTACTCGAACGTTTTCCGGTAGAAGCCCCCTCAATGCAACCGGAAGTAATTGTGTCATAATCATGTGGCAGTCATGAGACTTCAGGTTTTGGAACTTTTTCTCTGCCATGTTTATTATTCCCTTTATATTCGACGAGTAGCCAGAAGGGACCTTGATACTGCTCAGGACTTGAAAAAAGATCTCCTTCTCTTCTTTGGTAAGAGCGTAGCTGGCAGTATCTTGATACTTCTCTGGATTCTGGTTGTCTCTTTCGTGCGTACGTTGCTGGTCCTGCCGTGCATCCGTTGTATCTTTCGTCTTCCCATACACGCCTAAGAAGTTTAGCAGGTTCACGCAAAGATTTTTCGTCACGTGCATCACGTCGATTGCAGAGCGAACCTCTAGGATTTTCCAATAAGGTAAATCCCAAAATATAGATTTCTTTTTTCACAAGGGTACGTGCTTGTTTGCGTCTTTCGGAACAGATAGACTGCCAGGACCCTTTCCAAAGATTACTTCTAAATCCTTGACCATGCCATATATAACATCACCATCAGGGCGTGTAGGCTTTGTCCGGTTATCTGCCTCACCTTTGAAATGCTTGCCTTTGTTTCTTACGTGATGCCTGTTTGGCAGAAATCGACGATGCCCCAGATACACAATCTTGTTACCTAAATATATACTGTCAGTATTATCTAAACAGTGCGTGCATGCATTGTATCCTTTGTTCGACTGTCCTGAAATGTTACTAAGAGCAGGCCAATCATTGATGGTTACAAACAGCAACGCTCGTAGGCCAAATTCCTCCTGTTTGTACTCATCCCATACACGTACGCCTTCGTCAGACCACAACTGTAAAAGTTCATCAACTAATGGCCTCAGATACACATCAATGTCGTTGCCGGGTTGCTTCGGGCCTTGGATAAGCACTGGCATCATAATATACTTTTGTTTCATGCACAACCAAGGAGGAAGGTTATAGATACATAGAGTCACGGGCCAGGTGCTATGACTGCTGCTCTGCTCCCCAAACGGATTCAAGCCATCTGTACTTAGACCAAATCTTAAGTTTCTTGCGTCAGCTGCAAAATGCCCAAACGCACTGTCGATGTTTCTCCACTGAGACCCATCAGCGGGGTGTCTCAGCATCTCGTCTTCCTTACGGTCCTCTTTGTGCCATCGCAACAACTTGGCATGCTCTTTGTTTCGGAACAAACGTTTCAACCGTGCTATTATATGAGCATACCACATCACCTTCGCGGGAACCCTCTTCCTGGTGCTATGCTCGCCCTCAACATCACCTGGGTCATCTCGCCCGATCTTATACCGCAATGCACCGTATATAGGGCATGCATTCAAGTTCTCATACTTCTCACCGCGGTAGAGGATGCAGTCATTGATGCATGCATGTATCTTCTCCACCTCTAATCCAAGAGGGCAGACAATCTTCTTTGCTTCGTATGTATTGTGGGGCAATTCATTATTTCTTGGAAGACTCTTCTTAAATATTTGTAGCAACTCTTCAAATGCCTTGTCATTTATTCCATTCTTTGCCTTCCACTGTAGCAATTCCAGGGTGGTACCCAGCTTTTTCTGGCCATCTTCACAATTTGGGTACAACAATTTTTTGTGATCCTCTAACATGCGCTCCAACTTCGACCACTCGTTTTCAGTTCCGCACTTCTTCTGTTCATCAAGAATGACCCGACGAAGATCATCATCATCGGATTGATCAACAATGACCTCATGCTCAACTTCGTCTTCCCCCATTGTAGTATCACCGTGTTCAGAGAACACAGGATAGTTGTCATCATCCTTTTCTTCAGGGTCTTCCATTATAACCCCTCTTTCTCTGTCGGGGATATAACCCCGGGTACCCCACAGTTGGTGGTCTTACCGAGGTAATAAAAGAGAGAAACAGGAAATAGAAATAGTAAAAATAAAGAGGAGACAGAAAAATTAATCTGGGCCGAGTTTGGCACGACCCAGACCGACATACCGCGCGCTGTACCGAATCAAGCCTGTGTCGGATCAAGCTGGACCGAGATATCTGTATAGCGGCGTCCATTATTGCTGTCTCGGTTGGGCCGAGGTTCCAGCCGAGGCAGACTGGCCGGGTCTTCTCTGACAGACCGAGACAGGCTGACCGAGGCTGTCCAGGCCGAATCTCCTCTGGCGGGCCGTCGTTGGAGCCAGGCTCCCGTGTGTCGGATTCAACCAAGGTCGTTACCTCGGCTGGGCGTCGCTCGTGTGCATGCAAGGCAGACCGAGATGAGCAGCCTCAGCTGAGCTAGCATGCATGCACTCACGTACACATGCATCGCTCACGTACGTGCATGGCAGACCGGAATTCCTCTGATTCGGATAGGCGCTACGCCCGGGATACTTCGGCCGAGTTCTCTCCTTCTGTTGGGCCAGAGTACCCTGTCTCGGTTAGGCTACTCTGCACGTCTCGGCAGGCAGGCACGTCACAGCTTGGTTGGGCTGCATCGACCAAGTTATTCCAGCACTACCTCGACCGGATCATCTCCACCGACACTACTTCAGCCGGATCATCTGTCAGACCGGATCAGCTATTTCACTCCGAGACAAGCATGCTACGCCGACGTATATAAATACCCACTGCCTCCCAGCGGATAAGATCATTGACGAGGAGGCGCTGAGGACACGGACCAGAAGACAAGGACTTCTGTAGGCATGCTTTGCGCTGTTGGGAAACAGTCTGATTAGACCCCAGTAGTCACGTCAGTAAATAGAGATTCTTGTCCCCTTGTCTCTGGCTTGTCCCCTGGGCTCTGCCTTTATAAAGAGCACCAGGGGAAGGAGACGAGGGGGGGCGACGGGCAGCCTCGCTTGGCTCATTTCTCTCTGTGTTCTTAGCTAGCTCTCTTCTCCGCAGAGGCTTAGCGCTGCTTAGTTGACACAGCTCAAGGAGCACTTTTGTAATACGGATCGATACACAAATATAGTCAGACAAGCAGGAGTAGGGGTTTTACCTCCTCACGAGGGCCCCGAACCTGGGTAAATTGTGTGTGTGTGTTTCTGTGTGTGTTCTTCGGCACATAATCCCTCCCCGAATCCTCGAGCGTCCCATCGGCCCCAGACTAAGCCTACCCCTAGGCATCTGCGTGATTCCCACCACGACAGTTGGCGCCCACCGTGGGGCTGATAGTGGCGCTTGCAGGGCTAATTTCGGACGGGACCTTCTTCATCAACTCCAGCGAGCGCCTCGCGTAGAGTCGCGGGGTTTCCGCTCGCTGGGTAGCTTCAACAACCTCTTCGTCATCGACGCCAACGTCGCCAACGAATCCCGGGGGCTACGGTCGGCTCGCCGTGCCTCTAAGCTTGCCCGGCGGCTCTACGTCAACGCCGCCGCCGCGCTCGCCGGCCTCCCTGGCATCCCCAACGGCTCTCGGGGGCGGGCTACGGCGTTCCTCGCATACTCTTCATCCGCGGCATCCGCGCAGCCGGCATCGCGCCATGCTACCTTTTACGCCCCTGCACGTCGTCTTCCCGAGCCCGAGCAGCCTCGACGCTGCGCCCTTCGGCAGCACCTGCCGGCTCCCGCGCGCTCTACTCCAAATCATGCGCGCCCGCGCTCACGCGCCCTGAGCTGCGCTGCTCCTCCAAGCTCACCTCAACCTTCTGCATCGACTCGAGGACTCAACATCGCCATGCGCGCCTGTACGGCCGGCATTCGCGCCCTGCCGGGTCGCTGCAATCTCGACTCGCCGTCCTCGTCAGCATTCGCCCTACCGACATTCGTCGTACCGGCATCTTCGACCGCGCCGTCCTTGTCGTTCCCGGCCAGCATCGCCAATCCCGGCATCGCCGTTTCCCGGCCTCACTGTGGTAGAGTACGCTGTATCCAGGCTCCACTCCGTTCTCTCGACCGGCATCGCAGCGGTATGCCTCCGCCGGCATATTCGCCATGTTTCGGCCCTCTCCCGAGAGCACCCCCGTGCCGGCTGCGCTGTCTCAGCCGCGTTTCAACCTGTCGCGATATGTGCCGACATATCCGATGCCAGCTTCTGCGCGTCCAGCGCTCGTGGCCGGTCTCGTCGTTGCCGGCTCGCGCCTATCCCGGTCGCCATGCGCACGCCGGTCGACGCCTCCGCGCCCACCAGCTGCTCCCTTGGGCTCGGCTGAGTTCGGTTCCCTGCGCTGCCCCAGCTCGGGCGCCCCGGCCGCCCCGTGAGCTCCTCCACGACGATAACTCCTGTGCTGATTCTATCGCTGCCAAAGAGAAAACGTGCAGTTGCAGGGAGTGGTAGGGCCCAGCTGGTTAAATGGAAAAGAAAGGTCAAGGTGAGAGGACGTGCGTGCCAGGTGAATAAAATAAGCTAGGAGTGTCAAGGTTGGCCGTGTACTCACCTGGGAAATAAAGGTGTGGCCGAGTGTGGCCCATATCAATTGAAAAAAGAAGAAAGAGAGCCAACCGAGTAAGTTAACCGAGTTGAAAAAAGCAACCGAGTAAGATAGAAAAAAAAGGGAGTGCCGACATGATTACATGTCGGCTGATAAAAAAAGAATGGTGCCCTGCGAAGTGTCTACCGACATGGCTATATGTCGGATGGTGGAGAAGAAAAATAAATAAAGGTAGAAGGTTTAGCTGCCGAGTGATTGGTATGTCGGCAGTTGAGCGAAAAAAGAATAAGAGAAGAGAGAGAGTTGGAGGCAGCCAAACCAAATACTTATTGTGTCGGTTGACCAGATGGTAGGAAGAGAAAAGAAAGAAAAAATAAGAGGAAGTGAGATTTGTGGAGTTGGACTAGCCGAGTCGTGGGGATCTCGGCAGCAGTATAGGAAATAGAAAAAAGGAATGTTGGCATGGTCCGGCCGAGAAGCCTACGGCCTGGCCGGGTAAATTACGTCTGCAGCCGAATAGCAGAAAAGGGATGCTGACATAAATATGCCGGCTCAGCCAGTGCAAGCCGATGAAGAGAATAAGCCTGTGTAGGCTCAGAAAAATTACTCGGTCAGAATGAATCACGCCGGCATAAAGGTATTCCGGCCGGAATTAAAAAATATGCCTCCGACCAAAATAAAAAAGTTATTATCTCGGCTCCGTCGGATTGACCGATGGGCCAGGCCGAGTAAGCCATACTCGGTTTTACACTTGCAGGATTCCTCCGTCGCCTACGCCATTTGATCAGCTGCAGCCGGATCAGTTGCACCCGGGCAACCTAGGCCAGATACCTCGGCTATTTGGATATCTAGCCTGTGTCTTCAGCTACGCCTCCGTCCGGTCTGCACCGACATTGCAATGTAAGTATTTATTGTAATTAGTTTTGTGCCGCACGCGTGTGTGTTAACCAGGGCAGCATTCGGGGACTGCCCTGCGCTTATTTTATTTTCCCCGGGATCAGGCATTTCGACCCGGGGACTGCCCGTTTACCCCAGAGCTTATCTTTTCCTTAATGTTAAAAGTGACTCGGGGACTCGGTTGAGACCGAGTCCGTGTCTACGTGCATAGTTTTGCTGCTAGAAGTGATCTCTGTCATATGCTATAATTAATTCCGCCTGTTAGTAGTTTCGCTGTTTAAATTATATACTCGCTATAAACATGCTTGCACTAACGTTGTTTGCTGGTATTGGTTCTACCGAGTAAGAGCTCATCACCAAGATCATGGTTATATTGGTTATCCCAAATCGCCGTTTATCTTGGTTTGCCAAAATATCACTGCACCATCCCATATCTATGATCACCGTTTGTGTCGGTTCGCCAAAATATCAGGGCATCACGCAATATCTTAATCATCCTTTATCTCGGTTCAAAAAATATCAACAGGGCTTTGTCTCATATCTTTACTATCGTGTATCTCGATTCAGCATATCAATTAAGAGTTATCCATTATCCCAGATCATCAGTTATGCAGTGGCATCAAATAGCAGAGTACCATAGCATCGTTATCTCTGTACTCAGGGTCGAAAAATATCTAATCTCGTGGGGTGGTACGCGTTGAGATATATCTCAACTCGTCAGATGACAAGTGCCCAAGAAGGCTAGAAACCGGTATAAAGTGCCCAGGCAGGCTATATGTCGGTCCAGCTCTTGCTGCCGACATACAATTTCGGTAATGCCCAAGAAGGCTAGAAACCGGTATATAATAATGCCTAAGCAGGCTACATGTCGGTCCAGCTCACGCTGCCGGCATATCTATGCGGTAAAAGCCCAGAGTGGCAGAGACCGGCATAAGAAATATGCCCAAGAGGCTAGTATGTCAAACCAGCTTATGCTGGAGACATCGGATGTCGGTAATCCGACGTATAAAATATGCCCATGCAGGCTTATGTCGGTCCAGCTAAGGCTGGCCACATCCAATGTTGGTAAAAGCCCAGTGAGGCTAAACCGACGTATGAGACATGCCCGTGAGGGCGCTGTGTTGACCCAGCTGTGGCTAAAGACATCTGATTTCGGCAAGTGCCCCGAAAGGCTACACTGACATATGAAACATGCTCGTACAGGCCGTATGCCAAATTGCCCAATGTCGGCAGAGATATCTGTGTGTGGCCATGCCCATGCATTTAACGCATTTCCAGTGGCTAGACGACCGGCTTATACTGAAGCCCATGTTGGCAAGATGATTCTTTCATGGAGATTCGGGTGTTGGATATTTATTTTTATAAGTCTGCGCGCGACTCTACGAGTCCCCCACAGCCTCGGGGACTAGTGTCGGGGATATAACCCCGGGTACCCCACAGTTGGTGGTCTTACCGAGGTAATAAAAGAGAGAAACAGGAAATAGAAATAGTAAAAATAAAGAGGAGACAGAAAAATTAATCTGGGCCGAGTTTGGCACGACCCAGACCGACATACCGCGCGCTGTACCGAATCAAGCCTGTGTCGGATCAAGCTGGACCGAGATATCTGTATAGCGGCGTCCATTATTGCTGTCTCGGTTGGGCCGAGGTTCCAGCCGAGGCAGACTGGCCGGGTCTTCTCTGACAGACCGAGACAGGCTGACCGAGGCTGTCCAGGCCGAATCTCCTCTGGCGGGCCGTCGTTGGAGCCAGGCTCCCGTGTGTCGGATTCAACCAAGGTCGTTACCTCGGCTGGGCGTCGCTCGTGTGCATGCAAGGCAGACCGAGATGAGCAGCCTCAGCTGAGCTAGCATGCATGCACTCACGTACACATGCATCGCTCACGTATGCATGCACTCACGTACACATGCATCGTTCACGTACGTGCATGGCAGACCGGAATTCCTCTGATTCGGATAGGCGCTACGCCCGGGATACTTCGGCCGAGTTCTCTCCTTCTGTTGGGCCAGAGTACCCTGTCTCGGTTAGGCTACTCTGCACGTCTCGGCAGGCAGGCACGTCACAGCTTGGTTGGGCTGCATCGACCAAGTTATTCCAGCACTACCTCGACCGGATCATCTCCACCGACACTACTTCAGCCGGATCATCTGTCAGACCGGATCAGCTATTTCACTCCGAGACAAGCATGCTACGCCGACGTATATAAATACCCACTGCCTCCCAGCGGATAAGATCATTGACGAGGAGGCGCTGAGGACACGGACCAGAAGACAAGGACTTCTGTAGGCATGCTTTGCGCTGTTGGGAAACAGTCTGATTAGACCCCAGTAGTCACGTCAGTAAATAGAGATTCTTGTCCCCTTGTCTCTGGCTTGTCCCCTGGGCTCTGCCTTTATAAAGAGCACCAGGGGAAGGAGACGAGGGGGGGCGACGGGCAGCCTCGCTTGGCTCATTTCTCTCTGTGTTCTTAGCTAGCTCTCTTCTCCGCAGAGGCTTAGCGCTGCTTAGTTGACACAGCTCAAGGAGCACTTTTGTAATACGGATCGATACACAAATATAGTCAGACAAGCAGGAGTAGGGGTTTTACCTCCTCACGAGGGCCCCGAACCTGGGTAAATTGTGTGTGTGTGTGTTTCTGTGTGTGTTCTTCGGCACATAATCCCTCCCCGAATCCTCGAGCGTCCCATCGGCCCCAGACTAAGCCTACCCCTAGGCATCTGCGTGATTCCCACCACGACATTCTCCATGCTTGGTCCAACAAAAATAATTGGGCATGAAGCCTTGTCGCAACAGGTGGAAGTGTATGGTTTTTACGCTCGGGTAATTCCTCGTATTCCGACATTCATCACATGGACAAATCATAAAACCATTCTTTAGCTTGTTTAACTTAACCACATCGAGAAAACGATGCATGCCATCAATGAACTCGGGAAGGCGTCGATCACCGTACATCCATTCTCGGCTCATCTGCATTACATAAATAAATCAAAAACCATTACACCAGCTAAATAATGAATAGAGATACGTGACCAAATTAATTAATACAAATTCATCACATTAAAACCAAAGTAGAGTAGTGCCCAAATGTAATACATAGTTCTCACGAAACATACATCAATCGAAACTAACATACAACTATCTAAATAATTTATATCCAACAACAAATGCGATCAGAATCGCAACCAAGGTAACTATTGAACCAACAGCATAATGATACCAAGCCTCTTGACTAATGACATATTTTCTAATATTTTTAAGCTTGACGCGCATTGCATCCATCTTCATCTCGTGAGCAGCGACGACGTCGGCAAGCTCGACCCCGTGAGCATCAACAATGTCGGCAATTTTCAAGTCCAATACCATCTTCTCTTCCAGGCATTGGAGACGAAGATCTTCACTTATCTTCAATTTTGCTTTCAAATCGTTGTTTTCTTTTTCTAAAAACTTGACAATAGGGTCGGCTGGAATTTCCTGTTCAACTATCTCCTAAATAAAAATATATCTATGACAAGTTGGTCGGCATGATTGTTATAACCACGAAAAAAAATAGTTATAAAAATATACCACATCCGAATCATAGACCGGACGAGGGCCGACGGGGACGGATATCAAAACCATGACACTATACATATAAAAAAACACAAGAAAATTATACAACAAATAATTATGCATTTAAATCATATAACTAACATTTTTAAAATAAAAGATAAAAAAAACTCACCGAGGTGGTGTCGGTTACGGAGCGGAGCGGGCGATCGACGGCGGTGAGGAGGGGGACGGGACGACACTATATATATGAAACCACAAATTATACCTTAATTTGAGCTCAAAATGCATATAAAATAAATGAAATCCCTAACTTAGACATTTCATCAAACACCTTACAAGCACTACAAAAATCAAACTATCTAAATTTGCAACAAAATGAGCTAAACTTGAAATGCCGGAAGAGTAGATGAAGTTGCTAACCCTTGTATATGTAGATGCCACAAATCTTGACAAATATTGGAGAAAAAAGAGGTGAAGTAGAGCTTGGGAGAGCAAAGAAAGAGAAAAAATGGAGTTGTGTTCGAGCTGAGAAATGGATCTGTGGCTCGGGGTGGAAGAAGGCAATTATAGGGAAACCTTTAGTACCGGTTTATAATACCAACCGGTACTAAAGATGGGCCTTTAGTACCGGTTGTTCTGAAAAACCGGTACTAAAGGGCTGGCCGTGGGCCACCAACCGTGGCCGCATGTGCACGAACCCTTTAGTACCGGTTGGTTTGAAAAACCGGTACTAAAGAGTAGCCTTTAGTACCGGTGGTTAAGACCAACCGGTACTAAAGGGTTCGAGGCTTGCGCCACAAATACAACCGGTGCTAATGGCCGCCTTTAGTACCAGTTTTGTGACAACCAGTACTAAAGGGGGCGCACCGTTGCCCCCTTTTCTACTAGTGTTACTAGCAAACAAACAGCAGATAAGAATACTCAACAAGATATAAGCGAAGTGCAGGAGTATTCAAATGAAAAAGCGAAGTGTGTCTCTCTCCCACACAAATAAAGCAAGGATCCAACAAGCATATGACCAGCAAACAAACAAACAAAACTGAAAGTAAAAGACGCTCCAATCATAGCACATAATATGTAAAGTGATAAAAACTTAGTTCAATGAAGACGACCTCATGATAGTCGATGAAGAAGAGAGGATGCCTTGGGCATCCCCAAGCTTTGACGCTTGATGGTTCTTGAAATTCAAAGGGGATTCCATGGGGGCATCCCCAAGCTTGATCTCTGATCCATCTTCAATTTATTCATTATCCTCTCCTTTGGACCTTAAAAACTCCATTCACACAAAACTTCTCATGAACTGATTAGAGGGTTACTGCTCATAAATTAGAAATACATATGTGTTCAACTCAAGAAAAATTGCAAACAATTTTATTGGGAATTCGGTACAGTTTACTAAGTCTCAATGTGGCACTCAACCCCTAAAGTATCACATATGACGATGGTAAAGAGACGAATGCAAAATAAAAGCAGAATCTGTCAAAATCTGAACGGTCTGTAAAGATCGAATTTTTCGAGGCACTCATGTACTCCAATCAGAAAAGTCAAAACTAACGAAAGATAGATAAAAGAATCAGTCTTTCTGTATAAAAATGTCATAAAAAGATAAAATTCAGAGGATTTTTGGATTTTCGAAGAGTGAAGGACAGAATTCTGTTTCTGGACAGCAAGACAACACCTCGCACTTTCAATGCATTAGAGGCTAAACTTGGCACAAAAAACCAAAAGAAAAAGTTACAATGAAGTTGATACAGAGGCAAAAACATCAAGACTCAAGAAAAATAAAAAGCAAACAGAAAGTAAAAGATGTGTTGCCTCCCAACAAGCGCTTTTCTTTAACGCCTTTTAGCTAGGCGCAATGCCAAATATCAAGATTTTCCGGAGGCCTTTGCAACATCAAGAGCATAGCTTGACCTTATGATTGATTCAAAAGGAAGCTTCTTTCTCTTTCTATGGAAGTGTTCCATCCCTCTTCTAAGGGGAAACTGAAATCTTATATTTCCCTCTTTCATATCAGTAATAGCACGAACGGTTCTAAAAAACGGTCTCCCCAAAATAATAGGACAAAAAGCATTACACTCAATATCCATAACAATAAAATCAACGGGAACATAGTTATCATTAGCAACAATAAGGACGTCATCAACTCTACCCAAAGGTTTCTTTTTAGAAGAATCGGCAAGATGAACATTTAAATAGCATTCTTCCAAAGGATTTAAATTAAGCATATCATAGAAACTTTTAGGCATAACAGAAACACTAGCACCAAGATCACACAAAGAATTACAATCAAAGTCATTTATTTTCATCTTAATAGTGGGTTCCCATCCATCTTCTAATTTTCTAGGGATAGAAGTTTCTAGCTTAAGCTTTTCTTCCCTAGCCTTGATAATAGCATCGGTAATATGTTTGGTGAAGGCCATATTTAATTTACTAGTATCCGGTGACTTAGCAAGTTTTTGTAGGAACTTTATGACTTCAGTAAGATTGCAATTATAAAAATCAATTTCATCATCTTTAAATAGGCTAGGAGGATCCTCATTAGTAGTTTGGATAAACTTCAACAGTTTTCCTATTCATTTCAGCAGTTCTAGCCTCTTCTTCCTCTCTAGCCCACCTAGCTTTCAAGCGAGCCATCATCCTTTCATTCTCATTAGTTTGGATAGAAATAGCATTTAAAGATTCAGTAGGCTTGTCTTGAAGAGGAGTGGTTCTAATTTTTAAAATTTCAACATCATGAGCAAGATCCTCCACTTTAGAGAGAAGTCTATCCAGTTTTTCAAGTTTCTCTTCGACAGTTTTATTGAAAGCTTTTTGACATGTGATAGATTCTTTTAAAACATTTTCAAGATCAGAGGACACATTCTTATTAGGATTATAAGAATTACCATAGGAATTACCATATGAGTTGCCATTATTGGGAGGATAAGGCTTATAATTGTTACCACCAAAATTATTTCGATAAGCATTATTGTTGAAGTTACTTCTATTAAGAAAATTAACATCAACTTGATCCTTTTCTTGGCAAATTAATGAAGCAAGTGGGACATTATTAGGATCAATAGCAAGACAGAAATAAAGACTACACTAATTTTTTTGGGTTTTAAAATTTTGTAACAAGAAAAATAAGCTAACGATAAATAAAACAAGCAAGACAAAAACAAAGTAAAGTGATTAAGAGTGTGAGACTCCCCTTGCTGTAGCTCCAAGATCCCCGGCAACGGCGCCAGAAAAGAGCTTGATTGCTACTGATGAATAGTTGGGTGGTGCCCCAAGCGAAGGCGTGGATGTAGCAAGCAGCAGTTTTCCCTCGTTTAACGAACCGAGGTTTATCGAACCAGTAGGACCTTGAAATCAACAACAAAGTGAATGTTGAAGATCTCTGACGCTTAATCTTCAACAGACATGGACCTGCACACACTCAACCAAAGTACTTTGCCTCCAATGGCGGAAAGGTTGTCAATCTTTCTGGTCTCGCAGAAAACAAAGCGGTTAATTGTATAGTGAAATAGATGAAATATGAGAAGTGACCAGTGGAGTAATGATGATGAAAAGTGATGAATAAAGATTGCAATTAATGTAAAAAGATGGACCGGGGGCCATGGGTTCACTAGTGGAGTCTCTCAAGTAAATAGAACGATCATATGATGGGTAAACAAATTACAGCTGGGCAATTGACAAGATTATAACACAAACTTAATCTAGCCATGACAAAGTGAACATGATAATATTTAATTAGGCATCACGACAATGAACAAACACCGTTGCGTCCAACTACATCTTTGTCTAAAAAGTCCACCGTGGGATCGCTATCCAGCCAATCACCCATCGGTATTAAGTTGCAAGCAACCGACATTTGCATTAAGTAAAGTGCATGAAGTAAACAATACTAATATCAAAAGGGACATTAACACCGCTGTTTTACCCTTAGTATCAACAGCACACCCTCGCCCTTAGACGTTTCTGTCACTCGTGCCCAGGAACAAAAGGGGGGGCATGAACCCACTATCTAGCATAAATACTCTCTCTTGGAGATACACACAATCACTTGGCCAAAGTAACTACGCTCATCGGAGAGCATGCAAGAACATAAATCAACATATAAGAATCATGCACAATCTGATCATAACTTTATAATCCATCGGATCCCAGCAAACACATCACATAGTATTACAATAGTCGATCTAGATCATGTTAGGCAGCTCACAAGATCATAATACATGAAGCACAAGGGAGAGAGACTACCATCTAGCTACTGCCATGGACCCGTAGTCCAAGGTGGGACCACTCACAAATCATTCTGGAGGAAGGCATGGCGATGAAGAGCCCTCCGGGATCAATCTCCCCTCCGGAAGGGTGCCGGGATCAGCTTCAGAATCACCCCCGAACTAGGGTTTATGGTGGCGGCGCCTCGGGGTGACTTCTCTAGAAAATAATGGCCGCCTCGATGTTTTTGGGATTAATCTGATTTTATAGGCATTGGAGGGGGCCGAGGGGACCCACCAGGAGCAGGGGCGGGTCCCACCCGCCGCCCTAGGGCAGGCCGCGACTGGGGGGTCGTCCCTGCCCTGTGGGTGGCCCCCAGGGCTGCCCTCTGGACTGAAACTCCGTCTTGACGAATAAAAAATACTCGTAAATTTTCAGCATATTCCGAGAATATTTCCTGTGGTAAGTTTCTGAAATGTAAAGACAGCAAAAACAGGAAACTTGCACTAGGCATCTTGTCAATAGGTTAGTCTAACAAAATCCATAAAAATGATGTAATAAGATAGTAGAAACATGTGAGAACATCACAAAACTAGCATGGATCAATCAAAAATTATAGATACGTTTGACACGTATCAGCATCCCCAAGCTTAACTCCTACCCGTCCTCGAGTGGTGATAACAAAATAATTTTTGATGAGACATGCAACCAACACAATCTTGATAGTAATGTAAAGCATAGGACGTGAATGAAGTGATACAAAACAAGTCTATAGTTGATAGCAAGAAAGCAATGAATAACCATGTTGAATCATTAAAGCAAAACCTTTCATAAATAGTACGTTAAAGACATGAAAGCAATGTGACCCACATATTTGACTAATTCTCAAAGGTAATGGTTCCACGACAAAAGTGTTTGAGAATCAACACAAAGGAAGATGTAAGTATTAGCAAAAAGCTTCAACTTCCAATGGCTTATCTTATAGATAAAGTCAATATAAAGATTCATGTTTAATCTGACGATGCAATATGATCAATGATACCCAGGGTCAATGCTGTATGTTTGCTTTGGTGGAGATAGAAGGAAAAGGAAAACTGACTCAACATTTAAAAGTAAAAGAAAGGCCCTTCGTAGAGGGAAGCAGGGATTAGTCATGTGCTAGAGCTTTTTGATTTTGAAAAACAGAGATAAAAACAATTTTGAGAGATGCATAATTCCATCAACGATTCCATAGCTCAGAAGCCCATTAGTCCCCTATGTCAAGCAAGGTCTTTAGAGTTGTCAGAGTGGCTGGTTTTAGAGGAACGAATACATTCCTCTTTCTACTTTGTTTCACCACTAACCAATGTTTGAGTTGATTTCTCAGATTTTCATTGTGCGGAGGAGAATGGTGAGTTATATTTATATTTTGCTTAAGCCGCTCTCGGGTTGATTCAAGTGAGGACGTAAACCATCAACACTGGGTGAAATAGAGGGGCAAAAAAAGAAAAAGAAAAACCTTGCACGACATAAGCTATAACGAACCCCCTCCTTACTTTCTCATGAGTTTGAAAACAGAGGCACCAAAACGAGAATATTTTGAAGGTTTTAAAGGTAGAACATGACAAATTTACTTGGAATGGCAGGAAATACCATGCATAGGTAGATATGGTGGATTCAGCTGGCAAGATAGTTTGGCTTTGGGATTTGGATGCACGAGTGGACATCACACTCAGTACAGAGTTTTTTGGCTCAGCAAAAATGGTATTTGAAGCAAACATCCAACATTAACCGGTAACAGAGTAACATAAGACATCAATCAATAAGTGTTGAAGAAGTGCCACAACAGTGGTTATGAGGGACATCACATAGGAGAAAGGACTGCACATAAGGTTCTTCAATCAGGTTTTTATTGGCCTACTTTACTTAAGGATGCTAAAAGGTTTGTTTCGTCTTGTGATGAGTGTCAAAGGGTTGGTAACATTAGTAGAAGTAATAAAATGCCTATGAACTATTCTCTTGTTATTGAGCCTTTTGATTGCTGGGGATTTGATTTTATGGGTCCTTTTCCCACTTCACATGGGAATACTCACATCCTTGTTGCTGTAGACTATGTTACTAAATGGGTAGAAGCTATACCAACTAAAATTGCTGATCATAAGACCTCCCTAAAAATGCTTAAAGAAGTTATTTTCCCTAGGTTTGGCGTGCCTAGATATCTTATGACTGATGGAGGGTCTTGATATCCCACAAGTATAGGGGATCGCAGTAGTCTTCGTGGGTAGTGTAACCCAATTTATCGATTCGACACAAGGGGAGCCAAAGAATACCTAAAGGTCTTCGCAGCTGAGTTATCAATTCAGCCACACCTGGAGAAGCACAAGTAACACAAGAGGGGTGAAAGTAGCAGTGATTTGAAAGTAAAAGTAACACGGAAGCATTGATGGTGAAAGATGGACCAGGGCCGAAGGGTTCACTAGTGTTGTCTCTCCATAATATCAAAAAATGCATATTATGGGTAAACAAATTACAGCTAGGCAATTGACAAGATTATGACACAAACTTAATCTAGTTATAACAAAGTGTTCATGGTAATATTCATGTAGGCATCACGACAAAGAACAAAAACCGCTGAATCCAACTGCATCTTTGTCTAAAAAGTCCACCGTGGGATCGCTATCTGATTGCTACTGATGAAGAGTTGGGTGGTGCCCCAAGCAAAGGCGTGGATGTAGCAAGCAACAGTTTTCCCTCGTTTAACGAACTGAGGTTTATCGAACCAGTAGGACAGTGAAATCAACAACGAGGTGAATGTTGAAGATCTCTGGTGCTTAATCTTCAACAGACGTGGACCTGCACACACTCAACCAAAATACTTCGCCCCCAACGGCGGAGAGGTTGTCAATCTTTCCGGTCTCGCAGAAAACAAAGCAGTTAATTGTATAGTGAAATAGATGAAATATGAAAAGTGACCAGTGGAGTAATGATGATGAAAAGTGCTGAATAAAAATTGCAATTAATGTAAAAAGATGGACCGGGGGCCATGGGTTCACTAGTGGAGTCCCTCAAGTAAATAGAACGATCATATGATGGGTAAACAAATTACTGTTGGGCAATTGACAAGATTATAACACAAACTTAATTTAGCTATGACAAAGTGAACATGATAATATTTAATTAGGCATCATGACAATGAACAAAGACCGTTGAGTCCAATTGCACCTTTGTCTAAAAAGTCCACCGTGGGATCGCTATCCAGCCTGTCACCCATCGGTATTAAGTTGCAAGCAACAGACATTTGCATTAAGTAAAGTGCATGAAGTAAAAAATACTAATATTAAAACGGATATTAACACCGCTGTTTTATACTTAGTAGCAACAACACACCCTCGCCGTTAGATGTTTCTGTCACTCGTGCCCAGGAACAAGAGGGGGCATGAACCCACTATCTAGCATAAATACTCTCTCTTGGAGATACACACAATCACTTGGCCAAAGTAACTACGCACATCGGAGAGCATGCAAGAACATAAATCAACATATAAGAATCATGCACAATCTGATCATAACTTTATAATCCATCGGATCCCAGCAAACACATCACATAGTATTACAATAGTCGATCTTGATCATGTTAGGCAGCTCACAAGATCATAAACATGAAGCACAAGAGAGAGACTACCATCTAGCTACTGCCATGGACCCAAGGTCCAAGGTGGGACTACTCACAAATCATCCTGGAGGAAGGCATGGCGATGAAGAGCCCTCCGGGATCGATCTCCCCTCCGGCAGGGTGCCGGGAACTGCTTCAGAATCGCCCCCGAACTAGGGTTTGAGATGACGGCGCGTCGGGATGTCTTCTGTGGAAAATAATGGCCGCCCTGACGTTTTTAGGTTATTTATGATTTTATAGGCGTTGGAGGGGGCCGAGGAGGTGGACCACGGGTAGGGGCAGGTCCCACCCATGGGTCCCCCCTAGGTCGCGGCTGGTGGCCGCCTGCGCCCTGTGGGCCGCCTCCGAGGCTGCCCTTCGGACTCCGCCTTCGTCTTGGCATAAAAATAATCTCCGTAAATTTTGGTCCAGTTCCGAGAATATTTTCAGAAGTAAATTTGTGAAATACAAAAACAGCAAAACAGGAAACTGGCACTAGGCATCTTGTCAATAGGTTAGTCCAACAAAATGCATAAAAATGATGAGATATGATAATAGAAACATGTGACAACATCACAAAACTAGCATGGATCACTCAAAAATTATAGATACGTTTGACACGTATCACTATCCAGCCTGTCACCCATCGGTATTAAGTTGCAAGCAACAGACAATTGCATTAAGCATGAAGTAAGCAATATTAAACATCAAAATAGACTTTAACACCGTTGTTTTACCCTTAGTAGCAACAGCACACCCTCGACCTTGGACGTTTCTGTCACTCGTGCCCAGGAACAGAAGGGGGCATGAACCCATCATCTAGCATAAGTACTCCCTCTTGGAGATCTAAACATTTATTGCATAAAAGGACTACAACTTTAAATAAGTGGGAGAGGCCACAACACACTGATTGCTACTGATGAAGAGTTGGGTGGTGCCCCAAGCGAAGGCGTGGATGTAGCAAGCAGCAGTTTTCCCTCGATAACGAACCAAGGTTTATCGAACCAGTTGGACCATGATATCAACAACAAAGTGAATGTTGAAGATCTCTGGCGCTTAATCTTCAACAGAAGTGGACCTGCACACACTCAACCAAAATACTTTGGCCCCAACGGCGGAAAGGTTGTCAATCTTTCTGGTCTCGCAGAAAACAAAGCGGTTAATTGTATAGTGAAATAGATGAATTATGAAAATGGACCAGTGGAGTAATGATGATGAAAAGTTATGAATAAAGGTTGCAATCAATGTAAAAAGATGGACTGGGGGCCATGGGTTCACTAGTGGAGTCTCTCAAGTAAATAGAACAATCATATGATGGGTAAACAAACTACAGCTGGGCAATTGACAAGATTATAACACAAACTTAATCTAGCTATGTCAAAGAAAACATGATAATATTTAAGTAGGCATTACGACAAGGAACAAAGACCATTGAATCCAACTGCATCTTTGTCTAAAAAGTCCATCGTGGGATCGCTATCCAGCCTGTCACCCATCGGTATTAAGTTGCAAGCAACAGACATTTGCATTCAGTAAAGTGCATGAAGTAAGCAATACTAATATCAAAAGAGACATTAACACCGCTGTTTTACCCTTAGTAGCAACAACACACCCTCGCCCTTAGACGTTTCTGTCACTCGTGCCCAGGAATAAAAGGGGGCATGAACCCACTATCTAGCATAAATACTCTCTCATGGAGATACACACAATCACTTGGCCAAAGTAACTACGCACATCGGAGAGCATGCAAGAACATAAATCAACATATAAGAATCATAACTTTATCCATCGGATTCCAGCAAACACATCACATAGCATTACAATAATCGATCTTGATCATGTTAGGCAGCTCACAGGATCATAATTAAACATGAAGCACAAGAGAGAGAGAGAGAGTACCATCTAGCTACTGCCATGGACCCAAGGTCCAAGGTGGGACTACTCACAAATCATCCCGGAGGAGGGCATGGCGATGAAGAGCCCTCTGTGATCGATCTCCCCTCCGGCAGGGTGCAAGGATCAGCTTCAGAATCACCCCTGAACTAGGGTTTGAGATGACGGTGCGTCGGGGTGACTTCTCTGGAAAATAATGGCCGTCTCGACGTTTTTAGGTTTAATGTGAATTTATAGGCGTCGGAGGGGGCCGAGGTGGTGCCCCACGGGCAAGGGCAGGTCCCACCTGCAGGTGGTCCTAGGGCCGCGGCAGGGGCCCGCCCCTGGCCTGTGGGTGGCCCCCCAGGCTCCCCTTTGGTGTCCTGGTGCCTTCCGTCGAGTAAAAATTCACCGTAAATTTTCGTCCAGTTCCGAGAATATTTCCATAAGTAAATTTTCTGAAATACAAAAACAGCAAAAACAAGAAACTGGCACTGGGCATCTTGTCAATAGGTTAGTCCGACAAAATACATAAAAATGATGTAATATGATAATAGAAACATGTGACAACATCACAAAACTAGCATGGATCAATAAAAAATTATAGATACATTTGACACGTATCAGCATCCCTAAGCTTAACTCCTACTCGTCCTCGAGTAGGTAAGTGATAACAAAATTATTTTTGATGAGACATGCAACCAACATAATCTTGATCAAGATAGTAATGCACAACACAAGATGTGAATAAAGTTATCCAAAACAATTGTCTATAGTTGACATTAAGCAAACAATGATTAACATAGGCTAGCTAACAAATGCTAGAAACTTTTCATGAATAAGTGCGTTGGAGACATGGAACCATACATAAGGTTTAGAAAGAAGAATTGCAAATTATGTCTCCAATGTAAAGCATCAATATTCCCTCAAAGCATCCAATTAGTCATTCATGAAAATAGCTAACCTCAAGTCAAGTGTCCTAATCCATCTCCTTCACAAATCAATTGTTTCGAAGTCTACTCAAATAGTGCAAGTAAGTAGTGGTTTTGGCACCAAAATGTTATGGCAAAGAGAACAATGATGGAGGTTTGGAAGGTCAAAAAGAAAGGCTCAAACAGTGGAGAAGGTAACCACAAGACAGAAGGAAGTCCCGTAGTTGACACTGTATGAGGAGTAGTGATTGCCATGCAACAGATGCACATAGAGATATAAGTGTATGAAAGCTCTCCAATGGAACTAGTGGGGGTGCATCCAACTTGCTTGCTCATGAAGACCTAGAGCTCACTTGAGGAGGCTCATCCTTGGAATATACAAGCCAAGTTCTATAACGTTAATTCCCCACATAGTTATACTACTAAAACAACATGAGAACTATCTATAATGAAGTGTAGGTGCTACTAGCACAAGTGTGGTAAAAAGGATAGTAGTGTTGCTCCCTCTCTCTTTTTCTATTTTTTTTGGATTTTGGTGGCCTCCTTGGCTCTTTTAAATGCTCTCTCATTTGGCCTCTTTTTTGGGCTCTTTTATTTTTCTCTCTTTTTTTATTTTTTAACCTCACTATAGGAGCAACACTCTATATTACAAATGGATCATCACACTTTTTGGTACTCATAACTCATAAGAATAATACATGATGTATAAAAGAAGGTATGCATGATCGAGCGTAGTGTGGAAAAAATGTAGAACATGTGGCAAGCCACGCGACACACTAACTCAATGATCAAGCAAACTATATGGCAATGAAGAATGACATCAAGTCATGATGTAATTATGGATGTTGCATGGCAATGTATCTCGAAACGGCTATGGAAATGCCTTGATAGGTAGGTATGGTGGCTGTTTTAAGGGAGATAGTTGGCTTATGTGTAGGAGAATAGGATGAAGTTCTCCCACGGGGTTGGCTGTGTTGGCGAAGTATGCACCAATCTCAATGTGAAAGAGGGCATTGCGCAGCACCGAAGAAGCTAGCAAAATATTGAAGTGGAAGTGCCAAAAGCCAAAACTCAACAATGCATTTCGTATATTGCAAACAACTAGCAATTTCAATGTTCCACAAATGGTTAGAAACACCCCGAGAGGGATTGTGGCAGCGACACAAGTGCCCCGTTGGCTTCCCCGACCATTGCAGTAACTACCCACTAGGAACTTATTTTCAACTGAGCAGAATTCATGACACATTAGCATTGTTGACTTAGGTTGTTTAGTTCAGAAAAGTACGGCTCCACGCTTTACTAACACATTTCCCCTAATCAGCTCTAACACCATTAACCAACACATTTTAAGCATTAGTTATTTTAATGCCTCAAAACAA
Organism: Puccinellia tenuiflora; assembly: GCA_012064385.1. Taxonomy (NCBI): domain Eukaryota; kingdom Viridiplantae; phylum Streptophyta; class Magnoliopsida; order Poales; family Poaceae; genus Puccinellia; species Puccinellia tenuiflora. The sequence continues at coordinate 1,586,452 of QRDG01000081.1, read as the reverse complement.
TTGAAGAGTATCAAATTATCCACATAGTGATCTACAAGACTATGCAGGTTTTTTTTCTATTTCATACCACTACCACATGCATAGCATTTTACCGTTCTAACACATTAACCAAGCAACCATAGCAACTCTCTAACAAATATAAGTGAAGAACAAGAGAGTTTAACAACAACTACTAGCAGCTCTAAATAAGATAAAAGCTAAAAACGAGAGCTTACTAGCAAACAAACAGTAGCTAAGAATACTCAACAAGATATAAGCGAAGCACAGGAGTATTCAAATGAAAAAGCGGAGCGTGTCTCTCTCCCACACAAACAAAGCAAAAATCTAACAAGCATATGACCAGCAAACAAACAAACAAAACTGAAAGTAAAAGATGCTCCAAGCGTAGCACGTAACATGTAAAGTGATAAAAACTTAGTTCAACGAAGACAACCTCATGATAGTCGATGAAGAAGAGGGGATGCCTTGGGCATCCCCAAGCTTTGACGCTTGATGGTTCTTGATATTCAGAGGAGATTCCATGGGGGCATCCCCAAGCTTGAGCTCCGATCCATCTTAAATTTCTTCATTATCCTCTCCTTTGGAACTTCAAAACTCTCTTCACACAAAACTTCTCATAAACTGATTAGAGGGTTAGTGCTCATAAATTAAAAATGCACATGTGTTCAACTCCAGACAAATTGCAAACAACTTTATTAGGAATTAGATACAGTTTACTAAGCCTCAATGTGGCACTCCACCCCTAGAGTACCACATTTGACGATGGTAAAGAGACGAATGCAAAATAAAAGCAAAATCTGTCAAAATCTGATTAGTCTGTAAAGATCAAATTTGTCGAGGCACTTCTGTACCTCAAATCAGAAAAGTCAAAACTAACGAAAGATTGATAAAATTATCAGGCTTGCTTTCTAAAAATTTCAGAAAAAGATAAAATTCAAAGAATTTTTGGATTTTCGAACAGTGAAGGACAGAAATCTGTTTCCGGACAGCAAAACAACACCTCGCTCTTTCAATGCATTAGAGGCTAAACTTGGCACAAAAACTAAAAAGAAAAAGATACAATGAAGTTGCTACAGAGGCAACAACTTCAAGAATCTAGAAAAGTAAAAATCAAACTGAAAGTAAAAGATGGGTTGCCTCCCAACAAGCGCTTTTCTTTAACGCCTTTTAGCTAGGCGCAATGCCAAATATCAAGTTTTTTCAAAATCGAGGGCATCATCATCCTTATCAAGTTCATGAATTGTGGAACTTGGAAAAGGACCTCCAGCAATACTATTAGTAGCAACAATTGGTGGGGTAAAAGTAGTTTTACCCACTGGGGATTCTCCCCTTGAATCCTTGAAAATTGGAGCTTTCTTTACCATCCTCAACTCCTCTTTTCCTGTAGACGATGTATCAACTTTAGTAGTATTCCTTGGCACAAATATGAATTTAGGCATTTTAGAAGCCGAAGCCACTTTCTTTTAGATTTGAGTGAAGAAAAAGTGGTTCCTAAGGTATCAATTACTTCCTCCAATTTATCAATTCTCATGGTTTGATTACTAGCTTTTGTAGGTTCAAGGGACTTAATACTCTTAACAATATCTTTTAGACACCCATCAAGCTTGTTAATACCATCAAGAATTCCCTTATCTATTTCCCTTATCATGTCCACACTTGGTACATTATCTTCTATAACTTCTAACCTTTGCATAACATGTTCCAAAGTGATTTCAATTTTACCCTCATTAGTTGGTGGAATACCCACAAGACCCTCTATAACATTAAAAGCTTCCAAAGCGTTAATCCCTAGGAAGTTTCCACCTGTGATAGTGTCTAGGACATACCTATACCAACTTGTAATGCCAACATAAAAATTTCTAAGGAGAACAGTGGCCAAAGGATTTTTAGTGGACCTATGACGAGCATTATTAATCCTATACCAAGCATCTTTCAAACTCTCCCCCAACTCTTTGTTTGAAGGTGAGGACTTCGGACTCGGGTGTCTCAACAAGAGGAAAAGAACTAGACATAATGATAAGATAAGATAACAAGACAGGAATAAAGACTACACTAATTTGTTTGGGTTTTTAAATTTTGCAACAAAAAAAATAAGCTAACGAGAAAGAAAACAAGCAAGACAAAAACAAAGTAAAGTGATTGAGAGTGTGAGACTCCCCTTGCTGTAGCTCCAAGTTCCCCGGCAACGGCGCCAGAAAAGAGCTTGATTCTACTGATGAAGAGTTGGGTGGTGCCCCAAGCGAAGGCGTGGATGTAGCAAGCAGCAGTTTCCCTCGATAACGAACCGAGGTTTATTGAACCAGTAGGATCTTGAAATCAACAACAAAGTGAATGTTGAAGATCTCTGGCGCTTAATCTTCAACAGACGTGGACCTGCACACACTCAACCAAAATACTTTGCCCCCAATGGCGGAAAGGTTGTCAATCTTTCCGGTCTCGCAAAAAACAAAGCGGTTAATTGTATAGTGAAATAGATGAATTATTACAATGGACCAGTGGAGTAATGATGATGAAAAGTGATGAATAAAGGTTGCAATCAATGTAAAAAGATGGACTGGGTGCCGTGGGTTCACTAGTGGAGTCTCTCAAGTAAATAGAACAATCATATGATGGGTAAACAAATTACAGCTGGGCAATTGACAAGATTATAACACAAAATTAATCTAGATATGACAAAGAGAACATGATAATATTTAAGTAGGCATCATGACAAGGAAAAAGACCGTTGAATCGAACTGCATCTTTGTCTATAAAGTCCACCGTGGGATCGCTATCCAGCATGTCACCCATCGGTATTAAGTTGCAAGCAACAGATATTTGCATTAACACTACCACAGAAAGGGTTATAGGGAGGTTGGCACTCTGTGGCGCACCGTTAATCGGTGCGCCACATAATTATTTCTGTGGCGCACCAGCATCCATGCGCCACAGAAATTTTCACCTTTCTGTGGCGCATCCTTTGCCCATGCGCCACAGAAAGCCCAAATTCTGTGGCGCATCCTTTGCCCATGCGCCACAGAAAGCCCAAATTCTGTGGCGCATGGCTTCCAATTACATATCATGCGCCACAGAATTTCGGTGGGTCCCACGAGCAATCATTGGGCCAAAGTCCATCTGGGTAAATTCCGTGGCGCACCGTGGCTGGTGCGCCACAGAAACTCGACATTCTGTGGCGCATGGTGTTGGATGCGCCACAGAAAGTGACATTTCTGTGGCGCATGTGCTTCCATGCGCCACAGAATTGTGCAGCATTTTTTCACCCCACGCACCCCCCCTCCCAGTGGATCGCCTTTTCAGTTTTGCACCAAGTGAAATAAAATGATAAAAAATTCAAAAATAAAATATTTTCAGATATAGGGAAGGTTTAGGGTCTATTTGTTAGGAAAAATTTAAAATACACATTTTGACTTTTTTTCCAAAAGTAGGTGAAAAAAATTAAAACGGGCATAACTTTTGCATACGACGTCGAAAAAATGCGTTTAATACCTTAAAAAAAACTAGAGAAAAAATGCGTTTACCTGGTTGGACATTTCTTGGATTCTCAAAATTCCAAACGAAAAAAAGTTATGGCCAACAGAAGAAATTTTCCAGCAAAATCAAAAAAATTCAAAAAAAAATACAATTCTGTGGCGCATGTCTAGCCCATGCGCCACAGAATTGTTGGGCGGGATTCCAAATTTTGAATCCCACCGGCACCCCCTTCTCTCCCTCTCTTTTCTCCTTCTCTCCTCCACTTCTCCCTCCACTTCTCCTCTCCCCTTCTCCTCTCCTTCACTTCTCCTCTCCCCTTCTCCTCTCCTCCACTTCTCCTCTCCACTTCTCTCCCCTTCTCCTCCCTCCTCCTTCTCTTCTCCTCTCCTCTCCTCCACATCTTCTCTCCTCCTCCTCCACCTCCGGCCACCTCCTCCACAACTCCGGCGACCTCCTCCACAACTCTGGAGACCTCCTCCACAACTCCGGCGACCTCCTCCACAACTCCGGCGACCTCCACCTCCGGCGACCTCCTCCACCACCCCGGTGACCTCCTCCTCCACCCCGGCGACCTCCTCCTCCTCCACCTCCACCTCCACCTCCGGCGACCTCCTCCACCACCGGCGACCTCCGACGACCCCTTCCTCCACCCACGGCAACACGGTCTCCGACGAGCTCCGACGAAATTCCGGCGAAATTCCGGCGGCCAGATCTAGATCCAGATCCAGATCTGGCCGCCCTTTTTTTTGAAATTCAAAAAAAATTTAGTGGCGCACGGCAGTGGGATGCGCCACTAAAATATTTCTGTGGTGCACGGTAGTGGGATGCGCCACAGAATCTTGGCATTTCTGTGGCGCACGCCCGAGGTGCGCCACAGAAATAATTTTTGTGGCGAGAATTCTGTGGCGCACCAGACAAACCTGGGGGTGCGCCACAGAATTCAAATTTGGTGCGCCACAGATAGCCCTTTCTTATAAGTAAAGTGCATGAAGTAAGCAATACTAATATCAAAAGAGACATTAACACCGCTGTTTTACCCTAAGTAGCAACAACACACCCTCGCCCTTAGAAGTTTCTATCACTCGTGCCCAGGAACAAAAGACAGCATGAACCCACTATATAGCATAAATACTCTCTCTTGGAGATACACACAATCACTTGGCCAAATTAACTATGCACATCGGAGAGCATGCAAGAACATAAATCAACATATAAGAATCATGCACAATCTGATCATAACTTTATAATCCATCGGATCCCAGCAAACACATCACATAGCATTACAATAATCGATCTTGATCATATTAGGCAGCTCACAAGATCATAAACATGAAGCACAAGAGAGAGAGACTACCATCTAGCTACTGCCATGGACCCAAGGTCTAAGGTGGGACTACTCACAGATCATCCCGGAGGAGGGCATGGCGATGAAGAGCCCTCCGACATCGATCTCCCCTCCGGCAGGGTGCCGGGATCAGCTTTAGAATCACCCCCGAACTGGGGTTTGAGATGACGGTGCGTTGGGATAACTTCTCTGGAAAATAATGGCAGCCTCGACGTTTTTAGGTTTAATGTGAATTTATAGGCGTCGGAGGGGGCCAAGGGGGTGCCCCACGGGCAGGGGCGGGTCCCACCCGCGGGTGGCCCTAGGGCCGCGGTAGGGGGCCACCCCTGGCCTGTGGGTGGCCCCCCAGGCTCCCCTTTGGTGTCCTGGTGCCTTCCGTCGAGTAAAAATTCCCCGTAAATTTTCGTCCAGTTCCGAGAATATTTCCAGAAGTAAATTTTCTGAAATACAAAAACAGCAAAAATAGGAAACTGACACTGGGCATCTTGTCAATAGGTTAGTCCGACAAAATGCATAAAAATAATGTAATATAATAATAGAAACATGTGACAACATCACAAAACTAGCATGGATCAATCAAAAATTATATATACGTTTGACATGTATCACACACGCGCTCCAACAACTAGTGATTACACGTCTATATGATTGGAACGTTAGCAAGCATCCGCAACTACTAAGCATTCATTAATGCAAAACCCAACCATAGCATTAACAAACATAAAAGGTCTTCCTTCATCCCATACATCTCAAGATCTAACTCAGGGTTTTAGATTTTTGTCACTCCGGGAAATCCAACCATTAGATCTATCAACATACAACAAACCCTAATATGGGATTCCATTAACCATTAAATAGGGGAGCATGCAAGAACATAAATTAACATATAATAACCATGCACAATCTGATCATAACTTTATAATCCATCGGATCCCAGCAAACACATCATATAGCATTACAATAGTCGAACTTGATCATGATAGGCAGCTCACAAGATCATAAACATGGATGCACAAGGGAGAGAGACTACCAACTACCTACTGCCATGACCCGTAGTCCTTGGGGGAACTACTCACAACACATCCCGGAGGCAGCGATGGCGATGAAGATGGCTCCGTGAGCCGATCCCCGTCCCGGTAGGGTGCCGGAACAGGAACAATCTGACCCCAGAAACTTGTCGGTGATGGCGGCGGAGCTCTGTATCGTATTTGGGAAAATCCTTCGAGGGTTAGGTTTTTTTCGTCGGGGGGTAATTTATAGGCCAAAGGGCATCGCGAGGGGGTCTCCGAGGGGCACAGACGGGCGGCGGCCGCGACCCCCCTCACCCGCGGGTGGGACCCGCCCCTGGGCTGTTGGTCCCTCCCGGGGTCGCCCTTCTGGCTCCGGTCCTTATTTCTTCAATAAAAAATCATCGTAAATTTTTCTTCCAATTCCGTGAATATTTCCAGAAGTAACTTTCTACAATAAGAACATCACAAAAATAGGGAACTGGCACTAGGCATCTTGTCAATAGGTTAGTCCATTAAATGCCTCAAAATGATATAATAATGTAGCATAATAATGATGGGAATCAAGCATGGCATGATCAAAAATTATTGATACGTTTGACACGTATCAGCATCCCCAATCTTAATTCCTGCTCGTCCTCGAGTAGGTAAATGATAATCAAAATCATTTTTGACCTTGACATGCCACCAACATAATCTTGACCAAGATAGTAATGTAAAACCACATGCGCTGAGATGAAGTGATCCAAAACAATTGTCTATAGTTGATAGCAAGAAAGAAATGAATAACCAAGTTGAATCATTCAAGCAAAACCTTTCATAAACAGTACGTTAAAGACATGAAAGCAATGTGATCCGCATACTTGATTAATTCTCAAAGGTAATAGTTCCATGACATAAGTGTTTGAGAATCAAAACAAAGAAAATGTAAGTTTTAGCAAAAAGTTTCAACTTCCAATGGTAAAGTCAATATAAAGATTCATGTTTAATCTGACGATGCAATATGATCAATGATACCCAGGGTCAATGCTATATGTTTGCTTCGGTGGAGATAGAAGGAAAAGCAAAACTGACTCAACATTAAAAGTAAAAGAAAGGCCCTTCGCAGAGGGAAGCAGGGATTAGTCATGTGCTAGAGCTTTTTATTTTTATGAAACAGAAGTAAAACAATTTTGAGACATGCATGTTTTCGTCAACGACTTCACAACAGAGAAGCTATCTAGTCCCCCATAACAAGCAAGGCTTTTAGACTTGTGAGAGCAGCTGGTTTTTAGAGGAGCGAGTACGCTCCTCTTTCTCCTTGGTTTCACCACTGTCCAATGTTTAGAGCTGATTTCTCAGATTTTAATTGCGCGGAGGAGAATGGTGAGTTATATTTATATTTTGCTTAAGTTCTCCCGAGTTGATTCAAGTGAAGACGTAAGCCATCGACACCGGGTGAAAGGGGGGAAATGACCTTGCTCGTCACAGGTTATATCTAGCTCTCCACTGCTCCCTCATGAGCTTAAAAACAGAGGCACAAAAAGGAGTATTTTGAATTTTTTAAAGATAGCACATGACAAATTTACTTGGAATGGCAAGAAATACCATGCATAGGTAGATATGGTGGACTCAGCTGGCAAGATAGTTTGGCTTTGGGATTTGGATGCACGAGTGAACTCTACACTCAGTATGAATTTTTGGGCTTAGCAAAGAAGGTATTTGAAGCAAACATCTAACATTAACCGGTAACAGAGTAACATAAGACATTAGTCAATCATAACCATAAAAGCTCCACACCGTCTCCCTTGTTGACCAAACAATTCTTTTGATGGAAAGATTAGCTTAATGAATTAACAACTACGAAACACCACATAGTTTCAAGCTTTTAATTGTGTTTCTTTACTAATCAATTTCCAATCAAATAACCATCTAGTTTAAGCATTCATCTTAATATCTCAAAACAATTGACAAGTATCAAATTATTCAACTAGTGCTCTACAAGACTATGCAGGTTTTTCATCAAACCATTACTCATATTCGGCATTCTACCGTTCTAACATATTAACCAAGCAACCAATTCAACTCTCTAACAAATATAAGTGAAGAACATGAGAGTTTAACATCAACAACTAGCAGCTCTTAAACAAGATAAAAGATAAAAGCGAGAGCTTACTAGCAAACAAACAGTAGCTAAGAATACTCAACAAGATATAAGCGAAGCAAAGGAGTATTCAAATGAAAAAGCGGAGCATGTCTCTCTCCCACACAAATAAAGCTAGGATCAAACAAGGATATGACCAGCAAACAAACAAAACAAAACTGAAAGCAAAAATATGGTCCAAGCATAGCACATAATATGTAAAGTGATAAAAACGTAGTTTCAACAAAACGACCTAATGGTAGTTGGTGAAGAGGGCATCCCCAAGCTTAGATTCTTGAATCTTCTTAAATATTCCAGGGGATTCCTTGGGGGCATCCCCAAGCTTGAGTTTTTCTCCATTCTCACATCACCGTGTCGTTCAAAACTTAAAAACTTCCTTCACACAAAACTTCCCTCACCGGGGCTGAGGCTTATACAAGTTGCTATGTGTTTATCTCTCTCTCCCATGATGTGATCTTCGTTGTGATCATGAGCTTTGTTAGTATAGTTGAATACATGATGTTTCCCTATGTGTAATGGATATGATGTTGCTCAAGTGGTGTTATTTAGTACAATTTCCGGAGTCACCGTTGTGATCACGGTATCTCGGTGACAGTGTGGGTGCCGTGTGTGACTCTATGGCTAATAGGTTGGAAGGATCTTCATCATGAGTTTGTTCTTTATTATTGTTGGATTGAATAGATCATGAGGTTTCTTGATGCTTGTGTTATTGAAGAAAGAGACTATTCAAGAAATAGGTTGTGGTGTTTGTTAGTACTATCTTGGATGCGGATAGTGACAGCATGAAGTGTCCATAGATGTGGAATACAAACTTTAAGGTGTGCTTTTCGTAGCCCTACACAATCTCATCCTATTTGATCCACAAAAGAATGATTTCCGAGTAACGTCTACCATGCATGTATTTTTGTGGGAACTATCATGTGTTTAATTATGTTAATGATGTTGAGAGTAGTCACTAGTGAAAGTATGAAGCCTAGGCCTTGTTTCCAAGCATTGATACACCATTTTTAGTCACTTTTGTCACTTGTTTGCTTGCTGCCATTTTTATTACAGAATTACAAAACCTTGTTTTACCATCCATATTACCCATATTTTAATATCTCTTCGCCGAACTAGTGCACCTATACAACTAACAATTGTATTAGGTGTGTTGGGGACACAAGAGACTTCTTGTATCTTAATTGCAGGGTTGCTTGAGAGGGATATCTTTGACCTCTACCTCCCGTGGATTCGATAAACCTTGGGTTACTCACTTAAGGGAAATTTGCCGCTGTCCTACAAACCTCTGCGCTTGGAGGCCCAACAAGTCTACAAGAATAGAAGCGTGTAGTAGACATCAAGCTCTTTTCTGGCGCCATTGCCGGGGAGGTAAGGTAAACGGCACTCACACTCCGGCAACGAAGCTCTTTTCTGGCACCGTTGCCGGGGAGGTGAGCGCTTGAAGATATCTTCTTTAGATCTTGCGATTAAATCTTTTTGTTTCTTGTTTTTATTTCACTAGTTAGGCTTAATGGAAAACAACAAAAAAATGAGAGAGCTTTATAAACTCTATCTTGAAATTGGTCATGATTCTTTTGAAGAGAAAATTAAAAACCTATGGAACTTTATTTGCACAATAATCATGCTAGTAGCAATGTTATTAGTATGATTTCTTTGAATGCCATTGTTGCTAATGCTATGGAAAATTGCAAGCTTGGGGATGCCGGTTTTGATGAATATGATCTGTTTAGTCCCCCAAGCTTTGAGGAGGAAATTTGCTTTGATGATACTGTGCCTCCTATATATGATGATTATTATGATGAATGTGATACTTTCAGTCCACCTACTGTTGAGGAAATTTTTTATTATGATTATGATATGCCTCCTATTTATGATGATTATAATGATGATTATGATTGTGTTACTCCCACTAATACTAATAATAAAGATTTTACTTATGCGGAGAGTAATAATAATACTTTTATGCATGTGAATCATGAGAAAAATGCTTTATGTGATGGTTATGTTATTGAGTTTTCTTATGATTCTACTGAAAGGTACTATGAGAGAGGGAAGCGTGGTTACGTAAATTTTTATCTTATGAAGTTTCCCCTCTTTATGTTGAAGGTTTTAATGTTGCACTTGCTTAATCTTCCTATGCTTAATGCTTTATGCTCCAATGATTTATTTTCCTACAAGATGCCTATGCATAGGAAGAGAGTTAGACTTAAATGTGTTTGATATTAGCTTCATGATGCTCTCTCTTGCGTTTCAATACTTATTCTTATGTGAGCATCATTGAAAATACTGGGCCTAGCTAAAAGGCTATAAAGAAAAGCGCTTGTTGGGAGGCAACCCATCTTTTACTTTCAGTTTGTTTTTTTGCTTTTCTTGAGTCATGGAGTTGTTGCCTCTGTAGCAACTTCATTGTATCTTTTTCTTTATGTTTTTTGTGGCAAGTTTAGCCTCTAATGCATTGAAAGTGCGGGGTGTTGTTTTGCTGTCCAGAAACAGATTTATGCCCTTCATTGTTCGAAAATCCAGAAATTCCCTGAATTTTATATTTTTCTGATATTTTTAGACAGCGAGCCTGATACTTCTATCTATCTTTCGTTAGTTTTGATTTTTCTTATTTGAGCTACACAAGTGCCTCGAACATTTCTATCTTTACAGATTGTTCAGTTTTTGACAGATTCTGCTTTTATTTTGTATTCGTCTCTTTACTATCGTCAAATGTGATACTCTAGAAAAGGAGTGCCACATTGAGGCTTAGTAAACCGTATCTAATGCCCAATAAAGTTGTTTGAAAATTTTCTTGAGTTGAACACATGTGCATTTTAATTTATAAGCACTAACCCTCTAATCAGTTTATGAGAAGTTTTGTGTGAAATGAGTTTTTAAGTTCCAAAGGAGAGGATAATGAAGAAATTGAAGAATGATCAAAGCTCAAGCTTGGGGATGCCCACATGGCACCCCTCTGAATATCAAGAACCATCAAGCGTCTAAGCTTGGGGATGCCCAAGGCATCCCCTCCTCTTCATCGATTATCATAAGGTCATCTTCGTTGAACTAAGTTTTTATCACTTTACATATTATGTGCTATGCTTGGAGCGTCTTTTTACTTTCAGTTTTTTTTGTTTGTTTGCTAGTCATATACTTGTTGGATCCTTGCTTTGTTTGTGTGGGAGAGAGACACGCTCCGCTTTTTCGTTTGAATACTCCTTTGATTCGCTTATATCTTGTTGAGTATTCTTAGCTACTATTTGTTTGCTAGTAAGCTNACACCTGATCAGCCCGACACCATTTCCTGGTCATTGACCAATGATGGAGTGTATAGTGCCAGATCGGCATACAAGGCACAATTCCACGGAGCTTTCCCAAGATTCGAAGCTCAGAAGATCTAGACTGCTCTTGCCGAGCCAAAGTGCAAGCTGTTTTCTTGGCTTCCAATCCATGGGAAGCTTCTGACAATCGACATGCTTGCCATGTGGGGATGGTCCCACGACCCTACCTGCCAACTCTGTTTGGGCGTGCCCAAAACTACAAACCACTTATGCAAATGCCCCTTCACCATTGCCACTTGGAGTCTGGCGAACTCCTGGGACGACAACAACAACCTCATACAAGGACACAACTTCCAATCACTTTCGGAATGGTGGGACGAAATGATCACGGGAAAAGCAAAGAGCATACAACGTCGCAGAGCGGCCGTGTCTGATTTACTTTCTATGGAATGCTTGGAAAGAGCGAAACTGATGCATTTTCACTAGTCGATGCATGACTTTCGTCGAGGTGGCCTCCCTTGCTTGGGAGGACATTCTACAACGCGCGCGGGCTTTCGCCGCCTACACACCGGCTCCTCCGGCTGAGCCAGATTAGGTGTAATTTTTTGAAACAATTCTAAATGGTTTTCGGCATGTTTCCTTTCTAAAATAACATGACATTCATGTACAGTGCAGTTTTTATCTTTCTATCTATATGAAAATGCAGTGCTCCTGCCGATTGCTCCAACAAAAAACACGAGACCAAGGCAGGGCACCCGACAATCAGGCTCTACGGCGAGCACTCAGAGATGCACACGACTTCAAGCTAGAACTAATTAAGCAGGGGGGAAATGAATCCCTTGGAAGGTACCGTCGGGGAGGTTGCAACATCCGATGGTGACAACACAGAGTGTGGGCGAGGTGAGAATAGGAAAGAGAGATGCCAGCGGTGGCCGCTAGTAGCAGGAGAACTCAAGCACTTGGAGGTTATTCAGGGCGCCGCACCGGAGCAAGGCCTCCAGGGGAGTTGTTAGCATAAAACTACCACTTTTAAGGTGAACATTCGGAAAACTACCACTTTACGTTTGAATCGGAAAAAACTACCATATTTTTGTTCGGCTGTTCGCAAAATGCACTGATCACGAATTGACGACGAAACTGATAGTGGACCCCACTTGTCAGTCCAATAAAAACAGAAAAAGCATTGTTCGGTGAGGTGGACTGTGGGCCCACTCAACAACCCAATAAAAAACAAAATATCTATAAAAAAAGAGAAAACAAGAGGCAGCGTTGATTCCAACGGAGGAAGCTCCCATGGCCGGCAGCGGCCAGTTCGCCGGCGAGCGAGTAGTGGGCTGGCGCCCCGCCTTCATCCTGCGCCACCCGACGCGCATCCCACTGAGGCGCAACCCCTCGAAACAGTCTTTCGCCCCGCTTTATAAATAAAGCAAAGTATCACAACCAAGTCCATACAAGCCACACAACCCAACACGAACACGCCCAAGCTTCTTACAGTCAAGCAGCACAAGTAAGCCCACCTAAAGAAGAGCAAGCTGGGGGGGGGGGGGGGAGGGAGAGAGAACAAAAGAGAGGCTCCCAAAGAGGAGTTCATCTGCTAGGCGGCGAGGAGAGGCGACGAGCCGCCCCCAAGAGTCTGTCAAGCATGCCATCCAGCCGCTCCCTGTCCCGCTGCCTACAAAGCGGGTGCCATACCTGCAAGAAAGTCATGAATTTAAACACCGAGTCAGAAGCATGACGTAGGAACACCATCTCGATAACCATCTAATTCCTAAGCGTCCACAAGGTCCAGGACAGTGCGGCAAACACCGTCCAAAAGAGCCATCTACCTCTTCCGAACCGGTTCGCCTGGGTTTCTAGAAACTCTCCTAGGTCCGGGGCCTGTCATGCAGGCCCCAGAACCTCAACCCCACGCGCATCCCGGCGAGGACGTGGCCCCGCGCGCATCCACGACGACGAGGAGCCTCACAGTAGCAGCCAGGGCTGGACGCCGCCCCTCGGGCCTCAGCCTCCTAGCACCGTCCGCCGGGAATGCCGCCTCGCCGTCATCGCCACCGCCCCTCTCGCGGGCTCTCGCCGCAGCCTCCTCATGCCTCGTGCGTCGCCACCTCCACCGACCGCGCCCAGCCACCGTCGTCGCGAGCTCCTCGCCCGCCGCCATCGCGCTCAGTTGCTCTCCCGCCGTCGGGGCAGCGGACGCCGCCGCGCGGGGAGCAGCCGGCAGAAGGGAGCCGTCGCCTCGCTGGTGGCTACTCGTTGTGGCGGAGAACGTCGAGGCTCGAGGGCGTGGAGGCGACCTCGACGCGTGCGGCGGCGGCGGTGGCGGCGTTGGAGAGGGAGTAGAGTCTGGCGAAGACGGCGGGGAGGAGGGGGCCACGGTCGAGTCGGCGACCTCCGCGACGAGGGTTGCGGTCTTGGGCTGGGAGCCTTGCTCGTGACGGCGTAGGGGGCTTCGGCTGCGGCACGACGGCGCCGACGACCGGGCCACGAGGGTCAAAAAAGTCAGCGTCGAGGCGGAGGCGGCGGCCCGAACCCTGGTTGGAGGAAAAGATGCGTGAAATGACACCAACGAGTTCATGCATGCACTTGACGAGGCCACCACAGTCGAGGTTGAGAGGGGTGAAGCGACAGAGCGGGCCCCACAGGGACGCGAGGAACTGGGTGCGGGCCGGGCGGCGTCCCTGTCGGGAAGAAGGGAGATGATATCTCGTCGAGGACGGCGTCCAGGAGGTTGCCCGGGCGGCGGTCTGGATTCGGCCAACTTCCTCCTCCTCCTCCTCCTCCTCCTCCTCCTCCTGGTCATAAGGCCGTCGCATGATGGCAGCGGCAGAGGGGCCTTGCGGATCGGCGTGTCACTCCGTCGCTTTCTCCTGTAATTCTAACCTACATTATTTTTTTGTTCTTCATTTCTCTGACTGTTGTTTTGTTACGTGAGGAATCTTATATAGCAGTATAAGCCTGTAAGGTACATTTGTATGTGTTAGATCCTTCAAAGTTCTTAATTTAAACACGCTCAGGTTCAAGCATAAATTTAAATTCAGAACATTGCATTTGCATCGAACCATTTTGGTAGCATGGGCAGGCATTCAGAACAACAACATTTCAGATGGTAGCTCGCAATGCTTGCTCGAGTAACTTCTCAGAATGATAACCAGGATGATGATTTTGTAGTTGGCTCGAGTAACTTCTCAGACTGCTTTAGAGTTACCTGCCCCAAGTCTTGGACCTAACTATCTATCTACAGGAAGACGAATTCCGGGTTTAAGAAAGGTTTAGTTCAGCAAGGAGTCTTCACATCTCCAAGTTCAAGAAAACAATGACTTTCACGATCTGTTTCCATATGTTCTTTCGCGTTCAAATTAATCAGCTGCAGTTGAAGTTCAAAAAGCAAACATCATGGACGACGCTACCTGAATAGCCTAGGGACTAAAAACTTGTGGCAGCTCTGAAAAAGGTTACATAAATAGTGATGATGGATGCCAAGAGAATATGTCTAATGTGACGATGGCTATGAATGATAAAGAACATGCACCATATTAAAGATACTAGGAGCAAGAAAATGAGTGCTAATAGCTATATAATGCTCACCTCGTTGCAAAACAACTGCCTTGACAATATGCCATCAGTAGTGATGTAGATTACAGGGCTGCAATGCTTCTAAGTGGACATGCATGTGCAAAGATTACCGAAGTACAAAAACCATCTGATTAGGTACGCTCAATTTAGGACCCCAAAACTGTTCTACTTGTTAATGTGATGATTCCCTTTTTTTGGATCAATATGAATAAATCCACAGTGAACAATCTGGACACTATCAGTACTATGCTGAGAATTGCTGGTAGATGGAATGCTAGATCAGTAATCAAACACACATGCACTCATAGCTATCAATGAAGAAATAGCCGGAGCGTAGAACATGGGTTCAACACCATGTACTGTTTCGCCTTTAGTGGTGTTATTAATTTAACGCCGGGCCTCTCGGCCTGTTATCTAAGAATAAAGTAATGCGTCCCATGCTGGAGACCAACGGGTCGCTCCGGACGTTCAAGGGAAGGCTCAGCCCAGCTGCGGACCGCCGGAGGAGGAGCTTCGAGGAGGTCGGGGCGGCAAGGCGTCACCCCCCCCCCCCCCTCCCCGCCGCCGCGGGTTGCGGGCGTCTCACGGTTACCCCGGCTTACGCATCGGGGGTTCGCTGCTAGTGATGGAACAGCGATGCGTTGGTGTTCTGCCTCCTCCCTTTCATGTTCTCGATCATCGTCCCCCTCCCCTTCTGACCAAGCTAAATTTCCGGTCGAAATTGATCCGGGGGACGGACCCGTAAGCTAGCACAACCAAATGCAAGGGCGTGCACCGGTTATAAGTGTGCATTGAATTTGACTACACACTTAGTATCGGCTAAACAACTGCGAGGACCACCCATTCTACTCCGTACTATAAGAGCAACGCCGAGAGCTTCATACTGAAGCTATCTAATGAACTACGATACGTGCATAGGCCTCGGGCTGGGAGACGTCAGGACCTTTTCTAATTGTCGCATGATCCTTCCCAGAGAATGGGATCCATCCACACTCAGATATTCAATCAAAATTGGTTATGGAGGCCAAAATGTTGCAGGGATCTTGGAAAGAAACAGTCAATGCAAAAGCATCATCTGTTGTAGTGGTCTTGCAGGAGTCAAAATGGAAATCCAATATTGTAGGCTGGTGGTACTTTGTATTATAAAAAAGAGTAATCTCCCAGCACATGGTTGTAGCCGTCTGTATAACTAGTTTCTCCTATACGTATCTTTCCACGATGTTTAGTTTTCTCCTTATTAATAGATCAGCAAAGCTACTTTCATAACGAAAATGGAATGTAAATCAGTACAAAAAACATTGAATCTAAATCCAACGATATATGCACATAACTACATAAGTCAAAACATCGCCCAAGATATGACACTAGCACGGTAAAACTCTTCAGCGAAGAAGGGGTGTGGTAAGAGTTGCTGCATAATAAATATGTCCGTTATAACAAGTTGTCACAAGTGATTGTAAAACCAACAGATTCTCCTTTTCCGAAGGGTCTCGTGGGCGTTAAGGACGCCTTTTTTTTCTCGGGGGTATTTCGTTGCGGGTGACGGTATTTCGCTAGTTTTCCTTCGCCTAATGGATGTGAACCTTTCAAATAAGTCTGGTGCTTTTGTTTGGAATCTAATGCCCTCCGGTATGAATGATCATACTATATTTTTACGGAAATATATTTGGAAATTTAAAGTACCAATAAAGATTATGATCTTTATGTGGTTTATTTTCAAACATGTTATTTTAACTAAGAATAATTAGGCAAAATGTAATTGAAATGGCTACAAGAACTGTGTGTTTTGTGATTCACAACAATCTATTTGTCATCAATTTATTTCTTGTTCCTTTGCTCGTTTTGTTTGGAGAATAGTTGACTTTGATTTTAATTTATCTCTACCTCGGGCCAATATCATAAATTTGTTTGCGAATTGATTACGTGGGATGGAAAAACTTAATAAAGCATGTGCACATGACAAGGTCTATGAATTATTTGCAGTTTATCCTCAAAGCTACGCACCATATCCGCACATGGTCTATTCTTCTCCATGTGGAGCAACGATAGTCTATGAATTCCGGATGCGCCCATCCGGAGACGGTCGCTCGGGCATTCTACAACCTGGTTAGCAGACAAGTACTCCCTCCGTTCCACAATATAAGATGGTTTAGGTGTTCATTTGTTGTCTAGATTCGGACTAAAAGTAGTGTACATATACACTAAAATAGGTCTAGGTATATATGTCCCACTTTCCATTTCTAAAAGCTAAAACATCTTATATTTAGGAACGGAGGGAGTATATAATAGATTAGATGGTGCATAATGGTGTCATCCTTTTTCAGTTTTGCTGGCTAGTGTTTGTTGCCACTCATCCTTATTCGTAATTTGTCAATTTTATATATGAAACTTTTCAATAACACGACTATGTGCATCAATTGATGTAGAGACTGGGGATATGCTCCCCGTATCAAGAGAAATAAAACACTAGCACCATAGTGTAATATGTAAAATAGACAAATAAAACATTTCATTAATTGACGGTCATCCCAATAATGCTAACGCTTATAGTACAATTCAGTCACCAAATCATTGAAACATTCTATTTACCATAGTGGATTATCCATGATAAAAGCATCTCCACCGAGAGCGTCTAATTTGTGTTGGCAACCTCCAATTTGTGTCCTCTTGGGGATGTCGTACACTTGTCCGGATAATTTATGGGTTCCCCTAAACCTGCTCCCCCAAACCAAAAAAAGAAAAGACCAAAATGAAAAGGTTCAAATATATTTTCATTTACATTTTGTTATATTTTAGAAGATTTTGAATGAAATTGAAACTAAACCTAACCCTAACCCTAGTCGTACCAGTCGAAGCTCGATTCGCTGGCTTCTTCGTCGTCACCATCGTCGTCAAGGATAACGAGGGTGGAGGAGGAGCCAGCAGAGGAGGGGGAGGAGCACGCGAGGTGGAGGCGTCGTCCGGACGCGTCGAGGATTCACCGACATAAGAGGTGTTGGCCAAGGCCGTTTGTGTCGAGCGCTGGATGGTCTCCATGAAGCCGGGGGATTTCTTCTCGATCTTGCCGGCCAACGCCACTAGAGGCTAGTTTATACCGGGGAAGTCGCCATCGTGCACCTCGTCCCGCAGCAATGACGACACGAGGTAGTTCGGCGGAAGCACCGAGGGCTTTACGTCCTCATGCTCCTCCTTCATCTCCCGCGTCGGCCCGTCCTAACGACAACGCATGTGGAAACGAATGCGTGGCAGCGACCGACGAAGCTCGACATCACGAATGACCACCCCGCCTCCTCTGCAAGCACGGCCTCCTATTCCTCTCCTGCCGCCGCTGTTGCCGCTACGACCACACTAGGTGAAGCAGCCGCCACGATGCTGAAGATGCAATGGTAGAGGCGGCGCGACGACATGCATCAGCCTGAATGGGGTTGTGCTCACCGTGAAGGGGTGGCGGTTGACGGCCCCAAAGGCGCTGGCCACCGTGTGGGCGCCGGTGATCCTCCACCATTAGCGGCGGCCGGGCACGTTGTGTCACCCTGGCCGTCACGCCATGTCGTAGGCGTCCACCATGATATCACGCTCAAGCTTCAACCGGTTGCCCCAGGCCCCCAGTTGCCGGCGTCGTTCTCGGGAACAGTTGCCCTCCGCTTCCATCATCTCGTGATCTCGTCCCGCCGCGCTAGGATGGCAAGGTGAAACGCTTCCTCCGGTGCGGACAGTTTATTCAGCCTGGACTGCGGGCGCTCCAACTAGTAATAAGAGTAAGAGAAAGCACAGTTCAACTGCAGTTTGCAATGCATGTACGTGAATCATGCACCGGATCAAATACGGAATTATGATTTGCATCTCGCACTGACTTTTCAGAACATTTTAGAGATGGCCATGCCAAAGCCTCCCGCACTTCAGTATCTAAAGCTATTCATATAATCAATGATGTTCAAAATCACCACAAATGTCAGTGGAATCGAGCATATTTAGAAGTGGAACATCGAATGTACAAGTAGTATATTTTGGATTTTTCATGCAGTTACATTACTTTGGAGAACCTGCAGAGCTGAGCCACAACCTTCACATAACGGTTCCACGATTACTAGTAGCACCACGAAGATAGCTAGAAATCGTTTTTTCCTCCCGGGTCGCTCGTGTGAGGGCGGCTCCGGAGGCTCCCCGTGAAACCCTAGAGGCGGCCACCAGATCCCATCTCCGGCCGCTGCCGCCACCGGCGTCGGCGGTGGCGGCCACGCCTGGCTGACCAAGGACGGTGGGCGGAGTTGGCGTGCCCCGATTGCTCCCTTCACGCGGGGGGCAGTCTCCAAGGGCGACGCGACAGGTCGGCGGAGCGGCAGCGCTCGCCGATGCGAGGCAGGGAGGCGCGGAGGAAGCAGATGCGACACGCGCGCGATGGTGCTCGCTGAAGGCGGCGGTGCGTTCGTGCTCTTGTGGCGGCGGCGGCCAAGTCTTGGTGGCGGCCCGATCTACGCGCGGGTCCAATCTGGGGCCAATCCTTGGCTCGATCTGGCCCTTTGGGGTCGGTCCTTCCGTTCCGATCGCCGGAAGTCGGCCGGCGGTGTGGGGACTGCTGGCTCGACCTGAATAAAGGTGGTGGTTCTTGGATCCCTCTCACGCCAAGACGAAGATCTGCTTGATGCCTGTCTCCATTGATCTGGCTGGAGTGTCGAGTTCCGGAAGGCTCCGCTGGCGAACTCCATTGGGCAAATCAAGCCTGGAGATTGACGGATCGGGTGGGATTCGGTCGCGCGCAGCCATGTTTTTTCTGACCGTTTGGTTTCAGAGGTAGCGTTGTGAAGTTCTGCAGTCTGCTGCCATCATGGATTTGTCTTTTGTTCCATGATGAAGTCATGGTGCGGAGAATGGCATGGAAGCCAAGATTTGAGGACTTGCAATGGTGGTTCCAGTCCTGGCGGGATGAGGGATTGGCTAGGTGATTTGTAACTTGGAACAGCAGCAACGTCAAGAGGGGGCGACAGCACAGGAGAAGTTCAGTGTCTAAACTTTCAGGGTGAAAACCCAAGGTCTGGCCTTAATTGGTTGTGCCTGGCAATTGCCTTGGTGAAGGCATTATTTTTGCGAGTGTGGACTGTCTTCGGGGTGAAAACCTATGATCTATGATCAGGGCGACGACGGCGCTTGAGCACTGTTCCCTTCTTGGAGGCGTCGCTTTTGAAGCAGTTGGACTTCTGGTACTGTTTTGGTGAGGTTAGGTCTGCTGTAACAAGGAATGGATCACTGTAGCGGGACTTTTTTTTGTATTTCTTCATTTTATTCTGGGCTGTGTGCATCCGTAGGGCCGCTAGGGCACGCGTTGTTGCAGAGGCTGGGTGTAATTGGTATCATCGCGATATTAATATATACTCTTTTTAAAAAAAACATAACGGTTCCACGAAATATCGGAGAATATTTCAGTGGGAAGTTGGCGACGGCAAAAAATGGTTCAGATAACATAACAGTTCGGGGGAAACTGAAGGACACAAAACCAACACTGTACTTCGTATATAGCGCTAGCGGATTGATCACACCGTGCAAACTTGTAGCCGCCGAAGCAAAGCATCATAGAAAAATCTTGACGATGAAGATCAAGAGAACAGACTGACACCAACAACATGTACAGTAATATACTTGGGCCAAACCAATAGCAATGCCAAGTGTATTGTAGTTAGTGGGGAAATGATAGGGCATATAACGGATCATAAAAGATCAACTGATACACTCCAATTTATAACCTCAAGATCATTGTACTCTACTTGTAAAAATCATGATATACCTTGTTGCTGCGATCCATATGATTTCACAACGAGGAACAACTCTATATATGCTTACAATTTCTTGTATAGAACTATAGATACAATATAGTAGTTCAATAATTGAATATGCCTTCACGTACAAAGATTCGGAATGCTCGTCCGCCAGCTGTGCAAAAGTTACCGAAATACAACGATCATCTCATACATTCGAGATTAAAAACTTAACACTGCTGTACTAGTAGTATGACCATTTCCTCTCTCTCTCTCTCTCTCTCTCTCTCTCTCTCTCTCTCTCTCTCTCTCTCTCTCTCTCTCTCTCTATTTTCTTAGAATAATATGATTAATCATTTTGCAATTTTATCGAAGAACATCATCAACTCCAAAATACAAATTCTGGTAGATGCAATAGTCCAAAAGTCAAAAAAAAATGAAACGAGGCAAAAGCTTTGCCTTTTATATTGATATAGGAAAAATAAACATCGAGCGGCCTAGGCCATCAAAGAAAAAAAAAGGCCATTCAGGCCAAAGAAAGGAAAAAAAAACACTTAAGAGATAACTTCCGCCAGTTGCCTAGCGCCCGCCAGGATCCATTCCTTTGCTTCATCTCTGGTCTTATGAAAAAGGGCCATAGGATAGGTGTACTTGTTGTTAAAAACTCGCGCGTTCCTCTCCTTTCAAATCTCCCAAGTGATCAACACCATGGCCGATTTCAGTCCTTTAGGTTCATATCCATTTGCAGCCCGAAAAAGTCAAATATAGTTGCACTTACAGCCCGAAAAAATTCATGTTTATATCCATTTTACAAGACCAAGCAACAGCAAGATTCGGTGTACATGCAAATCATCCAGAGGCTTGCCTACCACTCATATAGGATGTATGGAACAAGAAACGGAAACTTCTTTACATCAAAGAGGAACCTGATTTCATTTTCTTTCTTGGACTAATACTTCAAAACTACCATGTATTCATTATTTAAGAACGAGATAGAAAAACTACAAACACAAATCAAAATACAAACCATAATATTGTACTAACTTAGTTTGGACAAAACACAAATGAGATGGGCAAATAATGCTTATGTCACTCCTTCCAGACAGTTCGGAGAGGAAACGGATGGATCGCATCTAACCCTCCCGGGTCGCCCCCCGCACGGGCGATCCCGGAGCCCCCCCAGCCGCCGCCGCCTAGAGCCTTCGCCTCCAGCCCTAGAGCCGGCGGCGGTGGTGGCGCCCTTCTCGCCGAAGGCAGAGGGCAGGAAAAGGCTCGCACGGCTGGTCTCCATGTGCAGTGGGGTACGGCTTCAGCGGATCTTGGGCTTCGCGGAGGAGCGGATGAAGGAGGGGTGCGGGCGGGCGTCGGCAGCGGTGGCCGGCGGCGGCGCGGCGTGTGCTGGCGGCGGCGTGGCGCTTGAGGCGGGGCGGGCCGATCTGACCCAGTATGGGCTTGCCTCGGTGCTGCGTTGTGTTTGCCGGCCATGCGGCTGCCTGCCCCTGTTTTTGGCATCTTGAGTTCGTCTTCTTCTCCGTTGCCGGCATGTGGCGTGGGGGCCGTTGGCGCGGCCTTGAATAAAGGTGGTGGTCCTTGGTTCTTCTTCGCGCCAAGATGAAGATCTACCGGATGTCGGTCCCCATCGAACTTGCTGGACGGTCGTGTTCCGGAAGGCTCCGCCGGCGAATTCCATTGGGCGAGTAATGCCTGGAGATTGCTGGATCGGGTGGTATTCGGTCGGGCGCACCCACATTTTTATCTGACCGAATGGTTTCAGAGGGAGCGCTTTGAAGCTCTGCTGGCTGTTAATACTATGGAGCACGCTTTCTCGTTCTATGGTACTGGCGGAGAATGTCATGGAAGGCGGGATCTGGGAACTAGCAATGGTGGTTTGTGTCTTCGTGGCGACGAGGAATTGGCTGGGTGATTCATGACTTGGAGTAGCGGTTTGTAAGTGGGGGCGACTGCACAAGAGAAGTTCAAAGTCTTATGTCTCAGGGTGAAAATCCAAGGTCTGGCCTTAATTGGTTGTGCCTGGCAATGACCTTGTTGGAGGCATTGTTTTGAGGCGAGGACTTTCTTCAGGGTGAAAACCTATGATTTATTATCGGGTGACCACGGTGCTTATGCACTGTTTCCTTCCTGGAGGCATCGCTTATGGAAAAGTTGGACTTCTGGTGTTGTCTTGGTGGTGTTAGTGCTGCTGTTTCAAGGAATAGATCGCTGCAGCGGGACTTTTGTTTTCTTGTAATTCTTCTTTCTTTTTTTGGCTGTGTGCATCCGTAATGCCGCTAGGGCAATGCGTTGTTGCAGAGGCTGGGTGTAATTGGTATGTCCGCAATATTAATATATACTCTTTATCTAAAAAAAACTATAATCTCTCAGCATGACAGCATGCATCTACAAGCAAAGGGCTCATATAAATCAAAATCACGGATATGCTTGGCATCCCAAACATCTTTCGGACACATATGAGGTGCAAAGTGAAACTGAGCACCTATTGAAGCCTTGTCCTTCAGGTGGAGCCTTTTATGCTGATCTGCCAAAAACTTCTCGCTGTAAACTTTGGCATGAACATGAAACGTCATGTGCTCCAACATTCTTGCGTTCAGTACAAAGAACGAGGCGAAGTTAATATGTGACAAGGTGTAATGTCCCGGGGTTTTCCCCAAATTAGATTTTTGTTTGATTTTCTTTTTGCATCATCATGTCATCATCATCTATCACCTTGTTTTTTTTCCGAAGAAGTCAAAATATTATTTTGGCAAAACCTATATTTTTGTTTTGCAATTTTTCCCCTCTCCTTTTTCTTTTCCCTCTTTTCTTTTCCCTCCTTTCTTTCTCTCTTTTCCAATTCTTCGATTGGGGATTTCAATAATTCCTTCTCAGGCCAGGGAGCAAACTCGGTTTGGCCCATCTCTTCTTTTCTCCAAAGCCCATGGCTACTTCCAGCCCAGCACCCACATCTCTTCTTCTACCTTTTGACGTCATCCTGTATGAACCCCTCCTCCACCACATGATCTCCATCACCTCCGTTCGATGCGCGTCGTCCAGTGCCTCCCTCTTCTATAAATCATGTCCCCGTAGCAAACCCTAAGTCTCCTCTTCCTTTTCCCCACGGCAGCACCGCCGTTCCCTTCCTCTTTGCTTCGCTGTCGCCATGCCAAGCAGCGCGCCCTGAAGCTCTATACCGGCCGCTGTCGGCCTCCACTTCGGTGTCCGCCTCCCCGAGCCACGCCACCATGTCCTAGGAGGCCCGCGCAACGCCTACGACCACCACGCGCTGAGGAATCGAGCCGAGGATCGCCGCCCACATCGTCTTCTTCCACGACGTCCTCGCCGGCCATCGCCGCCCCGCCGTCGAATTCGTCGTCACCGGACTTCCCCAAGCCTTCCCGTGTTTTCCAGAAGAAGTGTCTCATCGTCCTCTTTCTTGTGACGCTGATCCGGAGCCAGAGCCGTCCAGGAAACGCCAAGTTCATCCTCGACCACGTCCGTCTGCAGCGCACACCTTCTCTCCCCATCTTCCCCCGGTCGCCGTCGGTTGCCTCCTCTCCATGCCGGTCCAGTGCTTCCCCGGAGCGGCCATCTACTCCAGCAACCCCAGGGTGAGCTTCTTCTTCTAATCCGCCCCTTGCCCTGCCCTCTCGTGTCTTGTGTCGCCGCCTTCGTGTTGCTGCAGCTCCTCATGCCATGGCTGCAAGCAAGTGGTTCCTCACGTCCTCTGGATGTCCCGCCCGCAGCACACACCAAGCACCACCCCTCCTGCACAAGCACACTAGCGCACCCCGTTGCCTCTTGTATCCTCGGACTTCAGGGCGCGCAGGAATCAGCCATGCTGCTGTCGATCTCGTCGCCGTCATTCCCTGTACCTGAAGCCTGAACCTGTCTGTCTAAAAAATTCAGTTAACGCCTCGACCACACCTCTTGTAAACTCGCACCTCAGTTCAATCACCAACCTGAGCCTAGCCCAGTGGCTTGCTCTACCTGTTAATCAACATTTAATTTTGATGGTTAGAAAAATAACTTGAATCTAATAATTAAATGTCGGAATCTCGGTTCCGTTTAATTTTGTTAAGTTGCATCTTCTCATGTCTTGCCATGTCATGCATGCATGTCATCAACATGCCGATTCTTTTGCCATAGTAGTAAAATGCATTTTTGCGCCTTCCAGTGTTTGTTGCTTCTTCGGGAATAGGACGTTGAGTTGATGTGAGCAACGACAGGTTCTGCTACCTCTACCGGATTGCAGGCAAGTGATACTCCCTTGCTATCTTTGCTTGTTTTCTGTTTCTTACTCATCCTATCTTTTGTTCCTTGCTAGCCTTATGTCACGATGCTTGTGTCTCGATCCTATATGCATGTTTACCTTGCAGCCATGAAATGCCACCACCCCCAAATCCTATTACCCTGTTGCTTGTTTACCTTGTTAGCCTTGCGAGTTGTAGTGCATGCTTAGGTGCTTTGCTTGAGTTCTGTTATCTCTTTTATCTATTCTTGTTGTTAACATGATAGCTAGGCTCAACTAAAATGGTAATCTTTAATTTCTGTTGCGATGGGAATAACTTAATAAAGATAAGGCTCCGGCAGAAGGCCAATCGTGGTGTTTTGTTCTGCTAGTGTCGCCTAGGACCCGATTTCTTTTCTGCTGATCCAAGACTGAGCGCACTAACCACATGTGGGAGTTCTATGGGCCTCCCCGCAATCTATTACTGGATCCTCAAACCTGTCCAGATGCCACAAGTAGTTCGGGTGTTTCAGTAGGTCTTTGCGGGATGGGCGTTAATCGCATGTGGAAGGAGGGCAATCGTATGAGTGTTCCTCCCGAAGCCGTTCACGCATCGGTTGGGCCCACCTCGAAGCTTCGGCCGGACTCTCAAGGTGGATCAGACCTAGCTAGGTGGCTCCCTGGACTTGTTTGTAGTGAAGGGAAGTATTGCGTCGAAACCTCCACCGGTACACCTCTAAGCGAGAGTTTCGATGCGTGTGGGTTCATTGGTGCATCCCTGCAGGGTGAAATCTTTTCGAAAAGCCGTGTCCGCGGTTATGGACGACTTGGTGAAATGCGCTGGCTAAAAAGATCATAGACAACTTACACCTATTAATTATAACTTGACTAGTAAGATAGATTACAAGAATAATAATCTGATTAAAACTTGATCAACCGTGTGAGTGCCCGGACTTCTTCCTCGTGGGCCGAGGATACGAGGGAGTCGTTTTAGGGCGGGTTTGTTTGGTGATAGAATAGCTGGTTCCTTATGCGCTCTCTTACCTTTTCTCTGATAGACGGAAAGTTGTAGTGTGTCTCTATAAGTTGTTAGTGTTGCTTGCCGCCACCTCAATTGCTACCCCTTTTCCCTGGAATTCCAGCTTTGATATCTTGTGAGTATTACTTGCCAGTACTTCTACTAGTACTGACCCCTTCGGGGCTGCTATTCCAATGCAGCCAACAGGTTTGAAGTCTGACGACGTTAGCTTGGGAATCCCTCCGGCTTGGCCTGGGCAGGGATATGGTGCCTTTGCTTATCTTCAGGACTCTTAGTCCAATTTGTATCTTGTCCGTAGCTGGACGCTACTCGCTTCCGCTGTTCTTTGGATCTTTGTATTGTATCTTTTGCTCTTGACTCGGTGAGTCGTTGTTGTATATATGTTTTGTGGGTTCCATCGAGAACTGTTGTAATGTTATCACAATTCCACCCACATAACGTGTGTGTTACAGCGTGCACGTTATGCCTGGTGGGCGTCCTTTAGGATCGTTATTATGCGGATTTGGCTGGAACGCTCAAGTCTGCATAGTACCGATCTTGGGGCGTTACAAAGTGGTATCAGAGCCATGGTTCTTCGATACCCCGCGGGTCCAGTCTGCCTGTAGGATACCCTAGCTAATGGTCATTGTTTGTAGAGTGTCCAAACTATTTTACTAAAAATTATTTGGAAAGATCTCAATAGGACTCTTGTTTATTCCTTACCTCTATTCAATTCCTTCTCTTACCTTCTGTGTTTTAAATCTTCTCTCTTATCTATCTTCCGGTCATAGCATCTTCGTGGGTGGACGATCTCTTGCCTTTACCTAATAGGTTCGATCTTCGGAAGCATCCCGGCAGATGAATATCGCCATCGACGTGAGCAAGAACCTCTTGTTAGTGGTGTCGAGAAGATCAACATGGAGCGAGAAGATTCGATAGTTTACCTTGCTCTCCCTCTCCCCGACGGTAGTGTGGATCTCGGGGCGAGATCCCTTGTTAGTGGTGTCGGTTGTAATGTCCCGGGGTTTTCCCCAAATTAGATTTTTGTTTGATTTTCTTTTTGCATCATCATGTCATCATCATCTATCACCTTGTTTTTTTTTCCGAAGAAATCAAAATATTATTTTGGCAAAACCTATATTTTTGTGTTGCAATTTTTCCCCTCTCCTTTTTCTTTTCCCTCTTTTCTTTTCCCTCCTTTCTTTCTCTCTTTTCCAATTCTTCGATTGGGGATTTCCCTAATTCCTTCTCAGGCCAGGGAGCAAACTCGTTTTTGCCCATCTCTTCTTTTCTCCAAAGCCCATGGCTACTTCCAGCCCAGCACCCACATCTCTTCTTCTACTTTTGACGTCATCCTGTACGAACCCCTCCTCCACCACATGATCTCCACCACCTCCGTTCGATGCGCGTCGTCCAGTGCCTCCCTCTTCTATAAATCATGTCCCCGAGCAAACCCTAAGTCTCCTCTTCCTTTTCCCCCACGGCAGCGCCGCCGTTCCCTTCCTCTTTGCTTCGCTGTCGCCATGCCAAGCAGCGCGCCCTGAAGCTCTATACCGGCCGCCGTCGGCCTCCACTTCGGTGTCCGCCTCCCCGAGCCACGCCACCATGTCTAGGAGGCCCGCGGCAACGCCTACGACCACCACGCGCGAGGAATCGAGCCGAGGATCGCCGCCCGCATCGTCTTCTTCCACGACGTCCTCGCCGGCCATCGCCGCCCCGCCGTCGAATTCGTCGTCACGGACTTCCCCAAGCCTTCCCGTGTTTTCCAGAAGAAGTGTCTCATCGTCCTCTTTCTTGTGACGCTGATCCGGAGCCAGAGTCGTCCAGGAAACGCCAAGTTCATCCTCGACCACGTCCGTCTGCAGCGCACACCTTCTCTCCCCGTCTTCCCCTGGTCGCCTCCTCTCCATGCCGGTCCAGTGCTTCCCCGGAGCGGCCATCTACTCCAGCAACCCCAGGGTGAGCTTCTTCTTCTAATCCGCCCCTTGCCCTGCCCTCTCGTGTCTTGTGTCGCCGCCTTCGTGTTGCTGCAGCTCCTCATGCCATGGCTGCAAGCAAGTGGTTCCTCACGTCCTCTGGATGTCCCGCCCGCAGCACACACCAAGCACCACCCCTCCTGCACAAGCACACTGGCGCACCCCGTTGCCTCTTGTATCCTCGGACTTCAGGGCGCGCAGGAATCAGCCATGCTGCTGTCGATCTCGTCGCCGTCATTCCCTGTACCTGAAGCCTGAACCTGTCTGTCTAAAAAATTCAGTTAACGCCTCGACCACACCTCTTGTAAACTCGCACCTCAGTTCAATCACCAACCTGAGCCTAGCCCAGTGGCTTGCTCTACCTGTTAATTAACATTTAATTTTGATGGTTAGAAAAATAACTTGAATCTAATAATTAAATGTCGGAATCCGGTTCCGATTAATTTGGCTTAATTGCATCTTCTCATGTCTTGCCATGTCATTCATACATGTCATCAACATGCCGATTCTTTTGTCGTAGTAGTAAAATACATTTTTGCGCCTTCCAGTGTTCGTTGCTTTTTCGGGAATAGGACGTTGAGTTGATGTGAGCAACGACAGGTTCTGCTACCTCTACCGGATTGCAGGCAAGTGATACTCCCTTGCTATCTTTGCTTGTTTTCTGTTTCTTACTCATCCTATCTTTTGTTCCTTGATAGCCTTATGTCACGATGCTTGTGTCTCGATCCTATATGCATGTTTACCTTGCAGCCATGAAATGCCACCACCCCCACATCCTATTACCCTGTTGCTTGTTTACCTTGTTAGCCTTGCGAGTCATAGTGCATGCTTAGGTGCTTTGCTTGAGTCATGTTATCTCTTTTATCTATTCTTGTTGTTAACATGATAGCTACGCTCAACTAAAATGGTAATCTTTAATTTCTGTTGCGATGGGAATAACATAATAAAGATAAGGCATCGGCAGAAGGCCAATCATGGTGTTTTGTTCTGCTAGTGTCGCCTAGGACCCGAGTTCTTTTCTGCTGATCCAAGACTGAGCGCACTAACCACATGTGGGAGTTCTATGGGCCTCCCCGCAATCTATTACTGGATCCTCAAACCTGTCCAGATGCCACAAGTAGTTCGGGTGTTTCAGTAGGTCTTTGCGGGATGGGCGTTAATCGCATGTGGAAGGAGAGCAATCATATGAGTGTTTCTCCCGAAGCCGTTCGCGCATCGGTTGGGCCCACCTCGAAGCTTCGGCCGGACTCTCAAGGTGGATCAGACCTAGCTAGGTGGCTCCCTGGACTTGTTTGTAGTGAAGGGAAGTATTGCGTCGAAACCTCCACCGGTACACCTCTAAGCGAGAGTTTCGATGCGTGTGGGTTCATTGGTGCATCCCTGCAGGGTGAAATCTTTTCGAAAAGCTGTGTCCGCGGTTATGGACGACTTGGTGAAATGCGCTGGCTAAAAAGATCATAGACAACTTACACCTATTAATTATAACTTGACTAGTAAGATAGATTACAAGAATAATAATCTGATTAAAACTTGATCAACCGTGTGAGTGCCCGGACTTCTTCCTCGTGGGCCGAGGATACGAGGGAGTCGTTTTAGGGCGGGTTTGTTTGGTGATAGAATAGCTGGTTCCTTATGCGCTCTCTTACCTTTTCTCTGATAGACGGAAAGTTGTAGCGTGTCTCTATAAGTTGTTAGTGTTGCTTGCCGCCGCCTCAATCGCTACCCCTTTTCCCTGGAATTCCAGCTTTGATATCTTGTGAGTATTACTTGGCAGTACTTCTACTAGTACTGACCCCTTCGGGGCTGCTATTCCAATGCAGCCAACAGGTTTGAAGTCTGACGACGTTAGCTTGGGAATCCCTCCGGCTTGGCCTGGGCAGGGATATGGTGCCTTTGCTTATCTTCAGGACTCTTAGTCCAATTTGTATCTTGTCCATAGCTGGACGCTACTCGCTTCCGCTGTTCTTTGGATCTTTGTATTGTATCTTTTGCTCTTGACTCGGTGAGTCGTTGTTGTATATATGTTGTGTGGGTTCCATCGAGAACTGTTATAATATTATCACAATTCCACCCGCATAACGTGTGTGTTACGGCGTGCACGTTATGCCTGGTGGGCGTCCTTTAGGATCGTTATTATGCGGATTTGGCTGGAACGCTCAAGTCTGCATAGTACCGATCTTGGGGCGTTACAAAGTGGTATCAGAGCCATGGTTCTTCGATACCCCGCGGGTCCAGTCTGCCTGTAGGATACCCTAGCTAATGGTCGTTGTTTGTAGAGTGTCCAAACTATTTTACTAAAAATTATTTGAAAAGATCTCAATAGGACTCTTGTTTATTCCTTACCTCTATTCAATTCCTTCTCTTACCTTCTGTGTTTTAAATCTTCTCTCTTATCTATCTTCCGGTCATAGCATCTTCGTGGGTGGACGATCTCTTGCCTTTACCTAATAGGTTCGATCTTCGGAAGCATCCCGGCAGATGAATATCGCCATCGACGTGAGCAAGAACCTCTTGTTAGTGGTGTCGAGAAGATCAACATGGAGCGAGAAGATTCGATAGTTTACCTTGCTCTCCTTCTCCCCGACGGTAGTGTGGATCTCGGGGCGAGATCCCTTGTTAGTGGTGTCGGTTGTAATGTCCCGGGGTTTTCCCCAAATTAGATTTTTGTTTGATTTTCTTTTTGCATCATCATGTCATCATCATCTATCACCTTGTTTTTTTTTTCCGAAGAAATCAAAATATTATTTTGGCAAAACCTATATTTTTGTTTTGCAATTTTTCCCCTCTCCTTTTTCTTTTCCCTCTTTTCTTTTCCCTCCTTTCTTTCTCTCTTTTCCAATTCTTCGATTGGGGATTTCCCTAATTCCTTCTCAGGCCAGGGAGCAAACTCGTTTTGGCCCATCTCTTCTTTTCTCCAAAGCCCATGGCTACTTCCAGCCCAGCACCCACATCTCTTCTTCTACCTTTTGACGTCATCCTGTACGAACCCCTCCTCCACCACATGATCTCCACCACCTCCGTTCGATGCGCGTCGTCCAGTGCCTCCCTCTTCTATAAATCATGTCCCCGAGCAAACCCTAAGTCTCCTCTTCCTTTTCCCCCCACGGCAGCGCCGCCGTTCCCTTCCTCTTTGCTTCGCTGTCGCCATGCCAAGCAGCGCGCCCTGAAGCTCTATACCGGCCGCCGTCGGCCTCCACTTCGGTGTCCGCCTCCCCGAGCCACGCCACCATGTCCAGGAGGCCCGCGGCAACGCCTACGACCACCACGCGCGAGGAATCGAGCCGAGGATCGCCGCCCGCATCGTCTTCTTCCACGACGTCCTCGCCGGCCATCGCCGCCCCGCCGTCGAATTCGTCGTCACCGGACTTCCCCAAGCCTTCCCGTGTTTTCCAGAAGAAGTGTCTCATCGTCCTCTTTCTTGTGACGCTGATCCGGAGCCAGAGCCGTCCAGGAAACGCCAAGTTCATCCTCGACCACGTCCGTCTGCAGCGCACACCTTCTCTCCCCGTCTTCCCCCGGTCGCCTCCTCTCCATGCCGGTCCAGTGCTTCCCCGGAGCGGCCATCTACTCCAGCAACCCCAGGGTGAGCTTCTTCTTCTAATTCGCCCCTTGCCCTGCCCTCTCGTGTCTTGTGTCGCCGCCTTCGTGTTGCTGCAGCTCCTCATGCCATGGCTGCAAGCAAGTGGTTCCTCACGTCCTCTGGATGTCCCGCCCGCAGCACACACCAAGCACCACCCCTCCTGCACAAGCACACTGGCGCACCCCGTTGCCTCTTGTATCCTCGGACTTCAGGGCGCGCAGGAATCAGCCATGCTGCTGTCGATCTCGTCGCCGTCATTCCCTGTACCTGAAGCCTGAACCTGTCTGTCTAAAAAATTCAGTTAACGCCTCGACCACACCTCTTGTAAACTCGCACCTCAGTTCAATCACCAACCTGAGCCTAGCCCAGTGGCTTGCTCTACCTGTTAATCAACATTTAATTTTGATGGTTAGAAAAATAACTTGAATCTAATAATTAAATGTCGGAATCTCGGTTCCGTTTAATTTTGTTAAGTTGCATCTTCTCATGTCTTGCCATGTCATGCATACATGTCATCAACATGCCGATTCTTTTGCCGTAGTAGTAAAATGCATTTTTGCGCCTTCCAGTGTTTGTTGCTTCTTCGGGAATAGGACGTTGAGTTGATGTGAGCAACGACAGGTTCTGCTACCTCTACCGGATTGCAGGCAAGTGATACTCCCTTGCTATCTTTGCTTGTTTTCTGTTTCTTACTCATCCTATCTTTGTTCCTTGATAGCCTTATGTCACGATGCTTGTGTCTCGATCCTATATGCATGTTTACCTTGCAGCCATGAAATGCCACCACCCCCACATCCTATTACCCTGTTGCTTGTTTACCTTGTTAGCCTTGCGAGTCATAGTGCATGCTTAGGTGCTTTGCTTGAGTCATGTTATCTCTTTTATCTATTCTTGTTGTTAACATGATAGCTACGCTCAACTAAAATGGTAATCTTTAATTTCTGTTGCGATGGGAATAACTTAATAAAGATAAGGCACCGGCAGAAGGCCAATCGTGGTGTTTTGTTCTGCTAGTGTCGCCTAGGACCCGAGTTCTTTTCTGCTGATCCAAGACTGAGCGCACTAACCACATGTGGGAGTTCTATGGGCCTCCCCGCAATCTATTACTGGATCCTCAAACCTGTCCAGA
Source organism: Puccinellia tenuiflora (assembly GCA_012064385.1). Lineage (NCBI taxonomy): Eukaryota > Viridiplantae > Streptophyta > Magnoliopsida > Poales > Poaceae > Puccinellia > Puccinellia tenuiflora. Next base: position 1,553,972 of record QRDG01000081.1, on the reverse strand, counting down.
TGCCACAAGTAGTTCGGGTGTTTCAGTAGGTCTTTGCGGGATGGGCGTTAATCGCATGTGGAAGGAGGGCAATCGTATGAGTGTTCCTCCCGAAGCCGTTCACGCATCGGTTGGGCCCACCTCGAAGCTTCGGCCGGACTCTCAAGGTGGATCAGACCTAGCTAGGTGGCTCCCTGGACTTGTTTGTAGTGAAGGGAAGTATTGCGTCGAAACCTCCACCGGTACACCTCTAAGCGAGAGTTTCGATGCGTGTGGGTTCATTGGTGCATCCCTGCAGGGTGAAATCTTTTCGAAAAGCCGTGTCCGCGGTTACGGACAACTTGGTGAAATGCGCTGGCTAAAAAGATCATAGACAACTTACACCTATTAATTATAACTTGACTAGTAAGATAGATTACAAGAATAATAATCTGATTAAAACTTGATCAACCGTGTGAGTGCCCGGACTTCTTCCTCGTGGGCCGAGGATACGAGGGAGTCGTTTTAGGGCGGGTTTGTTTGGTGATAGAATAGCTGGTTCCTTATGCGCTCTCTTACCTTTTCTCTGATAGACGGAAAGTTGTAGCGTGTCTCTATAAGTTGTTAGTGTTGCTTGCCGCCGCCTCAATCGCTACCCCTTTTCCCTGGAATTCCAGCTTTGATATCTTGTGAGTATTACTTGGCAGTACTTCTACTAGTACTGACCCCTTCGGGGCTGCTATTCCAATGCAGCCAACAGGTTTGAAGTCTGACGACGTTAGCTTGGGAATCCCTCCGGCTTGGCCTGGGCAGGGATATGGTGCCTTTGCTTATCTTCAGGACTCTTAGTCCAATTTGTATCTTGTCCGTAGCTGGACGCTACTCGCTTCCGCTGTTCTTTGGATCTTTGTATTGTATCTTTTGCTCTTGACTCGGTGAGTCGTTGTTGTATATATGTTGTGTGGGTTCCATCGAGAACTGTTATAATATTATCACAATTCCACCCGCATAACGTGTGTGTTACGGCGTGCACGTTATGCCTGGTGGGCGTCCTTTAGGATCGTTATTATGCGGATTTGGCTGGAACGCTCAAGTCTGCATAGTACCGATCTTGGGGCGTTACAAAGTGGTATCAGAGCCATGGTTCTTCGATACCCCGCGGGTCCAGTCTGCCTGTAGGATACCCTAGCTAATGGTCGTTGTTTGTAGAGTGTCCAAACTATTTTACTAAAAATTATTTGAAAAGATCTCAATAGGACTCTTGTTTATTCCTTACCTCTATTCTATTCCTTCTCTTACCTTCTGTGTTTTAAATCTTCTCTCTTATCTATCTTCCGGTCATAGCATCTTCGTGGGTGGACGATCTGTTGCCTTTACCTAATAGGTTCGATCTTCGGAAGCATCCCGGCAGATGAATATCGCCATCGACGTGAGCAAGAACCTCTTGTTAGTGGTGTCGAGAAGATCAACATGGAGCGAGAAGATTCGATAGTTTACCTTGCTCTCCTTCTCCCCGACGGTAGTGTGGATCTCGGGGCGAGATCCCTTGTTAGTGGTGTCGGTTGTAATGTCCCGGGGTTTCCCCAAATTAGATTTTTGTTTGATTTTCTTTTTGCATCATCATGTCATCATCATCTATCACCTTGTTTTTTTTTTCCGAAGAAATCAAAATATTATTTTGGCAAAACCTATATTTTTGTTTTGCAATTTTTCCCCTCTCCTTTTTCTTTTCCCTCTTTTCTTTTCCCTCCTTTCTTTCTCTCTTTTCCAATTCTTCGATTGGGGATTTCCCTAATTCCTTCTCAGGCCAGGGAGCAAACTCGTTTTGGCCCATCTCTTCTTTTCTCCAAAGCCCATGGCTACTTCCAGCCCAGCACCCACATCTCTTCTTCTACCTTTTGACGTCATCCTGTACGAACCCCTCCTCCACCACATGATCTCCACCACCTCCGTTCGATGCGCGTCGTCCAGTGCCTCCCTCTTCTATAAATCATGTCCCCGAGCAAACCCTAAGTCTCCTCTTCCTTTTCCCCCACGGCAGCGCCGCCGTTCCCTTCCTCTTTGCTTCGCTGTCGCCATGCCAAGCAGCGCGCCCTGAAGCTCTATACCGGCCGCCGTCGGCCTCCACTTCGGTGTCCGCCTCCCCGAGCCACGCCACCATGTCCAGGAGGCCCGCGGCAACGCCTACGACCACCACGCGCGAGGAATCGAGCCGAGGATCGCCGCCCGCATCGTCTTCTTCCACGACGTCCTCGCCGGCCATCGCCGCCCCGCCGTCGAATTCGTCGTCACCGGACTTCCCCAAGCCTTCCCGTGTTTTCCAGAAGAAGTGTCTCATCGTCCTCTTTCTTGTGACGCTGATCCGGAGCCAGAGCCGTCCAGGAAACGCCAAGTTCATCCTCGACCACGTTCGTCTGCAGCGCACACCTTCTCTCCCCGTCTTCCCCCGGTCGCCATCGGTTGCCTCCTCTCCATGCCGGTCCAGTGCTTCCCCGGAGCGGCCATCTACTCCAGCAACCCCAGGGTGAGCTTCTTCTTCTAATCCGCCCCTTGCCCTGCCCTCTCGTGTCTTGTGTCGCCGCCTTCGTGTTGCTACAGCTCCTCATGCCATGGCTGCAAGCAAGTGGTTCCTCACGTCCTCTGGATGTCCCGCCCGCAGCACACACCAAGCACCACCCCTCCTGCACAAGCACACTAGCGCACCCCGTTGCCTCTTGTATCCTCGGACTTCAGGGCGCGCAGGAATCAGCCATGCTGCTGTCGATCTCGTCGCTGTCATTCCCTGTACCTGAAGCCTAAACCTGTCTGTCTAAAAAATTCAGTTAACGCCTCGACCACACCTCTTGTAAACTCGCACCTCAGTTCAATCACCAACCTGAGCCTAGCCCAGTGGCTTGCTCTCTGCTCCTCTAACCAGGCCGACCCAGGTTCAATCCCCACGGCCCCCCAATTCTCATCCCTTTTTCTTTCTTATTTATTCTTTTTGCAAAATGTTTCAAATCATATCTTTTAATTCTTAAGTCCAAATTAAAAATGCCATATATGAAATTTTATCAAAAAAATGCAAGGAATATTAATATGCCATCTATGCTTTTGTTTGCATCATGTAGGTTGCACCTTAGAGGTAATTTATATATATCATCTAATTAATTAAATATGGAATGTGAGGGGAATAATTTAAATAATGTCCCCGTTCCATTTAATTTTGTGTAGCTCACCAATGCATTGTTAGACCTGTTAATCAACATTTAATTTTGATGGTTAGAAAAATAACTTGAATCTAATAATTAAATGTCGGAATTTCGGTTCCGTTTAATTTTGTTAAGTTGCATCTTCTCATGTCTTGCCATGTCATGCATACATGTCATCAACATGCCGATTCTTTTGCCGTAGTAGTAAAATGCATTTTTGTGCCTTCCAGTGTTTGTTGCTTCTTCGGGAATAGGACGTTGAGTTGATGTGAGCAACGACAGGTTCTGCTAACTCTACCGGATTGCAGGCAAGTGATACTCCCTTGCTATCTTTGCTTGTTTTCTGTTTCTTACTCATCCTATCTTTTGTTCCTTGCTAGCCTTATGTCACGATGCTTCTGTCTCGATCCTATATGCATGTTTACCTTGCAGCCATGAAATGCCACCACCCCACATCCTATTACCCTGTTGCTTGTTTACCTTGTTAGCCTTGCGAGTCGTAGTGCATGCTTAGGTGCTTTGCTTGAGTCCTGTTATCTCTTTTATCTATTCTTGTTGTTAACATGATAGCTACGCTCAACTAAAATGGTAATCTTTAATATCTGTTGCGATGGGAATAACTTAATAAAGATAAGGCACCGGCAGAAGGCCAATCGTGGTGTTTTGTTCTGCTTGTGTCGCCTAGGACCCGAGTTCTTTTCTGCTGATCCAAGACTGAGCGCACTAACCACATGTGGGAGTTCTATGGGCCTCCCCGCAATCTATTACTGGATTCTCAAACCTGTCCAGATGCCACAAGTAGTTCGGGTGTTTCAGTAGGTCTTTTCGGGATGGGCGTTAATCGCATGTGGAAGGAGGGCAATCGTATGAGTGTTCCTCCCGAAGCCGTTCACGCATCGGTTGGGCCCACCTCGAAGCTTCGACCGGACTCTCAAGGTGGATCAGACCTAGCTAGGTGGCTCCCTGGACTTGTTTGTAGTGAAGGGAAGTATTGCGTCGAAACCTCCACCGGTACACCTCTAAGCGAGAGTTTCGATGCGTGTGGGTTCATTGGTGCATCCCTGCAGGGTGAAATCTTTTCGAAAAACTGTGTACGCGGTTATGGACGACTTGGTGAAATGCGCTGGCTAAAAAGATCATAGACAACTTACACCTATTAATTATAACTTGACTAGTAAGATAGATTACAAGAATAATAATCTGATTAAAACTTGATCAACCGTGTGAGTGTCCGGACTTCTTCCTCGTGGGCCGAGGATACGAGGGAGTCGTTTTAGGGCGGGTTTGTTTGGTGATAGAATAGCTGGTTCCTTATGCGCTCTCTTACCTTTTCTCTGATAGACGGAAAGTTGTAGCGTGTCTCTATAAGTTGTTAGTGTTGCTTGCCGCCGCCTCAATCGCTACCCCTTTTCCCTGGAATTCCAGCTTTGATATCTTGTGAGTATTACTTGCCAGTACTTCTAATAGTACTGACCCCTTCGGGGCTGCTATTCCAATGCAGCCAACAGGTTTGAAATCTGACGACGTTAGCTTGGGAATCTCTCCGGCTTGGCCTGGGCAGGGATATGGTGCCTTTGCTTATCTTCAGGACTCTTAGTCCAATTTGTATCTTGTCCGTAGCTGGACGCTACTCGCTTCCGCTGTTCTTTGGATCTTTGTATTGTATATTTTGCTCTTGACTCGGTGAGTCGTTGTTGTATATATGTTTTGTGGGTTCTATCGAGAACTGTTGTAATGTTATCACAATTCCACCCGCATAACGTGTGTGTTACGGCGTGCACGTTATGCCTGGTGGGCGTCCTTTAGGATCGTTATTATGCGGATTTGGCTGGAACGCTCAAGTCTGTATAGTACCGATCTTGGGCCGTTACAGAAGGTGCCAATATACCAATCCAGCACTATTGTCTTCAGACGGAGGTCAAGACATTTGATGAGGTCCCGGTGCTTACGGCGCCACTGTACCACTTGATTCGGATGACTGAAAAATAAAAGACAAATATAATTATTAAACACATCGCACAAGTAAGTACGTATACCAATAGTGCAGCTGATTGAACGCTCTAAAGTAGTATCGGTGAACAAAATAGCAACCTGCACGTGCAGCTTCTCCAAGCACGGAAAGAATGTCATGAAGTCAACCACGTTATCCAAACTAAGAGCACTCATATTGACAGCTAAAACCTTGACATTCTCTACCGCCATTGCCAGTCCATGAACACGTAATCCCTGAATAGAGCATGGAAGACGAAATTAGGCTGGCATGTAGTGGGAAATCACTATTTTAATTTGAAGCCCCTTAAATTAAAGCAAGTAATTACTAAGGCCAACCAAGTAATTAACCTGAATGACCGTGGAGCCGAACACTAGTGTGGTGGAACGGTTATACAACTCCGTGAGGAAACCCAAGGTGTGGAGTTTAGGCGCGTAGATCACCGACACGCGCAGGCCGCCGACCAGCAGGAGAGTGATCAAAATCTCAAGAGCGGGGGCATTCTCCAGGACGAGTTCCTCGAACCGTGGTTGTCCTGGCGGGTTAAGTCTTCCAATGCGCACGCATATGCTTCGAAGTCGGAAGGAAACAATCTGGAGACGACGGAAGCCGAAGCTGCTGTGGATCAGCAGGCCTTCCAGGACGGGGCACCGGGCGATCAAGCTGTGCAGCGCGGTCTCCGAGATCCCGATGAACTCGAGCACGAGCTGCTTGAGATTGGGGAAGTTGAGCCCCTGGACAACGTCGTCGGGGATGAGGAAGCCGCCGAAGGTGGCCACGCGGAGGCTGGCCGAGAAGCGGTAGATGGACGGCGGCGGTGGCAAAAAAGGCCGGTAATAACTCTACTTGACAAACCAGAACTCGATCTCCTGGAGGCCGTCGAGGGCGGCGGAGTCGAGCCAGGCGTCCTGATTTGGGTTGGGCCTGAAAGGCTTGAGAGTTGGGCTCAGATGGACGGCTTCTGGAGGTCCATACTGTCAATAGTTTTTAGAGTGGTGAAGCAGTACTGTTTGACACGCGGCATGTCCATTTCACATATTTTCTATCATGTGTTCTACATCCATTTTGTTCCCTGCGGCTTATTCCTTGTACAATTTACCAAGGCTGTAGGTTATTTAGGTAAAGTTGTACGTGTTACATACTTCAAACTTGATACTTTCACAGCAGTGTACGTGTTATAATGTGCACCATTTTATTTCTGTTGTACTCCCTTTCGTTATGAGTTGTAAGATGTCCAACACCTTTTTTTTTTAATCGCTTGTATATAGAAGAGTTTCAGTATGTATGCTCACTCATTTCAATCTATATGTAGTCTACACTGAACGATCTAAAATATCTCATAATTCAGAACAGAGCGTGTATCAATTAATCACTTGGTGGCAAATTTCCTTCCGTCTCTACCTCTTTGGGGTGTTGCTTTTGAAGCATGCATGTGGCTTATTGCATGCCTCCTCTTGCATCAAGCTTGGTGCACGTGGGGCAGCAATTTGGGTGTTTGATGTCAGCGTCGTGAATCTCCATGTAGTAAGGAGGTATCCCAGTTTGGAAGGTGGATTCCTTCGGGTGATACCTGAGTGGGGCCTGAATTCTACTTCCTGCCATTGACATTGAACTTGCTTACTCTCGATCCCACACGTATGGTGGTCAAAGTGGAGGATTAACCAAATTCAACCTTCCTACAACATACTCTACTAACACCTCCGTTATTACTATTTGCGCAACTCCCAACACTGTCCATGAACGAGGTGTCGTGCCAGCATGATCCTGACACGGTGTCGTCCCTAACAGCTTCCTGCCGTGTGTAGGACGGCTCCGATGTGGATCTCAGTCGGCCGCGATGTGCCAAAGTATAACCATGACGTTGCTCCCCATGGGAGTGCCCGGCAATGGCACCCCGGCTCGGATGAGACTAGAGAGAGGAGGCGGGGCATGCGGTGCAGCCAGCAGGGGAATGATTTGGGCCACCCGATGTAGAACTCAGTAACAACCAAGGGAACCATGATGGACTTCTAGGTTCTGAATGTAAATTCTATGTCATACGCCATGCTCAAGATCGATGAGTATGCTATCACACACCCAACGTTGTCCTCGGGCTTCACATGATCAACAACGCGCTCTCATCTGCCAGCCTGAGCTTTGTCCTTGTCCAAGCTCTAGTAGAGGCATAATGGTTCAAGCTTCAATGTTGTACTCCCTCCGTTTTTTGTATATAAGGTCACAATCTCCATCTCAATTTTTAGTTATCACCAAAACAAAGCCAACTAATAAATAGCATGGTTAATTGTGTGGAAAGTCTCTCAGCTAACTAAGAACAAGATTAATAGTATAGCCAACTGTGAGCTATGAGGAAGTGTCATGTCATCTTTAACCAACATATAATCAGCATATATAATAGTTAGCTATAAAAAAGTACTACTTTATTAATATGTGTCTCATCTTTCAGTCTCACAAAGTGCCTAGTAGCACATGCTAGAGCTGACTCTTGCATGAGAGCTTACTTACCTTCTCTCTCCTCTTATCTCTTCTCCAACTAAACACAAATATAATATTTTAGCTCTTAGAGATTGCTGATTAGGATGTATTGTACTTGGTCTAAATATGTTGCATGTGGTGGCTCTTTATCTACGACAGTGTTTGCATTAATTAGCACCATCATACGAGTTGAAATCTAATCAATTTATCTTTGGAATATATAGTGGCCTTATATAGCTTCAAATTGTAATTTTAATAGTGGGGTTCTATTAAAAATGGAGGGAGTACTAGTGTCTTCCCGAATATGAAATTTTCGGTATTTATACAGAAGCATAAAAAATAAACCTATACTTTGTAGCTAAAATTTTATGATGAGGACTCACAAGTATGCTTACACAAGTTGCACAGGCTAAAGATAGCTGGCAAGGGTATTCCTTCTAGTATTTTCTATGTACACTTCGTTTAGAATAGTTGTCTAGCGTGTACCTAGATGGCTAGATGGATATGTAAATGTACCGATACTTTATTTAAATAAAATACATGTTCATTCATGCTAAATATAGTGAAGTGGGTCTATTGGATACCTTGTTTCCTAAAAACAAATGTAAACAATATATGATGTGTTATAATTTACAACTATGTGGTTGTTGGTGTGATGTATAACTAGTCGTCAGAGCATATGCACGGGTGCCATCGAAAGTTCCCCTCCCAATGGCCTAATGGGGACCTGGACACAAAAAGAAAACCTCAACGGGCCTCCATTGGTATAGAAGATCCGAAAATGTGTCTGACATCACATGTCCCCCAACCTAATTAGCTCTTTGACCAAGAGGGCACGACTATCTCCCACACGCCACCGCAGCGGCTCCACGCGTGTTATCCTCTATTCGGCATTAAATGGAGCCACTTGCTCCCTCGCCTACGCCGCCTTTATAATCAATGCTCGGTGCCCCTCACCCCGCATTCTTTGCCCCTCCCCTGTACTCCGGCCACCCCCGCCCTCAGCACACATGACGCAGAACCACGAGGTCGGCGGCTCCTGCTCAACTACGTACCATAGCCATATCCTCACCATCCCCGAGGTCGAGGTGTTCTAGCAGCACTAGATTCTCATGCTGCTGGACTACTGATTGCGTAAGGGGTGATGGTGGTCGCGCTAGTCCGCATGCTCCCACCAGTGTGGATCTCACATTCGAGATTATGTAGCCTCGGGACGTGATGGAACGGGTGGAGAGGAACCTCCCCACCAACAACGCCGCGAACGTCGTAGGGTGGTGGTCGTGTTTCACGTAGGAGAGGGAAGACGTGGTCGACGCGGGAGAGGGACGACGCGTCGTCGTTGTTCAAACCCTTTTTCACTGGTTGTGTAAGTATTGTAGTTCATAATTTAAGTATGTGGTTTATGTGGTTTCTGAAATTTGTTCCTGTCTGTGGTTTTCGAACTTTATTTGCTGCTGCCTCTGTTGGTAAATATAGAAACGCTTAGATTTTTTAGATTCGGATGTACATGTACCTAGACGTTTTTTAGTGTGTTGGTTCACTCATTTTGCTCCGTATATAGTTTGAGTTACAATACCTAAAACATATTATAATTTGGAACAGAGAGAGTACTAGCTAGTTAGTACTATCATAACCATTCGGCTGATGCATTATGTAAGGGTCTAACCCCATTGTTCTTCATTGATCACACAAGATGATGTCCACAAATGGCTGGTAACTTTACACCTCTGAGAGGAGGTTACCACAATCAAACACACCATATTTGCATTAATTTATCCCAAAAGATGCAATGTGACTAATGAAATAACTGCTTATAGTATTTTCGTAAAGCAAAATTTGCAGTGCAGACAGAGCCTATATACGAAGATCGAGAATGCGGCTCAAAGCCTACTTTCGCGCGGCCAGGCCCCAACGGCGTTGTTTCATGGAAGTCCGTACTATTATCTCAGCACGTGGATATTTCAGTCTTCTGAAGTACGTTTTCCCAGTGCCTCTCATTCCGAAAGTCATACATTCCAAACTACGTCCACAATGCATTAGCATGGACTGCTTTCTTACCCCCGTTCACTGGTCGGATTGGAATGTCAACGATGAAAGAATCAAATCAAGAAAACAACCAGCCATCAACTTCTTCATTTTTTCCTATGAACGCTCACAAGACAAACAAAAAAAATCCGATGAACACGAGTATACTACTCATTTGTGGCTGTAACATCTAGGTTAGTCAAGTGAACATATATACGTATATATGTGTATACATGCATGGTGTGAATCCATACAAAATGTGGATCCCTTAGATGCATGTGGCAGTGTTATTAATAACCAACAGACTGAGTCTTCACGTGGACATAACCTTTCGCACGATATTTCCGCATGTTTGTGGCGGTCTATGTATGCTCTCAACTTCCGACGCAGAGTACACTCAGTGGAGGCAGGCCTGAAACAGAGCTTATAAATAGACCAGAAGTCTAGCTACAACACAGACCATATTCGCTCTCGAGTATGATGCGTAGGCTCAATTAAATAGCACGAATCATCTCTGACCCACTACCTTATAAGCACATTATATATCTCCTTCGTATAAAGCATTCTCCAGTCATTGGTCTCTTTTAAAGTGCACTACATCTCATATGTTGCTCAACCGAAAGTCTAGGTAGCTATGAATATACATGATAATCTTTCTTTCTCTACCGTACCACATCCTCCTCCATTGCTCGTTGACACACATATACCTGGCTAGGAATAGGAGGAAACGGGAATATCCACATCACTTGAGTGATAAATGTTTGTTGCACAAACAAGGCGCTGACAGCATGTACATTGAATTTGCACATCACTCTTAGAGATTGCTGATTAGGATGTATTGTACTTGGTCGAAATATGTTGCATGTGGTGGCTCTTTATCTACGACAGTGTTTGCATTAATTAGCACCATCATACGAGTTGAAATCTAATCAATTTATCTTTGGAATATATAGTGGCCTTATATAGCTTCAAATTATAATTTTAATAGTGGGGTTGTATTAAAAATGGAGGGAGTACTAGTGTCTTCCCGAATATGAAATTTTCGGTATTTATACAGAAGCATAAAAAATAAACCTATACTTTGTAGCTAAAATTTTATGATGAGGACTCACAAGTATGCTTACACAAGTTGCACAGGCTAAAGATAGCTGGCGAGGGTATTCCTTCTAGTATTTTCTATGTACACTTCGTTTAGAATAGTTGTCTAGCGTGTACCTAGATGGCTAGATGGATATGTAAATGTACCGATACTTTATTTAAATAAAATACATGTTCATTCATGCTAAATATAGTGATCAAAGTGGGTCTATTGGATACCTTGTTTCCTAGAAACAAATGTAAACAATATATGATGTGTTATAATTTACAACTATGTGGTTGTTGGTGTGATGTATAACTAGTCGTCAGAGCATATGCACGGGTGCCATCGAAAGTTCCCCTCCCAATGGCCTAATGGGGACCTGGACACAAAAAGAAAAACCTCAACGGGCCTCCATTGGTATAGAAGATCCGAAAATGTGTCTGACATAACATGTCCCCCAACCTAATTAGCTCTTTGACCAAGAGGGCACGACTATCTCCCACACGCGAGTGAAATGCATTCAGAGTCCTCGAAGTTACCGGTCATGTCTAAAACGGTCATCGAACTTAGGTTTTGCGCCAATACAGTCCTAAAAGTTGCTCGGGATGTCCACCTACGGTCCTATATATCGTATAAGGCTGACATGGCAATGAAACAAACCCAATGTGGTCCTCGAAGTTACCATCGATGTCCAAAACAGTCGTGAAACTCAGGTTGTCCACCTTCTTAAAAAAGGGAGCATAATATTTGCCGTTTTTATTGGGCAAGTAATAACCGCCAATCACATCTCACAATATAACTTAATTTTAAACTAGAAATTCATATTGGAGCCCGGGCTCACCTGCTCCCGTTTTTTTCGGGAGCATAAAAATATTTGAAAACTTTTCGAAAAATTCCGAAAAACATCATGCACATACCTGAGTATGCTACGCACCACCGTGACAAATTTCGCACCGAAATGACATTGTATGCTCCCTGGGGAAAAAAGACAAATTTCTGACAGCAAATTCAAATTTTCGGATCTCATTTGCTGTCAGAAATTTGTCATTTTTACCCAGGACGCATACGATGACATTTCGGTGCGAAATTTTTCATGACGGTGCGTAGCATACTCAGGTACGTGCGTGATTTTTTTTCGTGATTTTTTGAAAAGTTTTTTATTTTTTAAATTTTGTCCAAAATACCGGGAGCATGTGCTCCCGGGCACCAAAACGCCTCTCCCATTTTAAACCTAACTCAGTTAAAATATAACTTAATTTTGACAAAGCATATAATTTAAGTAGATCTATGTACTACTTTAATTTATCAAATAATTTATTTTGTTGCGATTGTTATCATTAATATTATTGTCGATTCAAGTTTATGTATTTTTAAGATTTAGGTTACATTTCATGGATAAAGCCAACTGTCGGCACAGTGGAAACCAGGGTACCACGGGCCGGCCTGCCAGGGCCCACAAGATTTCTTTGGATGATTTTTGCTAAGGACCAGGCTCTCCAAGCCTGGTGAGTTTCGCGAGGATTTTCCCCTCGCGAAGGGTTTTTCTCTCCTCGCCAAGGATTCTCTCCCTTGGCGAGGGATCGCTCCTCGACAAGGCATCTCCGACGCCGCCCGTAATTCTGCTAAGGACCAAGTTGAAAGGCTCGGCGAGGCTTTTCACCTCGCAAAGCGCCTTCCTCGTGAAGCTATCTCTGCCCCCGCGGCAGAGCGCACATGGGCTCTGCGCCATGTGCAGAGTGACGCGCGTGCCTACGCGCGATGACGACGACGCCGCAGTTGCTGTTTCCGTGTATAAAGCAGTCAATAAAGCGGAGCCAAGCAAAACCGACAACGAGTATTGCCTCTTTGGTGACAAGGGAACAGTCTGCAGCTACGCTCCAAGGACGACGTCACTGTGGGTCACCTCCCACCTCGGCAAGCGCCAGCCCGCTGTCCAGCTGGTCGGTGCCCCTTTTCAGCTTTGGTGACGCCATTCCCCTGTCGTGGACCGCATCCACGAGCTTTACCTTTATGGTGGACTTCACCTTTACGGTGCACCGCGCCTCCTCCATCGTCGCCGTGTGGTAACCCTTCCCGCCCAAATGTTTGGGCAGAAGAGGTCCAGGACGCCTATAAAAGGAGGAGGAGCACGCCCAAGCAAGGGGTTCGGTTTTTGGAGTCTAGGAGCCTACCCAAAAACCCTAGATCTGAAGACTAGCAAGTAGCCACTGTTAGCCACCTCGAGCTCGACAAGCTCTCCTTGTACTGTGAACTCTCCAAGCAGTGCAATACACAAAAGCAGGACGTAGGGGGTTTACCTCCACAGGAGGGCCCTGAACCTGGGTAAGACCGTGCGTTCCATCTCTGCAGTGCTGTCCCGCAGCGAGTCCGACAAGCACCGTCGCCGGAGCACGTTGAGGGTTGTTTGATTCCGTGTTCAGCCCCTTACTCGATCCTTCTCGAGACACCCCCAGTTCCTGGGACAGTTCTCCGACATTTGGCGCGCCAGGTAGGGGGCTGAGGCGCGTCTTCAACCTCGACACAGCCATGGCCGGTTCTCGTGCCGAACGTCTCGCTCGCCGGACGGCTAGCGCCGCCACCGCTCCCTCAGGCCGCCCGCGCGGCCGCCCGCGTGGGAGCTCTGCTCCGGAGCGCCGTGTCGACCCCGAGCCCCGCGTCGAGCACCCGGACGACGACGAAATCGACCACGCTGAGGACGACCTCGGCGAAGAGGAGGCCTCCTCCCTGCCTCCGTCGTGGGACCGTGCTGCCTCCTTGCTGGGCCGCCCTGCGCCCAGCCCGGCGACTGCGCTCCTCATGGCGCAGGAGCTGTTGCAGTACCGCCCCACGACGGCGGCTCAGGAGGCCTGGCTCAACCGCGTTGCCGAGCTCATCGGCGCCGCTCGCGCCGCCGCACCTGCGCCGTCTCGTTCCCTGGTTCCTTCTGCACTCGTGGGGGACGTGGCGCACGGCGCACCTCCCGCGCCTCCTCGTCAGCCCGCGCCCGCTCCAGCTCCACCGGTTCCACCACAGCCTGCCCCAGCGGGGGCTCCTCCTCGCGATGGCCGCGCTGCCTCGCACGCGTCGTCGCCGCATGACTGCCAAATCGTGCAGCGAGCCCCTGAGGACGCACGCGTGAGCATCGAGCGCGGGCAGGAACGCCGCAACCGTGCCGTCCAGGACGTCGCCACCGCCGGGCGCCACCCTCGCCAACGGCACGGTCACCTACGGCACGACGGCCGCGTTCACTCGCAGCCTCCGTCGCGTCGTTTGGCCGGTCAAGTTCAGGCCGGACCTTCCTCCGCGCTACGACGGCAAGAACAACCCCCTGGAGTTCCTGCAGCTCTACTCTCTGGCCATCCAGGCCGCCGGGGGCGACGACAAGGTCATGGCAAACTGGTTCCCCATGACCCTCAAGGACTCCGCGTCCTCATGGCTCACCAACCTCCCCGCCGAGTCCATCAACACCTGGGAGGAGCTCTGCCGGTGCTTCGTCACCAACTTCAAGGGCATGTACGAGCGCGGCCTCACCTACAACGACCTCTGCGCCATGCGTCAGAAGCCCGGCGAGACCATCCGCAAGTACATCTAGCGCTTCAGCCAAGTGCGCAACAAGATCCCCAACGCCACCGACGCACAGGTCATCTCGGCCTTCCAGGCTGGGGTCACAGACGTGCGGATGCTCGAGAAGCTCGGCATCCACGACAACATCACCACCGTCGTCAAGCTTTTCGACTTGGCGGACAAGTGTGCCAAGGCTGAAGAGGGCCGCTTGTTCGTCAAGAACGAGCCAGGGGACCACACTGAGGGGTCCAAGAAGAAGAAATCCTCCGAGAAGCGCAAGACTACTGCGGTCCTCGCGGCAGAGCCCGACGCCAAGCAGTCTCGCCAAGCTGCCACTCCAGCCGCAGGACCTGAGAAGAAGGATGATCGTCCCTTCTGCATCTACCACAACAGGCACTCTCACGCCACCGAGGACTGCTTCGACATCAAGAGGCTTCGCGAGGCTCGCGAGGCACGCGAGGCAAACGGAGGCCAGAGGCTGACGAGGGCTACCAGGTACCTCGCGGGGCCGCTTGCATCCTCGGCGGGGCTCAGGCCCCTCGCTCCAACCGCCACCTCAAGCAACTCGCTCGCGAGGTCGCAGCAGCCCTTCCTGGAGTCGAGGCCTCCAGGCCCCTCAAGTGGTCCCAGTGCCCCATTACATTCGACTCCGGCGACCACCCCAAGTCCACTTCAACCGTTGGCACCATCCCGCTGGTCTGCACCCCCACCATCAACAACATCGCCGTCTCTAAGACGCTCATTGATGGGGGTGCCGGCCTCAACGTCATCTCCGTCGAGACATTCGAGAAGCTGCAGGTGCCCTACGAGCGGCTCATGCTTACCAGGTCCTTCTCGGGAGTGACAGAGGGTCTCACCACCCCTTTGGGGCAGGTGAGGCTCGCCGTCACTTTCGGCACCCAGGCCAACTACCGCACCGAGCTGATCGACTTCGACGTCGCGCACATCGGCCTGCCCTACAACGCCATACTCGGCTACCCCGCCCTCGCCAAATTCATGGCGGTGACCCACCATGCCTACAACCTCGTCAAGCTCCCTGACTCGGGTGGCACCATTGTCATCCGCGGCGTGGTCTCGGACGCCCTGTACGCTGCGCAAGCGGCCTACAAGGCTGCCGCGGTGGCGTCACCCGCTGACCAGGACGAGGAACCCCTCCCGAGGCCCCCCGCGAATAAGAAGCAACTGTTCTCTCCCAGGACAAGGCCGCGACAAAGCAAGTGTCTCTGGAGGCAAGCGGCTCGGGGGCTTGCGTCACCATCGGCGCCAACCTGCCTCCCAAATAGGAAGGCGCGCTCGTCGCCTTCCTCAGGGCAAACTCTGACATGTTCGCCTGAACACCGTCAGATATGTCCAGACAAGCAAGACTTCATCATCAAAGAAGGAGAAACTTCTGGACACGCCAGTGTAATGAACATCTATTTCAGGTCACTCTGAACCTCTTGCGCATCGCGCCAGCATATTTTGCGCCTTCGGCAAAGCTGTTATTACTATTTATTCTCGCTCGTATGATCCCTCATGCGTATCTCGCGAGCGGGGGCTAGCATGGTGCCATGCCACGGGAGCATCCCGGCAGCACCTAAAACCCAAGGGATCCGAGCTCTGAACTTGCGGGTCAGCTCTCATGCATGTCAACTCCCAATGAGCTCTGAACTCATGGGTCAGCTCCCGTGCACGTCAACTCACCAAGGATCATCAAAACCTCGGTGCTTGTTCTCCTCGTGAGACACACATGAAGGAACCTACGAGCACAAGTTATCTAGCTATCTATTGCTTGTGGGTATGCCTATCTCTCAAAATGCAGGAAAACAGGCTCTCCAAGCCTCAGGCAACGTCAAGGCAAAAACATCTTGCCAGGGAACCAACACCCTCTCCAAGGCAGAATGCCTCGCTAAGCTAAGTACAAACACTTGGTTAAATTTCCTCTTGCTGGTTTTTGCCCCTCGAGTCTCTTTTCTCTCTCCCACGCCTCATGGGCTGCTTGCACGTCAAAGGGGAGCCCCAAGCATTGCGCTTCGAGGAGCTCTTACTTCTCGAGGCCTCACACACCCCCCGGCCTTGTGGAGCCATGACTCTCGCATACCGAAGTGGCGGTGGTGTAGCGTTAAGAGAGGGTCCTAAGACGTAGAGCGAAAAAGACATGAGGGGGAAAGACAAAGGCTCCCCGAGGGACATTCACAAGCACACTCCAATATAACTTAACAAGTTTCTTACAAAGTTTACAATCAAAATGGCTAAGATAAATGTGCCCTCTGCACGTCCAGCTACAGGCAAGGAGCTCAAGCCGTCGCGCCTCCTGAGGTGCCTGTCTGGTCCACGGCGGTTTCCGCCTCTTCCAGGGCATCCCCGTCGTCGCCTTCGATCACCACTTGGTCGAATTTCTTGGTGAACGCGATGGCGGCCTGCGTGGCGGTCTCCTGCGCCTTGTTGCTGATGGCGCGCGGTGGTGCCATCACGTCCTCAAGATCAAGTGAGGGCTGGAGCCTCACGAGGTGGCTGAAGACGTTGGTGACGACGACGACAAGGAGGCCGCGACTCTCCTCCACGACGCGCTTGTCAAAGCTCTTCGCGACCCCTTCAAGCTTTCCGAGGAACTGCTCGAAGAAGTGCGAATACGAGGTTTCGTCATCGGTCGCCGCAGAGAAGGAGGGGACGTCGATCCTCAGATCTCTCCCGACAGCGCGCACGCGGCTCACCAAGCTCTGGAGAATGCTTTGGCGCTGGCGCGTCATGAACCGATCAACCTGGCGCTGGTCCCGTGCTTGCTCCGCCCGAGCCGCGGCCGGCCCCACCTGCTGCCGGAGCTCGTCCAGGTCCCTCTCCAAGGCGAAGGCGTTTCCCTCAGCGCGAGCCTGGGCCTCCCGAGAGACCTCGAGGCAAGAGGCCAACCGCTTCTCCTCCTGCTCGAGCTCCTTGATGCGCTTCTCGAACTCCTTGCGCTTGGTCTTGAGGCGGTCCTCATGCTTCGCGACCTTCTCGTCATACTCTTTGGCGAGGCCCTCGCGGACGAGCTTGACCTTGAGGTCAGCCTCTTCTTGGAGCCTCTTCTGCTCCGCCGTGAGGTTGGCCTTGTCGGTGGCCACCCGACCCTCATGCTCCTCCGGCTGCCCCTCGCGGGTGGCCTGGTCCTTCTCGAGCAGCTGGACCTGCTCCTCGTGCCTGAGCAGCTCTTTCTCTCGGAGGGAGAGCTCCTCCTCATGCTGCACCAGCTCCACCTCGCGGGGCGCCAGCTGCCCCTCGCGGGCATCAAGCAGCTCGCGGAGCTCCTTCAGGCTGGCCCGGGTGATCTCGGAGTCGGCAGCAAACTTCTGCCTCGCAGCCGCCAGCTCGTCATGCTTGGAGGCGGTTTCCACCTCGAGCGCTTCCCTGGCGGCGTCGAGCTCCTCCATCACCTCCTGCGCCTCCCGCTTGACGCTGTCGCGGGTCTCCTTGGCAAAGCGGAGGGCCTCTTGGCGCTCCGCCTGGGCCGCCGCATCCCACCGGCGGCACACCTCCACTCTCTCGTGGAGAAGGGCCCATGCCTCGCTGAGCCTTGCCTTTTCCTCTGCCAGGGCGTTTTCCTCTTTGGCGAGCTGCCCCTCCAGCCCGTCGAGTGCCCGCCGCGCCTGGTTGAGGATGACCCGGCGACGAATTGCTTGGCGCCGCGGCCCCTGCAGCGCCAAGGCCCCTTCGGCTGGGTGCAGAGTCCTGCCTCGGACCCACGACCGCCTCTGATGCGATCCGGGGGCTTGTGGGGGTGCCTCCTTCGGTGCTCGTTTCGGTTGCCCTCTGGGGGCTGGGCGCCCTCTCGCGCTCAGCTTCAGCTCCAGTGGGCTCCGGCGGTGCCTCCGCCTCATGCTCCCCAGGGGCGCCTCCGGCCCTCTCTGCAACGACCGCGTCCGCCGCGGCTTCGGGCGCGTCAGCCCCTCTCGAGGAGGCCTCCACCTCTGGAGGCGGCTCCACGATGATGTCCTCGTCCACCCTCTCCTCCTCCGTTTCCTGCTGAATGGGAGGAATGGCCGTCCTTGTTGGCGACGGCTGTGCCACTTCTTCTACCACCTCCTCCCCGCGGTGCTCGACCGCGGGAGGAGTCGCCGCTCGATGCGAGGATGGCGCCGCCTCTACGGTCTCCTCCTCCGCGCGGTGCTCCGCCGCGGGAGGAGTCGCCGCCCGAATCGGCGGCAGCGTGGCCTCCTCGGCCACCAGCGCCTCCGCGCGGTGCTCAACCGCGGGAGGAACAACTGCCGGCTGCGGCTCGCCAGCCGCAGGCGTCTCCGCGACGACGCCGGCGGTCTCTCCAAGCTTGTGGAGTCGCCGCCTCTTTAGCTCCGCAGGCTGCCTGAAAGGGAGCCAAGTTGAAGATCCTTCAAGAGGGTTTTCTCAGAAACAAAATGTTGAGGGAAAAAGAAAAATCAAAGACTTACTCGCCGGCCATCACCCACACCCTTTTCTTCGCCTTGGGTGGCTGGGTGTTGCTTGCTCCGGCCTCCTCCCGAGCCGCTCCTGCCTCCGCGCGAGAGGTGTCTCTCGCGGTTGTGGCCCTCCTGTCATGGACGGCCTTGGAGCGGGGCTCGCAGCGCCCTCTCCTGCCGCCGCTCGTCTCCTCCTCTTCTTCGGCGCGCTGGGAGCGAACGATGCCGAAGGCATCCTCCTCGTCGCCGGAGGAGAGCACCTGAAGGTCCACCTCAGCGTGGGCGCTCCTTGAAGAGCCGATGCCCTCACCAACGGGGTCAGTGCCCCTCGAAGCCTCGTCCTCGCCAAGGAGGTCCTCGCTTCTCGAGGCCTCCTCCTCGGCGGACCCTTCAGCCTCCTCAGGCTCCGGGGGCTCGCCCATGTACTCCGGCTCCGACACCCACGGGTTAGGGCGAGGCCCGCGGTGCCCCGCGGGCACAATTCCCCACTCGTCGATTGTGGGCATATGCGCGCGCTGCTCCGCGATGCTTTCCTCGGCAAAGCAGATGAGCGGCTTGGCCGCCTCCTTCTTGGCGGACGGGATCTCCGGCGTCGTGAAGAGGACGCCCATGATCTGGCGTAGTACCTCAGGCGCGAAGCCGTCCCTGCTTAGCCGCATTGCGTCCTTCTTGCCGTCGTATCGCCACACCGGCCCGGCGTGCTGTTGGAGGGGGGCGATGCGGCGCCTGGTGAAGTCCTTTGCCACCATCTGGCCGGTGACCCCTGCCTCGCGAATGCGTCGGATATACTCGTACACCACGTCAAGCCTCGAGCCCCTGAAGTCCGTGCTCGCCCAGCGCGCCCACTTCCTCGGGGGCCCCTCGGGCACCTCCAGGAGGGGGTGTGTGGCCTTGGCGTCGACGAAGAGCCACTTCTCGTGGAACTTATCCACCTTCTTCGTCACCTTGGTGATGGCGTCCTCACCGCACCAGGCGATGGGGATGTAGTTCTCGCTCCTGGCGTCGGCGATGCGGAAGGAGACGCACCCAAGCCGCTCGCCCTGGGCGGAGTTCCGAAGAGAGTAGAATCTGCGGAAGAGCGCCACCGAGGGGCGGATGCCGAGGTAGGCCTCGCAGAAGTGGGCGAAGATGGCAAGGATGAGGATGGAGTTGGGATGAAGATGAAGCAGTTGGATCTGATACACCTCCAAGATCGCCAGGAGGAAGTCGGAGAACGGCGGCACCAGGCCGGCGTAGAGAGTATGGAGGAAGATGGGGTAGAACGTCTCGGTGAGCCTGCTGCCGGCCGGCCTCATCTCGGTGGCCCCATGCTCGTTGGTGCCCGCCGCCACCAGGTGGCGCACTGTCGCTATCGTCGCCGCGGTGACACGCGTCCGCGGCAGTGCTCCCTCGAAGGCAGCGGCGCGCGCCATCGCCGCAGACGTGCTCGCCTGCGCTGTGGCCTTGCCCTTCAGGTCGGCAGCTGCTTTCTTGGGCGCCATTGGTCGCCGGAGGAGAAGATGAAGACTCTGGAGTTGGAGCACTCTGGAGAGATTGGAGGCGTGGGGAGAAGTGTGCGGAGAAGTAATGGGAGAAGTGACGGGCGCTACCTGCGCGCCCAGGCTTTATTGACCGGCTCCTGAGTCGTGGCGGGCCCTGCCACATCGCCCGTTGGAGCCGAGGAGGTCGTGGCCGCGGGTGCAACCGCTGCGTGCCACGTGTCGCGGCCCTGTCAGGCATCTTTGGCCCCTCGACGCTTCGCCTTCGTCATGGGCCTCGGCGTGCCCGTCACGGGCCCGGGGGCTACTGTCGGCACAGTGGAAACCAGGGTACCACGGGCCGGCCTGCCAGGGCCCACAAGATTTCTTTGGATGATTTTCGCTAAGGACCAGGCTCTCCAAGCCTGGTGAGTTTCGCGAGGATTTTCCCCTCGCGAAGGGTTTTTCTCTCCTCGCCAAGGATTCTCTCCCTTGGCGAGGGATCGCTCCTCGACAAGGCATCTCCGACGCTGATGGGGGGGATACATTATAGGTAGGCCCATGGACCCGGAAAGTAGACCCGCCAAGACCAAGAAGGCCAGCGCCGAGTCACGAGACAAGTCACATGGGCTGGGCTGGAGACAAGCCGACCAAGGCCCGTGTGGAGAAAGAGGCTCGTCCAAAGAAGGAGTCCAAATACAACCCGGAGTCTAACTTGGAAGACCAAGACGTAGAGTAGGACTCCGTGTTCTAGTGTGACTCGGTATAGCCTGTAAGTCCAGAGACCCGGCAGCCTTTATAAGCAGGGTCCTGGACCTTAGATCGGTGAGTTCTAGAGAATAAGCTTCAACCAGTAGAGAGAAACCCTAGCCACCAGAGAGAAGTCACCGGCTCCTGAGTTGTGGGAGCCGGGTCCTTGTAATCGAGATATAATCAAGAGCAATAACATAGAAGCAGGAAGTAGGTCTTTACCTCTAATCAGAGGGGCCGAACCTGGGTAAATCCTTGTTTCTTGGCGAGATTAACCGTTCCTACGTACTTCAATCACCAATGGCCCCAGAACTCATCTTCCCTGAGGAAGAACTTGCCGTGACAACCCCACGACAGTTGGCGCCCACCGTGGGGCCTATGGTGACAAAAGGAGTTGAGATCGTTGGAGCTGCTCGTCGGGCTATGGAGAAGCTCGCCATCGGGCGGGTCTACACGGATGAGCATGGAGAGACCGAGATCGATGACTCAGGCTGGACTTCGGAGATGAACGAAGTCGACGAAGGCTACCAGCTTGTCTTTGGAGGAATCAACGTGTTCGTCGGCATGGTTTGCGCGTCGGGTCTTCGCGCGAACTCGGCGGAGTCAGTATCAGAGCCAACCGTCGTCGTCGAGTCCGACGGCGAGGAGTCGGTCGGAACTTCAGAGGTCGGCATCATCGCCGAGTCTGAGGAACCCCTAGCTGAGAAACCAGAGATGCTGCAAGAGTCAGATTCAGATTACGATGCAGATTCAGAGTCTATCTTACCCTTGTTTGAAGATCGGCTTGGGTATGGGATAGAGGAAGAAGATTATGAGGAGTCACCAGTACGCGCTCGCGTTGTGGGAGTCTACATGTATGGAAACACTGGAAACCAATTTGATCCAACTTTGCTGACGAAGGAGATTAATGCAAATAATGCTGCAGAGAGGGCGGCTGAGTTAACCAATGCTCGTACTGCGTTGGAGAGGCAGCTAGCTGATATCACAGAAGCAAACCGTAGACTGGCCGAGGAGCGGGCCCGAATCCAAGATGAAGCTCAAGTGGTGCGGAGGAGCCGCGAGGAGCTTACTTCAATTCAGCATCGCAGAGCCAGGAGTCGCTTGCATGAGGGAGTCCACATCAATCCAACCAATATATTCATCACACCTAATGGTTCAGGCAGAGGAGCCGGACTAGAAGGCTCAGCGGCAGCAGGAGGCGCCGCAGGAGGAGGAACAGGAGCACCACCACCACCACCACCACCCCCAGAAGGACCGGGAGGCAGCCGTAGCAACGGACCACCGCCTGAAGGAGGAGTCGGAGGAGGAGCATCTGGTGGCTTAGGGTCTCAGCCTAACAGATTTCATACTCCAGAGGGACATTATTCCAATCCTATGGACAACGTTCATGCGGCGACTCTGAGATTGGAGAATATCGTGGTACCAGAGGGACCAGCAGGACAGGAGACTCGTGATGCAATCGAGCTACTGAAAACAGCTTTGACTCAGCAAGCTTTGTATCCAACTTTTCCAGATGCAAGTAGACTACATTCAACACCCTTTAACTCAGGTACGAGGAGTCGGCACGGTGAGTCCAATCCGGCCAACTCTACAAGTGCAAGGCGTCGTGGACAAGAGAGGAATCGTGCAAACATACCAACTACTTCACGAGCTCAGCTAGTGGTTGATGAAGCAAGGCAGCGACGAGAAAGAGAAGCAGCAAGAGCTCGGGAGGCAGAGAGGGACAGAGCGTTAGTGGGTGCAGCCAACCCGCCTCAGCCAACCCGGGTGCACGAGGAGGTGACTTCTCCTGGTGCTTCCCCAGCGTTAACAGGACCAGAGTGCCTGTCTGATGCCATCAGGTCCGAGTCCTTCCCCAGCAGTTTCAAGGAGCCGCGCAAGGTTCCAAACTATGAGCCCAACATGGACCCGACCTCTTGGTTGGGTACATATGAGATGGCGATGAGTATTCGCAATGCCACAGGTAATCTGTGTGCCAAGTTCATGTATCTTATGATGGAGGGAGCAGCCAAGGTTTGGATGCGCAACTTGCCCCCTAGGTCAATCAACTCTTGGGAGCAATTGAAGGCGGCTTTTATTCAGAACTTCCAGGGCACATGCAAGAAACTCAGCACCATCGAGGACCTGGAGCGGTGTGTTCAGAGGAAGGGCGAGTCAGCAAGGCACTGGATGAAGCGGGTCTCAGAGATCATTAACTCCTCACAAGGACTCCCACCGGTTTCAGTGTTAATGGTGATGGAGAGATATTGCAGTTACAATCCCTTGAGTTGGAAGCTAGGTCGCATGAAGGAGAGTCTGAATCAGGGTATTCCCCTTACAATTAGTGAGATCATGGCAGGTGCTAATAAGCACGCTGCCACAGACAAAACAAAGGATCAGGAGGAAGGGACTAAAGGACAAGGTGGCAACGGTCAGAGTCAGAACCAGAATCAAAACCAGAATCAAGGTGGTGGCAAGCGGCCGTATGGAGATAACTCTGACCTAGTGGCTAACACAAACACCGGAGTCAGACGCAAGGACAATAATTCTGGTGGATACCAAGGCCGTACTCCAAGCACAGAGGAGGTCTTGAGGATTCCATGCCCTAAACACGCCAAGAACGGCAGATGCGGTCATACCTTGGGACAGTGCGTAGATTTACAGCGTGCCGGGTTCCAAGGGCCAGGAAACAGAGGTAACAACAATGGGTATAGAGGAAACAATGGAGCCGGAGGACCCGGCAATAACGGCGGAGGAGCCGGCAATAATCCAAACCAACCTCAAGGAGGAGGTAACCAGCAGGGCGGGTTCCAGCAGAACCCGAAGCAGCTCCATGATGGCAATGGTCAATATTATGTCACAACTCGGCCACAGAACCCGAGTCGTGGCAGTTACCATGTCTTCACAACAAGTACGTCCAAGCGTTCCAAGAAGTTAAAGGTTAGAGCAGTTAATGCAGTAGAGCCGGCCCTTCCACAGTGGCTCAGGTGGTCAGAGCAAACCATCACATGGAGTCGGCCAGATCATCCTCCAAGAGTGGAAGACCCAGGGCATCTAGCCTTGGTGGTGGCACCTCAAGTTGGGGGCTATACATTGAACAAAGTGCTTATGGATGGTGGAAGTAGTATCAACATCTTATATTATGACACATTCAAGAGGATGCAGCTGCAAGATAGACAGCTAATTCCAACAGAGATAGTGTTCCATGGGATAGTACCAGGGAAGTCGGCCAAACCCATTGGTAAGATTTATCTTGAGGTTGCTTTTGGCACAGTGGAGAATTTTCGTTCAGAGATTATGCCTTTTGAGGTAGTGGATCTTAAGAGTCCATACCATGCTCTCTTTGGTCGACCAGCATACTTTAAGTTTATGGCCAGGCCATGTTATGTTTACTTGAAGCTCAAGATGCCAGGTCCAGCAGGAGTCATTACAGTTAATGGCAGTAGACAGATGGCATTGGAGTGCGAGTTAGGTGATGCAGCTATGGCTGAGACAGCTTGTGCTCAAGAGGAGCTGAAGTTTTACAAGGCAAACGTGGACCCGGAGGACAACTCGGTCCTTAAGAAGCCGGCCACAGAGGAGAAGATGAAATTCAAGTCAGCTCAGGACACAAAGCAAGTCGACTTTACCCCTGGTGATTCTTCCAAGCAGTTCACCATTGGGGCACACCTCTCTGATAAATAGGAAAGCGCGCTCGTCGAGTTCATCCGTGAGAATCGGGATGTTTTTGCATGGAAGCCATCTGACATGCCAGGAGTCCCGAGAGAACTCGCCGAGCACAGCTTACATGTTAATCCTAATGCAAGAACAGTTAAGCAGGGTCTGCGCAAGTTTCATGATGACAGGAGGAAAGCCATAGGAGAAGAGGTGGCTCGGCTCCTCGCAGCCGAGTTCATCAAGGAGGTCTTTCACCCAGAGTGGGTGGCCAATCCAGTGTTAGTGCCAAAGAAAACAGGAGAGTTGCGTATGTGCATCGACTTCACAGGTCTAAACAAACATTGCCCTAAGGACCCGTTTGCACTACCTCGCATAGACCAGATCATCGACTCCACAGCGGGGTCAGAGTTGCTTTGTTTCTTGGATGCATATTCAGGGTACCATCAGATCAGACTCAACATAGAGGATGAGCTGAAGACGTCTTTTATCACGCCCTTTGGAGCATTTTGCTACACAACAATGCCCTTTGGACTCAAGAACGCAGGAGCTACATATTAGAGATGTATCCTTTGGAGCATTTTGCTACACAACAATGCCCTTTGCAGTTTGGGGACTCGACATGGTGGGCCCTTTCTCAAAGTCGCCTTGTCAGAAGACCCATCTGCTAGTAGCAGTTGACAAGTTCACCAAGTGGGTGGAAGTGGAACCCGTCAGCAGAGTCGACGGTGCATCAGCTGTGAGATTCTTCAAAAAGATAGCAACACGTTTTGGGTATCCTCACAGTATCATTACAGACAATGGAACCAACTTATCAGTCGGGGAGATGGCCAAGTTTTGTGGTGAGAACAACATCAGAGTCGACCTAGCCTCGGTGGCACATCCACAGTCCAATGGACAAGCCGAGCGGGCAAATCAGGAGTTGTTAAAGGGGATTAAACCTAGACTACGGGTTCCCCTGTTAAGAGCCGCTGGGAGTTGGGTTGAGGAGTTACCAGCAGTACTTTGGAGTATCAGGACGACTCCTAACAGATCCACCGGATTCACACCTTTCTTAATGGTGTATGGTGCAGAAGCAGTTTTACCCAGCGACTTGTTGCATGATTCGCCAAGAGTCGCCAATTATGTTGAGGCAACTAATGAGATTGCACGCCAGGACTCGGTCGATGCACTTGAAGAAGCAAGGGAGTTAGCCCTTGAGAGATCAGCAGTTTATCAGCAGGACTTGCGGCGATATCATGCACGCAGAATCAAGACTCGAAACTTTCCAGGAAGGAGACTTAGTGCTTCGCCTTGTCCAGAATAAGGAAGGGATGCACAAGTTATCTCCACCATGGGAAGGACCGTTCGTCATAAGCAAGAATCTGAACAACGGGATGTGCGAGAGCCGGCAAGTGTAGGCAAAGGAGCTGATACAGCTCATACACTAGATCCTTATGTAGAGGCAAAGAGGCCTTGGAACATAGCTCAGTTACGTCCATATTATACTTAAGTTGTAATAGTTTTATGAGTTGCAAGGCAAAGAGCCCAGTGAGCCATGCCTAGTTGTAATCGAATTGTTATGATCAAATGAAATAAGCCTTCTTTTGTGAACATGAGTCCTTTAGTCGAGTCACCCAGTGAGTGCGCTTTGTTCTTCAAATTTTGATCATCAGGTTCTTGGGGGCTTGCTTTTCAGTGAAAAAAGTTAAGCTTAAACTCTTGGACCCGGCACAGTAGCCAAAATTTTCCTAGTTTTCTCGCTGGTAAGTCAGATGCATCCTGCACAATATGATCTATCTACAGGCATGACTTGTTTCTATCTCTTATGGATCCTAAGGAACATATGAGTTAAGAACCTGTCAGCACAAGCTGTAAGAGAAGTCATGCAGGGCCTACTTATTCATCAGTGAAAAACTAGACGGGTTATAAGAACCAAGCCGATTGGCACAAATTCAAAATAGCTAACAAGCTCAATAGTTTAAAGCACCAGTAGTGCATCATTACAGCCCAAAGTAGCTAACAAGCTACATAGTTTAAAACCATCAGAAGTACATCATTACAAACTAGAGTCATCTAGAGAATTGTCCTTAACAGGGGCTGACTCCTTAGCCAGAGTCGGGGAGTCCTTCTTAGAAGGAGACTTGTCCTTGGTTTGAACAGCAGGAATTGAGGAGCCCTTCTTCACAGGAGATTTGCCTTGTGCTTGAGTAGCAGAAGGAGGAGCCGGCTTCAATGGAGGCTTGGTGGCGACTCTCTTCGTTTGAAAACCAGTACCCCTGGGACTCTTCATGTGCTTAGCAAGCTCGGCTTGTTTCTGAGCGTCTCCAAAGACAGCTCTAGAAGGAGTGGGCGCAGCAGGAGTCTTCAGAGTGGGCTCGGCACTTTGAACAGGAGCCGCCGGTGACGATGAACTCGGACCGGCAGAAGAAGAGAATACACCAGCTGGGTCCTGTGATGGGCGGCCAAAGTTTACTATCTCAGGAGTTTCTGGAGTGACTCTTTTGTTCTCCAAATCATAGTGATGAACCCATACCTCAGGGTCCATCTTATTGGCAATCTCGCAAGCATACGGCCGCACCAATTTTTCTTCAGCCTTGAAGTCATCCTGAGTAAAAGGTTTGCCATCCTCATGTTGCTCAGGCTTCCCCATTGTAAGCATTGCTGGCTCTATGACAGTTGGATAGTAGCTGTGGGCTAAAGCCAAGATCCTGATGGAGGCTCTCCTCATTGAAGACTGTTTCCACAGACGCATATAGCCTGGTGCCCTGGACAACTCGTCCACCAAGCGCTCAGGCTCTTTGGGGCACTTGCCTTTATGGTTCAGATATTTGACCACAGCACGGGCTCCCTCTTGTAGCCCATGACAGTAATCAAGCATCTCAGATAGTTGCTTGCTTGGGGGCAGCTTTAGCTTAAGGGAGTCAGCCCCTGCAGAGAGGAAATCAAGGAGTCATCGTCAGTCCAATAGCAATTCCGAAAGGTGCAAAAGGAAGCAAGCAAAAGTTCTAAGCTTACCAAATATGTGTTGGCACATGGCCCCAATGCCTTTTTTGCAAGTGTCGAACACAGCCTTTAGGTCATTGTGTGCCTTCTGAGTAATCTTTTTGGCATCAGCCGACTCTTTCGTTACCTGCTCCAGTTGAGCAGCCAAGGCTTTCAGATCCTTCTCAAGCTGAAGGGAGTGTTCTTTTTCGGCGATGGCAGACCTGGCACTGGCAGCTGCCTGGTCCTCAAGTTCTTTCATGTCTCTCTTCATCTTGGAGACAATACACTGCAATCACAAGTCATAAAGCACAATTAAGATCACAAGTCAAGTTGAGAACTCATGAGCTCCAAGTCGTCACAAGTTAACAACTTGGCGCTTGGGGGCTACTCAGGAGTCAATTTTTTCATAAACAGCAAGCAGGCAGGAGTCCTAGTCGACAAGTCGTAAGCTCCAAGTCGCCACAAGTTAGCAACTTGGCGCTTGGGAGCTACTCGCAGAACAGAAATTTTTCTTGAAGTAAGATATCAGTAAGCTACATGTATTGATAGCTCCAAGTCGTCGCAGGCTGACAACTCGGCGCTTGGGGGCTACTCGTGCAAAAGTTTTTGGTCTAAGGACCCGACAGACAGTAAATTAGCAGCCCCGAGTCCTAGTAGAGCTAAGGACTCAGTGCTTGGGGGCTACAGTGTGCAGATTTTTCTATAAAGTAGTTGAGTTCAGTTTCAATCAAAGCACCTATCCTAGTCACAAGTCACCACAGACAGGTGCTTGGGGGCTACTGGGATGGGATGATACCAGAAAAGCATATAAGGTGAAGTCAGAAAAGCTTACTTCATGAACCATATGGAGAGACCTAAGAGCCACTTGTTCTTCATCCTTCAACCTCGCTGATTGATCGTTCAAGTCAACCGCTTCAGCATAAGCTTCAGAAAATGACATGTTATCAGCTACTCGAAGTCGGCTGTAATCAGTAGATGACTTGATCTTGATGGATGGAGAGGCTGCAGGAGTCGGCTTCACAGGAGCCGGATTAACTTGAGGCGCAGTATCAGAAGTCGCAGCACCAGAGCTGGGCTGGACTATTGTTGGAGTCGCCGCCCGAGTCCTTAAAGGGGACTCGGGAATGGTAGGAGTCGTGGTTGCACCAGCTGATGCAGCAAGGGAAGGACCTGTCCTTGTGCTGCTCGTTTCAGAGGCCGAAGGAGGGACAGGTCCACGCCCAGAGGTGACATCAGCCATTCCTGGGAGCTTGGTCACTTTAGCACAAGGACGAGCCCTGAAATGTACAAAGATAGAAGTCAGCACCAGAATTAGTGAAAAGGGAAAAAGCAGAAGTCATTTGAATACAAGTACAGAAATAAAGGAATCTTACCCAACATTGGTCTCCAGGTCCAAGGAGGCCTGAGAGTTTGAGGAAGGCATTGACATCCCGGAGTGATAGGAGTCGTCCTTTTGGGGAGGAGAAGCCGATTTCCGCTGGTGTGAGACGGGCAGAGGCTCAGGAGCATCTGCAGGCTCATCGGAGCGCAGCTTCCTCTTCCTGGCGGCGATAACACTCTGCACGTGTTCCTCAGGCTTAGTAGGTGAGCGAGAGGACCCAAGGACTCGTGAGAGTGGTACCTTGGGAACAGCCTCTCGAGATCCATTATTGTTTGGGGCTGGGGAAGAAGAAGAGTGACTCCTAGCTGAGGACTCCGCAGATGGTGATGGTTGAGCAGCAGCAGAGGTAGTATCAGCTTGTCTAGTGACGGGAGCCTCTGGAGAGGACTCGTCGTCGTCGATTTCTTCCACAATGGGAGCCTCCTGAGAGGACTCCTCTTCATCAATATTTTCGGTTGGAGCCTCTGGCGAGGACTCCTCATCGGCAGCATCATCTTCAACGGGAGCTCCCTGGGAGGACTCCTCATCAGCATCGTCAGTGTCTTCTGCCACAGTAGTTTGATCTGTGGCAGGAATCTCTTCTTCAGCCTCAGCCTCAGCTTCAGCTTTGTTTTTAGTACCAGCTCCAGAGGCCGGCTTCCAGAAGGAGTCGGTGAGCTGCAACAGAGTCGACAAAAGTGAGTCAGCAGTACAAGTAAGATCAAGGTAGAAATAAAAGTAGAGAATGACACTTACATCAGGAGCTGGGTTGGTGGAGCAAAATGGCTGGAGCCCAAAATGGGCTTGGTCCTTCACCGGTTTCCCAGTCAGCTTTTTGATAAGCCGACCAAGTTCGGGTCCATCGGATAATTGCTCCGTAGCTCGGAGGTCATCACCAGCACATCTAGTATATGAACATATCAGCCGAGTCCTAGGACTCAGAGGCTGGATTCTCCAAGTCGTCCAGCAGCGGACCAGATCCAGATTTTCCAAGTTATGAGATAAGAGGGCCCGGATTCGAGTGATCAGAGACTCGACTCTTGGCCGGGCGGCCTCTGGGCACCTAGCTTTCATAAGAGGAGTCGCCCGGAGGCGGTCCTCAGAGAACAAGGGAAGCTTTGGTTCATTTGCAGGGGAGGTGTCCTTGCAGTAGAAGAAGGTTTTTTGCCAGTCTTTGATGCGATTGGGAAAGACTGGTTTAGGAAAGACAGAGTTGAGGCGTTGTTGAAGAGCGACGGCGCCACATTGGAGAAGAGGACCCCCAGAAGTCTCGGGCTGAGGGTTGCAGTAGAAGAGCTCAAGCCAGAGATTGAGATCGGGCTTGATTTGGAGGTAATCTTCACACAAGGTCACAAAATTGGAAAGAGTGAGAATGGAATTAGGAGCCAGATCATGAATCCGCAGCTCATAGAGTTCAAGGAGTTGGCGGAAGAAAAGATCACCGGGGGGAGAAAATCCGCGGAAGAGATGCTCCACAAAAACAACCACCTCACCCTTAGCGGGAGAGGGAACGGTTTCATCCCCTGGGGCCTGAGCTTGAGCGCTGGAAGGAATCAAACCTGAGAGCCTGTGAGTCTTCAATTGCTCCGCCGTGACCGTAGATCCACCCCAATCGGCGGAAATCGATAGCTTGGAGGAGGGTTTGGCGGCGGCCCGCGGCCGCGGCTGCGATGTCCACCGTCCTGCTCGACGAGGATGCCTTGGCCTTGGATGCGGTCTTTGCGCGCTTGGGAGCCATGGCGTGCGGGCGGTGTGTGCTGGGCGCGGGAAGAGATGGGCGCGAAGAGAAAGAAGAGATTTTGAGCTGAAAGGGGGCAAGTGAGGTTTAAGACCTAACCCTTCGGTACTTATAAAGCGGGTAAAACCCGAGAGAGTTACAGTACAGGTCCACAGTAAACTGTGGAAAACGTTTCATTTGCAATGGTTCAGTGGTTAACAGACAGAAAGGACATAGCAGAGAAAAGTTAAAGTCACAGAAGTGGAAAAAGCCGGCTTGTCCCAGAGTGGCGAGTCCTGTGGCAGTGAAAGTCAAGTTATCTAGTCCTTGTTCGCAAGAGTCACAACAAACCCGGCCAGCATGTGCAAGGGCAAGGGTGATGACTTGAGCAAGGAATGAGGATAGACTCATCTTTTATATGTCTTATGTTTTTATGCAGGAATTCATCTTGGAGCTAGCAGCAAGCGACTTTGGAGCCTGTGGCTCAA
This sequence comes from Puccinellia tenuiflora, assembly GCA_012064385.1. NCBI lineage: Eukaryota > Viridiplantae > Streptophyta > Magnoliopsida > Poales > Poaceae > Puccinellia > Puccinellia tenuiflora. Next base: position 1,522,952 of record QRDG01000081.1, on the reverse strand, counting down.
GTGGAAGGAGTCGACCCAGGGAGTCGAACCAGCAAGTTAGAGGAAGCCGCCAAGCTGCGCCCAAGATAAATTCGGAGGCTACTGATGGGGGATACATTATAGGTAGGCCCATGGACCCGGAAAGTAGACCCGCCAAGACCAAGAAGGCCAGCGCCGAGTCACGAGACAAGTCACATGGGCTGGGCTGGAGACAAGCCGACCAAGGCCCGTGTGGAGAAAGAGGCTCGTCCAAAGAAGGAGTCCAAGTACAACCCGGAGTCTAACTTGGAAGACCAAGACGTAGAGTAGGACTCCGTGTTCTAGTGTGACTCGGTATAGCCTGTAAGTCCAGAGACCCGGCAGCCTTTATAAGCAGGGTCCTGGACCTTAGATCGGTGAGTTCTAGAGAATAAGCTTCAACCAGTAGAGAGAAACCCTAGCCACCAGAGAGAAGTCACCGGCTCCTGAGTTGTGGGAGCCGGGTCCTTGTAATCGAGATATAATCAAGAGCAATAACATAGAAGCAGGAAGTAGGTCTTTACCTCTAATCAGAGGGGCCGAACCTGGGTAAATCCTTGTTCCTTGGCGAGATTAACCGTTCCTACGTACTTCAATCACCAATGGCCCCAGAACTCATCTTCCCTGAGGAAGAACTTGCCGTGACAACCCCACGACAGACGCCGCCCGTAATTCTGCTAAGGACCAAGTTGAAAGGCTCGGCGAGGCTTTTCACCTCGCGAAGCGCCTTCCTCGTGAAGCTATCTCTGCCCCCGCGGCAGAGCGCACATGGGCTCTGCGCCATGTGCAGAGTGACGCGCGTGCCTACGCGCGATGACGATGACGCCGCTGTTGCTGTTTCCGTGTATAAAGCAGTCAACAAAGCGGAGCCAAGCAAAGCGGACAACGAGTATTGCCTCTTTGGTGACAAGGGAACAGTCTGCAGCTACGCTCCAAGGACGACGTCACTGTGGGTCACCTCCCACCTCGGCAAGCGCCAGCCCGCTGTCCAGCTGGTCGGTGCCCCTTTTCAGCTTTGGTGACGCCATTCCCCTGCCGTGGACCGCGTCCACGAGCTTTACCTTTATGGTGGACTTCACCTTTACGGTGCACCGCGCCTCCTCCATCGTCGCCGTGTGGTAACCCTTCCCGCCCAAATGTTTGGGCAGAAGAGGTCCAGGACGCCTATAAAAGGAGGAGGAGCACGCCCAAGCAAGGGGTTCGGTTTTTGGAGTCTAGGAGCCTACCCAAAAACCCTAGATCTGAAGACTAGCAAGTAGCCATTGTTAGCCACCTCGAGCTCGACAAGCTCTCCTTGTACTGTGAACTCTCCAAGCAGTGCAATACACAAAAGCAGGACGTAGCGGTTTTACCTCCACAGGAGGGCCCTGAACCTGGGTAAGACCGTGCGTTCCATCTCTGCAGTGCTGTCCCGCAGCGAGTCCGACGAGCATCGTCGCCGGAGCACGTTGAGGGTTGTTTGATTCCGTGTTCAGCCCCTTACTCGATCCTTCTCGAGACACCCCCAGTTCCTGGGACAGTTCTCCGACACCAACTACTGATTTCCACTTATTAAATAGATTTCAAAATTGATCTAACTACTGATTTCCACTTAAATAGATTTCAAAATTGATCTACTTATGGACTCCATATGGAATGCCCATTATTAATCATTACTTTGATTTTTCTTACATAAAGAAAATTGTATTTGCACATTATCATGTAATTCTCTTTCTTCATTGTATTGCCATGCACGTGTATTGTAGCATGGTGAGAAATATCACCCGTGGTATCTTTATAGTAATAAATCTCCACTATTGATGATGCCTAATTTGAAACGTTGGAGCATTCCATTAGTGGTATCCAGATATTTTTCCTTTTGAGATTTGATAAGTTTTTTTTAGCATGGTGATATGATGAGTTATTTTTTGTAGATGTGGGGAAGACGGACACAGTATGTGCATAGTGAAATCGGCACATGATGTTACGAATTAAATTGACCGTTGTTTCCAATTTAATTATGTCTAGCTAATATTCGCAGTTGGTTGTCTTTTACTCCAATCATATAATAGATGGTAAATCTTTTGCCTTATGTAAAAGAAAAGTGTACATCTTAACTTTCAGGACTGTTTTGTACATCGTCGGCAACTTCGAGGACTACTATGGGCATGTTACATTGCCATGTCGCCGCTATACTCTAGTCATTCATACTTAGGACCGTAGATGGACATTCAGAGCAACTTTTAGGACTGTATTGGCGCAAATCTTGAGTTTCGGGACTGTTTTGGACATGACCGGTAACTTCGAGGACTGCGGATGCATTTCACTCCCCACACGCCACCGCAGCGGCTCCACGCGTGTCATCCTCTATTCGGCATTAAATGGAGCCACTTGCCCCCTCGCCTACGCCGCCTTTATAATCAATGCTCGGTGCCCCTCACCCCGCATTCTTTGCCCCTCCCTTGTACTCCGGCCACCCCCGCCCTCAGCACACATGACGCAGAACCACGAGGTCGGCGGCTCCTGCTCAACTACGTACCATAGCCATATCCTCACCATCCCCGAGGTCGAGGTGTTCCAGCAAAACTAGATTCTCATGCCGCTGGACTACTGATTGCGTAAGGGGTGACGGATAAACTTCGGTGGTCGCGCTAGTCCGCATGCTCCCACCAGTGTGGATCTCACATTCGAGATTATGTAGCCTCGGGATGTGATGGAACGGGTGGAGAGGAACCTCCCCACCAACAACGCCGCGAACGTCGCAGGGTGGTGGTCGTGTTTCACGTATATAGGAGAGGGAAGACGTGGTCGACGCGGGAGAGGGACGACGTCGTCGTTGTTCAAACCCTTTTTCACTGGTTGTGTAAGTATTGTAGTTCATAATTAAGTATGTGGTTTATGTGGTTTCTGAAATTTGTTCCTGTCTGTGGTTTTCGAACTTTATTTGCTGCTGCCTCTGTTGGTAAATATAGAAACGCTTAGATTTTTTAGATTCGGATGTACATGTACCTAGACGTTTTTTAGTGTGTTGGTTCACTCATTTTCCTCCGTATATAGTTTGAGTTACAATACCTAAAACATATTATAATTTGGAACAGAGAGAGTACTAGCTAGTTAGTACCATCATAACCATTCGGCTGATGCATTATGTATGGGTTTAACCCCATTGTTCTTCATTGATCACAAGATGATCTCCACAAATGGCTGGTAACTTTACACCTCTGAGAGGCGGTTACCACAATGAACGTTTTGTATAAAATCAAACACACCATATTTGCATTAATTTATCCCAAAAGATGCAATGTGACTAATGAAATAACTGCTTCTAGTATTTTCGTAAAGCAAAATTTGCAGTGCAGACAGCCTATATACCAAGATCGAGAATGCGGCTCAAAGCCTACTTTCGCGCGGCCAGGCCCCAATGGCGTTGTTTCATGGAAGTCCGTACTATTATCTCAGCACGTGGATATTTCAGTCTTCTGAAGTACGTTTTCTCAGTGCCTCTCATTCCGAAAGTCATACATTCCAAACAACGTCCACAATGCATTAGCATGGACTGCTTTCTTACCCGTTCACTGGTCGGATTGGAATGTCAACGATGAAAGAATCAAATCAAGAAAACAACCAGCCATCAACTTCTTCATTTTTTTCTATGAACGCTCATAAGACAAACAAAAAAAATCCGATGAACACGAGTACTACTCATTTGTGGCTGTAACATCTAGGTTAGTCAAGTGAACATATATACGTATATATGTGTATACATGCATGGTGTGAATCCATACAAAATGTGGATCCCTTAGATGCATGTGGCAGTGTTATTAATAACCAACAGACTGAGTCTTCACGTGGACATAACCTTTCGCACGATATTTCCGCATGTTTGTGGCGGTCTATGTATGCTCTCAACTTCCGACGCAGAGTACACTCAGTGGAGGCAGGCCTGAAACAGAGCTTATAAATAGACCAGAAGTCTAGCTACAACACAGACCATATTCGCTCTCGAGTATGATGCGTAGGCTCAATTAAATAGCACGAATCATCTCTGACCCACTACCTTATAAGCACATTATATATCTCCTTCGTATAAAGGATTCTCCAGTCATTGGTCTCTTTTAAAGTGCACTACATCTCATATGTTGCTCAACCGAAAGTCTAGGTAGCTATGAATATACATGATAATCTTTCTTTCTCTACCGTACCACATCCTCCTCCATATTGCTCGTTGATACACATATACCTGGCTAGGAATAGGAGGAAACGGGAATATGCACATCACTTGAGTGATAAATGTTTCTTCTTTCTTGCACAAACAAGGCGCTGACAGCATGTACATTGAATTTGCCTCTCAGGTGCCAGTGGCGGATCCAAGGGGTATGCCAGGTATGCCATGGCATACCCCAGAATTTCCCGCTTCCTGCCTTTGATATTTTGGTTGCAAGTAGTTACCAAGTACTAATCAGTTTCGATCTGGTTTCTGCGTTTTCATGCGTAAAGCCTAGGCAGCCAGGACTTGCACGTACGTTAGGCCATGCATGCGTCAATTAATCCCTTACGGCCTATGTGCTCAACATGTGTAGGTGTTGTAGGTAAGCAAGTTATACCCCAGCTTGGGCAGTAGGGCTAGCTAATTGCCTAATTACATAGCTAACTAATTAATTGGCTATCACACCATAAGTTAGGTTATTAACTTGCGGCATGTGCGATGTATATGCACGAATGCGTTTTTAACACCGATATATATAAATATACCTCATGTATAGTGTTTAATACATTTTGTACAAAATATCGTAAAAACTAGATTACCACTAAAAAAGCATGTGCTTTCCAACTAAATTCAAACGCAATCGGTCAAGAAAACCGAATTTTTCTAAAGTTGGCCTAAAACAGTAGAAACCGAAAGATTTGAGAAAAACAAGACTTAACAAATACATCAAATTCTTCTCTAGATGAAATTGCGGCTGAGTAACACACTCGAGAGTAACTGAAGTACTTACTAAAAAACTTAGTATACAAAAATACACGTCAAAATTTTGGTGCGGCATAACCTTTCCTAAAATCCTAGATCCGCCAGTGTCAGGTGCAGATGCTCCCTAAATCTGAGCCGATGACACACACCAAGATTTGCTCAAGTCGTTGTATTCCGAGATGTATTTCATACGTTAGTGGCCTTTTAGTACAGTGTAAGGTCCCATGCCTGCGTATGTGCAACAATCAATATATATGGTGGTCGACGTTGCTAGCTCATCAATAGATTTTCATGGGCCATTGTATACAATCACGGATAGCTGACTACAGGAGAATGTCCGACAACACTTCCACGAGATTCCTCCATCTCATCCGGCAGCATGAAAGCCTCCAAGCTTTGCAAAATAAAAAACAAATACTCCCTTCCATTGTCTTGGGTCGAAGATCAAGCGTTTAACTTTTCCCTCGTCTAAGATTGGGTTGTGGTTAAAATGGTTGACACCCAGACGTAGAGAACCACTCCTCATCTGACCAATAGAGACCAAATCTTGGCGGAAATACTACCGTGTACCTGCTGCCTGGTTGTAGCGCGGGAAATCAATATTCTCACTCAACCAATGTTTTAAATAGCGGGCTATGGCAAATAGCAGTTGTTAGAGTACATGTATCCATACGTATACTCATCTGGCTTTTCCCTGCACTATAACACGCAACCGATCGCCCTAGCCAGGGACAACGATCGTGCCCATAATTTCAACATGGTATCAGAGACAAGAGGTCTCGAGTTCGAGACCCCACTCACGCGGATTAAAAAAAAAAAAGGAAAAAAAGATCTGCGGCCCGCTCCTATGCCACGCTAAGGATTAAAATAGCCTAGACGTGAGGGGGAGTGTTAAATATAAATATATTGCCTAGCCCCTTTCCATCAGTTCGGACTTTTGGTCTAGATGTCTAGCGCAGCAATTCTATATGGTATCAGAGCAGGTCTCTTCCCAGACCTAGCTGGCGAAAACCCTAAAACCAGCCGCTGCCGCCATACAACCAGCCGCTGCCGCCGCCGCTACACTCAGTCGCCGCCGCCGCCACCGCCATACAACCCCATCAGCCGCCGCCGCCACTGCACTCAGCCGCCGCCGCCGCCATACAACCAGTCGCCGCCGCCGATGTCTTACAACCCTAGCTCCTCTCTCCATAGTTCTGCTCCATGGCTTCCTCGTCCTCAGCGACAGCCCTGGTATCGGCCCTCGGATCACCTCCGACGCAGCTCCTAACGCGGGATAATTTTCTGCTGTGGAAGACGCTCGTCGTTCCTGCTTTCCGTGGTGCCCGGGTCCTTGCCCTAGTCGAAGGAACAGAGGATGCGCCTGAAGAATACCTGGAGGTTGAGGATGCTAACAAGAAGAAAATCAAGATGGAAAACCCGGACTATGTCGCATGGATTTTCCGAGACCAGCAGGTGCTGTGGTTCATCTTGAACTCGCTGTCACTGGATATCCTTGCCCATGTCATTGGACTAGAATCCGCTGCTGAGGTGTGGGCTGCCGTCAATGCTCTTGTCTCCTCCAAATCACGGTCAAGGGTGCAACAGCTCAGGTCAGCCCTCAATGACACAAAAAAGAATGATCTCTCCGCCACAAAGTACTTCGCAAAGATGAAGACCTTCGCCTCCGAGCTTGCTGCTACTGGAAAACCTCTCGATGATGATTAACTCATATGGTACATACTACATGGCCTTGGCAGTTCCTAAAACAGCCTCAAGACAACAATCAATGCTAATCCCTGCACCGATCTCTTTGATTTGTTCAATCAACTCCAAGCTTTTGATCATCTCAACTCGCCAAATGATGGTGATGAGGGTTTCACCTCTTCATCCAACATGGCACACCGTGGTGGCTCTCAACCATGCGGCCAAGACAGAGGAGGACGCCAAGATGATCGATCCCATGGTCGCCAGGACAACCGCGGGAGGCAGCAGTATGACAACCGTGGTGGTCGTTAAGATGATCGTCGCCAAGATGAACACAGAGTATATGGCCGTCAGGATGATCATGGAGGATATTGTGATCATCGCCGTGATGGCAGCGACGGTCGTCGTCGCAATGATGATGATAATCGTGGTCGTCGTCGCGATGATGGTCGCCGTAGCCGTGCCCCTACTCCTTATGTTGATATTCATTGCCAAATTTGCAAGATCCATGGGCACCCGGCGAGTGACTGCTGGTGGCATTACGAGGATGACAATGATGATGATGGTGATAAAGGAAACAGAAGGGCAAATTTCGCTTCCTATGGTGTAGACACAAACTGGTACAATAACACTGGCGCCACCGATCACATTACTGGAGACATGAACAAGCTCTCAACTCATGGCAAGTATCAAGGGCGTGATCGTGTTCACACGGCAAATGGTAATAGCATGCATATTAGTCATATTGGTCATTCAGTCTTACGCACCCCAAATAGCTCCTTTCATTTAAATAATGTCCTTCATGTTCCTAATGCATCAAAAAATCTCTTATCAGTCCATAAGTTTACTCTTGATAATAAGGTTTTCCTTGAGTTTCACCCATTCTTTTTTTCTGATAAAGGATCAAGCCACCAAGGCCCTTGCCGTGATGGTCTTTATCCTCTAGTGCATGTCTTCAATGGATCCTCCAAGCAAGCTTTTATCACAATAAAGCCGTCCTCCTCCACATGGCATCGGCGTTTAGGACATCCGTCTTCTTTTGTTGTTCAGCAGATACTCAGAAAACATAGTCTTTCTTATTCCCCTGAAATAAATCCTTATGTATGTGACTCTTGTCAACTTGCTAAGAGTCATCAGTTGCCATATCCTATTTCTACCAGTGTTTCCGCTGTTTCCTTGGAACAAGTGTTATCTGATGTATGGGGTCCAGCACCTGCCTCTGTTGGCAAACACGAGTACTATGTAAGATTTATCGATGATTTTAGTAAATTTACATGGATCTATTTACTTAAAAAGCGTTCTGATGTGTATCAAGTTTTCTTGAATTTCCAACAATATGTTGAACGCAAGTTTGCGAGGAAAATTGTTACTATGCAAACAGACTGGGGGTGAGTATGAGAAGCTAAATGGTTTCTTTGAAAAAAAAAATTGGCATCACACATCACGTTTCTTGCCCTCATGCTCATCAACAAAATGGTTCTGCTGAACGCAAACACAGTCATGCTCCGAAGATCACAAGGACCTTAACACCATCACGAACTATTTCTTGAATAAAAAAGTGCTTTGCATGCTTCGCAAAACCTCAACTATTCTAAAAATATCCTTTCATTTTAACTTTATATTTAACTTCTATTTTTGGTTTATTGTCGATGGTGTTAAGGTCCTTGTGATCTTCGGAGCCTTGTTGCTCTTCATCCATCAAATCAACACTTAAACTGTCTACTTATGCAAAATTAGACTATGAAGATCATCCTTTTTCATTGCTAACTTGTATATTATATTTTTTATTATCGGGTATTTCTAATTAGGGAACGTGCCCTATCAACTCTCTTCTTTTCGATAGTGGACGTTAGCATTCGCGTCCTCATAGGGTGGATTGCATGCCATGTGTGGCATCTTTCCAGAATATGAAATTTCAAAATAACTATATCTTAAACCGTTAATCGAAATGACGATCCATTTTCACCGTTGAGTTTGTCTCAAAGAGTACTTCAAAACAAGATCACATCTTAATATGTTTTGTCGAAGTTTTTTTTCTGTCGTCAGTTCACAGGTTATAATAACGTATTTTCTGTGCTACTAGTTAATAGTAACCATCCAAATAGTGCACCGTTACCAGATAACTTTTACATATACTTTTTCATAGCAATTAATGATCGACATGTTGAGAGAGTGACTATTTGATCCACTTTGAACTCATAAAATATGTCAATAATACCAGGAAAGGATCACGTTGGTAAATAGCGAAGTTCAAAAACCTATTAACCATTTGATATTAATCTGGTGACCTGTAACATGACAATGTATGGAACAAAATGACTATAATCTGGCAACTAGGATCGATTTTTTTTATCAAAACATATGAAACATGAGATATAGTTTCGAAGATCTCGTCGTGACAAAGCTAATAGAAAAATAAATGTAATTTTCAACTTATGATCTAAGATATAAAACGTTTTAAAATTTGAAAAGCAATAGAGTTCTACGTGGCTACGTGCATGCATGTCTGAGTTACCGTGCCCACCTAATCAGTGTTGTTCTTCAATATAGTGGATTGCTGTTTCACGGACGTGATGCGTGCTTAATTCAGGGACTTACCCGTTGGGATACATTGGTGGACTGGGCTGACTGTCAACACCAAGGGCCAAGCCGAAAATACAGGTACATGGAGGTGAGGATTCTACCCAGGCCACCATTGCTGGGTGAATAGCTCCTGTGCGACGTTTTTCATCGCTATTGGATTTGAAGCGACGTTTTTCCTGGAAATAGCTCGCATGCGACGCTGTTTTGGTTGGAAATAGCTCAGGGCCATAATAGCCATATAACGTCCGTTAAGGAGACAGTTAGGTTAGATGAGACAGTTGATTAAAACATGATGGTCCTAATTAGTATCAGCCAATCAGGTGCTAACCCAGACAAACCAACCGCTTTCCGACCCAGCGCGCGCGTGACCTTCTCTGGCGGCGGCGGCGGCGGAGCTCACCTTTCCTTCTCGACGGCGGCGGTAGCGGAACTTTTTCAGAGGGCGGCGGCGCTTTCGTTCTACGGCGGACGTGGTGAGTGCCATTCGAAACCCTAATTCCTCTCCCATCATTCTCACATTAGATCTAAGTGCGCCCTTTTGAGCGTAGATTGTGGACGGCGGTGAGATGGAACCGGGAGAGGGGACAAGTAATGGGTAATTTCCTGAGGCTTGAAACTTAATTTCAATTCTATTTGCTTACTACCTCGACTTCTAGCTCACCTTGGTCGCCAAAAAACAGGGGACATGGTAAATTCAAATTTTCGATCAAATTCTTTCCCTCCAAGGCAGTGTTGCTTGATGGCAGCATGCGGCTGATTGAGAGAGACACGATGGTTGAATGGGATATTCCTTTTGAAGAATTTGATCCCCAAGACCTAGAATTGAAGGAAGAGGAGGCCGTGAGGAATGTGGTGGAAAAAATTGGGGAGAGTGTGATTTGGGGGCCAGAACAAGAAGTTTCTTTGTTACGGTTCGATGATTGGAAACATGAGTATGTTAGGATTGAGACAGGGGAAGAAATGGTAGAAGAAATCGATCGGCGAGACGGCTGGACAAGCAAAAGTGTTCTTTTTTTGGCAGAGCTCGTAGCTCTGAACCCTGCATCTAGGGTTGGATATGTGGCATCGAAGTTGGCTTGCCAGATTGCTGAGGATGATTGGTCTGCACAAAGGCAGATAGGGCCTTTAGTTACTGAATTGGCAGTGTTAAGAGCGGAGGCAGATGCAGAAGAGGCAGTTGATAATGTTGAGGAGGTTGTATGTATCGATTGGAATACAGTTGAGATTAATGAACTGACAGATTTGGTCATTGCTCCAATGTCTGACATTGAAATGGCATCTATGTTTGGTATTCCTGTAGATGAGAAAGACAAGGAAAAGGAGAAAGAAGATGCTGCAGATGATGGTAACAGACGGTCAAGGACTGCAAATACAGATGCTAATGCTGATTTTGAAATAGATTCAGAGTTGATGCAGAATGCTGCAGTTGATGTGGGTGATGGCCATGATGAAGAGCTTGTATGTGTTTATGACAAAGAAAATCCAGTTATTGAAGTAGGTAAATTGTTTCCAAGCATGGATGAGTTTAGGATGTGTTTCAGGACTTATGCAATCAAACATGAGTTTGAAACCAAGACTTTGTGGACAGATACAAAGAAATTCTATGCCAAGTGCAAAGGTTATGATGGTGGTGCCATGCCATGCAAGTGGTATATATCAGCTAGACGTCAACCTGATGGAAGGACAGTAAGAGTGAATCAAATTCCAAAAGCACATACTTGTATGACAACTTCACAACAAGTTACAAAAATGACATCCCAACTTTGGGTGGCAGAAAAAATCACTCCTATTTTATCCAAGAAACCAAACACGACTGCAAAGAAACTGAAAGTAGACCTGGAAAAGGATTGCCCAATCTAGCTGCAATATACGACAGTGTGGAAGGCAAAGCAAAGAGTAATGAAAAGATTATTTGGTGATTGGGCAAATACCTTTAGAATGCTTTATAACTTCAAAGCAGAAGTGGATAAAAGGTGTCCAGGTAGTGTTGTTGAGATAGATACTGAGGTGACACCAGATGGGAAAGTGTTCTTCTCCAAATTCTTCATGGCTTTAAAGCCTTGCATTGATGGCTTCAAAGCAGGATGCCGTCCATATTTGAGTATAGATTCATCATTTTTGACAGGCAAGTGGAATGGTCAACTTGCAGCTTGCAATGCTCTAGATGGACACAATTGGACGTACCCTGTAGCTATTGGCTTGTTTCAGTATGAGTCAGAAGCTTCATGGACATGGTTCATGATGCAGTTGAAAAGTAGCATTGGTCCAGTGTTCCCTTTGACAATCCACACTGACGCATGTAAAGGGCTAGAAAATGCAGTGAAGAATGTTTTCCCACATTGTGAGCAGAGGGAGTGCTTTGGTCATATGTGGATGAATGTGATAAAAAAATTCAGAGGAGATGCATTTGGCCGCTTGTGGCCAGCAGCAAGAGCATACAAGCTTAGTGCTTGGGAGTATCATATGAATAAGATAAAAGAAGCAAGCACTGAGTTTGGCCCTTGGATGGACACATACCATTCTCTTTTGTGGTACAGGTCAGGATTTAACACTGCCATCAAGTGTGATCATATCAACAACAATTTGGCAGAAAGTTTTAACAACAAGATAAAGGATTTCAAGGACTTGCCTGTCCATGACATGGTTGACCAAATTAGGATCATGATCATGAAGTGGTGGGAATTGAGAGCAAAGATTGGTGATAAGCTGCAAGGGCAGGATAAACTGCCTGCTGTGGTGCAGCAGGTAGTCAACAGGAGCAGAGGGCTTGCACATTTGTTAGTTGTGAAATCCTCATTGCATTCTGGTGAAGTTAAAGATACAAAGACTATCAGAAGGCATGTTGTTGACACTGAAAAGAAAGAGTGCAGCTGCCTTGAGTGGCAACACACTGGAAAACCTTGTGAACATGCCGTCATTTTCTTGGCATCCAAACCCAAGCTAAATATGCACCCATATTTGCATGAATATTACTCAGTTGAAAAATTCAGAGCTGCATATGCACATCCAATTCCACCACTTACAGATCAATCTCAGTGGCCTGAAGTGGACATAGAATTCTCCTTGTGCGCTCCTTTGACGAGAAGGAAGGCTGGCTGGCCGAAACAGAGTAGATTCAAGCCTTGGTTTGAAAAAGGTGGGAGCAGTAAGAAGGGGAAGAAAGACGCCAAGCCAAAGAGGCCCCAAAAAGGTAACAAAAATAGATGCAAGCGTTGTGAAGAACTTGGACACCGAGCTGGATCCATCAAGTGTAGATACACCGATCCAAAGGGGACTGTCAGGAAGAAACGTGTGTTTCAGCCCCTTGAAACTGAACCTCTTTGTCCAGCCAAAAAGGCCAGAATTGGAGGGTGTAGAAAGAAGAGGAGTGTGCAGACTGTGTTCTGCTCTGTCGATGTTGCAGTGCCTGTGCAACCTGGAGATGTGCAACCTGAAGCTATTTTGGAGGAAGTTGAAGCTGTTCTGGACCAAGTTGAAACTGAAGATGTTCTGGAAACTGAAGCTGAAACTGAAGCTGAAGCTGTTCTGGAAGCTGAAACTGAAGATGTGGAAACTGAAGCTGAAGCTGTTCTGGACCAAGTACAAACTGAAGCAGCTTTGGATCAAGTTTTCCAGCCTGAAATTCCCCCTCGAAGGCCTAGTAAAGGAGATGCAAACAAAACAAGGAGCATGAATGATCTTCTTGATATAGAAGCAAAAGCAAGCAAAAGCAAGCCGAAGCCGAAGAAGAAGAAATCAAATGGTAAGAAAAAGTGATGTATTGCTACTCGAATTTGATTCTTGAACACTTGTGTGATTTGTAATAATGCTACTTTGATTCGTGAAAACTTGTGTGATTTGTAATAATGCTAAACTAGAATTTGAGTTTGAAATTCAAATATTTGCCGAAATTCAAATATGATGCTAAATTCAAATTTGCACCTTTTCTATGTTTGTTTGAGCTTCCTACGCTGTCTGTAATGTACAACACCTCCCATGGTTGCCCTGATCTCTTTTGTGAGACACAACTCATCGTCATCGAAAACGTGATAGAAATGGCCTCCAAAGCTAGGGGAAACGACCCCATTTCTATCACATCTTATGCATGAACAGAGAGCTTGAATGTATATATACCTTGTTTATAAGATCCCATAGGTAGTATGTGACATTATAAGACAATGTGCACTGGTTTTCCATTTTTTGATTTTTTTGAATTTTTGTTGCTCATTTCAAATTCGGTCAAACCCTAAGTTTGACCGCATTTAAACAAGTTCTACACACAAAAATGGAAAAGTAAGCCTGGATCCTTCTTAGTCACACCAAAATGAACCTTTGGTGGGGTTTTGGACAACTTCATTCCCAAAACCTTAAACCACTTGTCTTCAACCTTGACTTCATATGGCAGAGTTCTGCCGATATCACATCTTATGCATGAACAGAGAGCTTGAATGTATATATACCTTGTTTATAAGATCCAATAGGTAGTATGTGACATTATAAGACAATGTGCACTGGTTTTCCATTTTTTTTTTTTTTTTTGAATTTTTGTTGCTCATTTCAAATTCGGTCAAACCCTAAGTTTGACCGAATTTTAAACAAGTTCTACACACAAAAATGGAAAAGTAAGCCTGGATCCTTCTTAGTCACACCAAAATGAACCTTTGGTGGGGTTTTGGACAACTTCATTCCCAAAACCTTAAACCACTTGTCTTCAACCTTGACTTCATATGTCAGAGTTCTGCCCATATCACATCTTATGCATGAATAGAGAGCTTGAATGTATATATACCTTGTTTATAAGATCCAATAGGTAGTATATGACATTATAAGACAATGTGCACTGGTTTTCCATTTTTTTGATTTTTTTTGAATTTTTGTTGCTCATTTCAAATTCGGTCAAACCCTAAGTTTGACCGAATTTTAAACAAGTTCTACACACAAAAATGGAAAAGTAAGCCTGGATCCTTCTTAGTCACACCAAAATGAACCTTTGGTGGGGTTTTGGACAACTTCATTCCCAAAACATTAAACCAAAGTTTGACCAGCTCATCGTCGTCGAAAACGTGTTAGAAATGGCCTCCAAAGCTAGGAGAAACGACCCCATTTCTATCAACTTTTTTTTCCGACCTTGTCCAAATCATCTAGATATTATTCCTTACCTTGTGTTCGACATTAGAAGACAATGTGCGGAGGTTTTTCATTGTTTTGATTTTTTTTGAATTTCTGTTGCTGAAGACAATCTCGCTGTACAGGCACCGTCGATCTACGCTTGCAACGAACTTCAGCCGTCCGATTGTTCTTGTAGAAGGAATCTTAGGCCAGGATCTGGGCGATCCGTGGGAGGGCTGATTCCGCTAGCTGATTGGCTAGGTCGCATGCAAGCGCGCGCTTCGCAGCCTAGCTATTAATTTTTTGCAGCGTCGCATCCTAGCTATTCACGTTCAAGCGTCGCACAGAGCATTACTGCACGCGTTGGTCCGTTGCGTGAGACTTTGGACTTGCGTTAATGCACGCATGCAGGGTCACGTCGCACGTACTACGAAACGTAATTTTTTCTACGCTTTCAGACGACATGTCTTTCACACTGCCTCCTCCTCCCTCATCCACCCCAATGAGTACGCACGTCTCATCGCAGTCTTTAAATAGATCATATCCAACCCATTGCCTCCTGTCATCCCTCTCCAGCCCCATTGCCTCCTCCTCCCTCTAGCAACATGGACAGCCCAATCTCTCTCCCTTCAAGCCCCGAGCCCTACAGCGACGAGGATAACCACCCACAGCCGCTTGGCTGGTGGGAGGCGCGGCCGAGGGATCCTCCGAGGCGTCGGCGTCCCGAAAAACGCCGGCGATGCAAAGCCCCTGTCGAGTCGGAGGGCCCCTTCGTCCACAACCCCACTCCCGACGACGTCGCGAAGATGAACAACCACTCCGAGATGGCCCTCGAACGCCGTCTAGCCTTCCTGGAGAAGCAGGAGAGGGAGGAACTCGCCGCCGAGGAGAGGAAGGCGGCGAAGAAGTGGTACCCCGTCCGGGAGGACAGGGCCACGAAGCGGCTCCGGGATGAGAATCTCTGGGCCTTGTCCGACGCCGAGATGGCGGACAGGGCAGCGGAGTGGAGGAAGGCCGCCGGCGGCGCGTAGGTTACGGCCCGCAGACGAAGGGGCGCCAACGGGTAGCGGTTAGGGTTTAGGGCCCTTTATATTTAGGGCTATGAAATGTATTTTTTCTTTTTTTAGTTTAATATATGGAACGTGTAATGTGGGTCGGGCCACTATATATATATATATATATATATATATATATATATATATATATATATATATATATATATATATATATATATATATATATGTAATGTGGAAGCAGTTATGGATAATATATGTTATGGATGCTAATCTTTTCTTTGACTCCTTAATGTCCTCAACAAATTCATTTGAATTTTGTGGTAATTTTCAGCAATAGCCAACATACTCTTCTCCCGTCGCTGTGTGTTAACCGCTGGACCGTCGCTGGTCTTGACGCGTGACCTGCAGTCCAACTGACTAGTGGGGCCCCGCGTCCCATCGATTTTGTCACGTCAAAACCCAGCACCGCCCCTCTGCCTGGACTGTGCACGTTTTGTCTAATTAAAGTTCTATAAATATGTCTTAAAATGAACCTATACATTAAAAGCCCTTATTAGTGGATCCCACGTGTCAATGGTGAAAGAAAAGGGACAAATCTCAACCAAGCGTGGGAATTCGAAACAATGGCCCTTGATAATGCTAGCATGCCTTAAAATGTCTTACAAAAGTGAACAGAGTGAGTAAACAAACTAAAATGCTGAAAAATGATAAGTAAATAATAAAAAGAAGAGAGGACATAGGGAGAGGGAGACGCATCCTATTTTTATTGGGACCAACAAGACGTGCAACGGGTCAAATAATAAAAATAAGCATCCTCTTACTATTAGCCCTGGAGTGTGCACGTTTTTTTTTTGCCGAAAGATCACATCTTTTGACATTGGGCCTGGCTAGGTTTTACTTGGGCCTGGCCTTTTCGCCTATCGTTGTAGTTTTTTTCTACAAAAGAACGGAACATTTCACACACATTTCTAACGTTTTACGAATTTAACCAAACTAAATAAATGTTGGATTTGTGATGCATATCTGCCAAGTCTTAGCCATACACAAATGGCCCGAGCTAACTGCTACACTAATTACATTGTTACAATGACCAAGGATCAGCAAATAGACAACACACATTTGCAACATTTTAGGAATTGGAACAAACCAAATGAATTTGCATCTGTCATGCATTACTTCCAAGTCTTAGCCATACAGAAATTGTCCAAACTAACTGCAACACTAGTTACATTGTTTAGTGACTAATGATCAGCAAATAAACAACACCAAGAGCAATTGCACATAAATAAAAAACTACAGACATCAGATTGTCCTGCTTCTTCAGATCGACAAGCTTCTTTAGGTGCTTGTTCATCTTCTTCATCTCCTTCACTTCCGCCGCAACCCCATCCGCTTTCCCCACCGGAGCAACCACCGTGGCTGATCCCCACTGCTCAGCCGACGGCGGCGAATTGACCTCCAGGAAGGCGCCCTCCAGTTCAATCCTATTGATGTACTCATCAAGCCACTCGAAATGGTGCCATTTCCGCAGATCCGGCTGAAAACAGAGCAAAATTTC
Source organism: Puccinellia tenuiflora (assembly GCA_012064385.1). Lineage (NCBI taxonomy): Eukaryota > Viridiplantae > Streptophyta > Magnoliopsida > Poales > Poaceae > Puccinellia > Puccinellia tenuiflora. The sequence goes on along the minus strand of QRDG01000081.1, from coordinate 1,506,076 downwards.
CCCAAATCGGATGAAACCCTAATTCCCAAATCGGATGAAAACCACAAAATTGATGAAAATAAAATGAAATTGGTAGAGGGGAAACTAAGATCTCACCTTCCCTGGCTCTGGTTTGCTCTCGCATTTCACAAACTCGCGCCCGGCGTTGCCTTTCTCATCGCTCACGGTGGTCAGGCGCTTCAGGGGCGCCGTCCGTGGGCAGTCAGGGCACCGTCCCAGCGGCACTGGACCATAGCGCGGCCACCGGCAGGTTGAAGCGGAGGTCGACATCACCGCCGGCGTTGCAGCGCTTAGAGGATCGCCGGAGAAGAAGGGGGGTAGGAACGGGCGGATGCTCTGTACTGCAACGGTCGAATGAACGCTGGCTCCGGTGCGGGGATGAGATCGTCTCTCTTGTTGCAGCTACGTGTTCTGGGTCCCACGACGTGAGGTGGACAAGCAGTGGGTCCCACGATCTGACGTGGATAAGTTTTGGGTCCCACTCAGCCCGTGTAGTTTGAATTGATAAGCTGTCTACTGATGTTTAAGAGAAGTGTCGCATTGCAGCTATAAGCCTCCCGTCAGACGTCGCGTGCTAGCTATTTCCAGCAAGAACGTCGCTTCTCGTCCATTTCCTTGGAAAGATGTCGCATAGGGGCTATTCACCCCACCATTGCTCCCCTTAGGCCTTAGCTAACATATGTAGTCACTCCGTGCATGCTACTGGCCACCATGAGCATTAAGAGGGGGAAATAAGTGCACGATTATGTTGCGAATTTAAATTGGGCCAATGGAAAATTTCAGCTATTAATGACTTCCGTGGTATGCCATATTTAGGGACCCTTGAATATCTAAAACGTGGGAGCATTGGCTACTATATATATATCAGTATCAACGCTGACCATAGTCACCCGAATTTGATGTGTAGGCTCAATTAAATAGATCGAATCATCTCCGACCCACTGCCTTATATATGCACGTTATATATCTCCTTCATATAAAGAATTCTCCAGCCATTGGTCTCTTTTAAACTGGCCTTCATCTCATATGTTGCTCAACCGATAGCATGAGTATACTCCTCCATATTAATTGCTCGTTTGATTTACACGTATACCTATAGGAATAGGAGGCAACGGGAATATGCACATCATTTACGTGCTAAATATTTCTTCCATGAACAAGGACAGTCGGGCATGTATATTGAATTCGGCAGATGCCCCCTAAATCTGAGCCGATGACATGTGCCATGATTTTCTAGAGTCCTTGTATTCTGAGATGTACTGTATTTCATATGTTAGTGGCTTTTTTGTTACGGATGACAACGGATATCCATTACCCACTTTACTCATGGATAAGTAAATCGTAAAATATACTCCTATGTACCAATGGGTACAGAGGGTGTGGGTATGATAAAGCAAAGCCCAGACCCAAATACTTACCCGCCTATATTTATATATGACATGTGGGTCCATAGAATTATAGGTCATTCGAGAGAAAAATTCTACCTCCAGCACCTAAGTCCTCTCAGGGAGCGCGGAGGCTGGTAATTTTAATATCCTATATTCAGGGCTGATTAATTTCTACATTTTTCTAGAAATCACTTCAACGCCCATGCCGCAGCCCAGGTCTGGAGGCGAGTGGTTCTCAAGCAACGACATCTTTGGCCATGCCGCTCCGGCCTCTAGCAAGTGGATGAAGGAGACATGCTCCCGGTCGGTAACAGGACACCTAGCTGCAGCAAGTTCGTCGACGATTCCTTGCATCTTGGTGAGGAACATAGACGTGGAGAGCTGCTTCTTCTTCGTGTTTGCCAATGCAATACGCAGGTTTTGTGACCTTGGCTTGACTCTGAGAGGCAAACATCTCCTCTATGGCCTGCCAGACTCCGGCGGCATGCTCAATCCGATGAACATGTGGGTGGACTTCAGCGGAGAGCGATTGGAGGAGGTAACCAAGGACTATCTGATCTCGGGAGATCCAACAGTCATATGCAGGATTCGGGATATCCCTTTCTTTTTTCCTTGGCAGCATCGTCAGCTTCGACGACCAGATTTTCAGGCGGAGCAGCGTCGTTGCCATTGAGCAGCCCGACGAGACGCGCCCCATGAATCGGTTGGCAGGACCTGTGCTCGCCACAGGGAGTAGTTGGCGCGCGTCAGCTTGTCGGACGGCGGCGCTCCCAGATTGATACCTTGACTGGACGATGAGGTCGCCATGGCACTCGGTCGCGATAAGAGCGGAAGGTGACGGCGGCGTCGGGGATGGAACAAGGATTTCTTGGCGATCAGTTTTGTCGTCGGAAGAGCCAGCTTGATACCCTATAAAACTTACGATCAGGTAGCGATTAGGGTCTACTCGGATACATAGCCGCGTCCCATCGATGTCTTTATATAATATATGCACATTGCGGTGCTAGCTATTACAAGAGTTGGACTCTAGGACGTATAGGAGAGTTGGAATCTAGTCCGTTACACATACATATAGGAATACAACTATTCCTATTCTAACAGAGCGCAAGCCCCTGTCATAGTTCCATGTTCAAGTCCATGGCGGAGGCCGCCGGGATACCCTCCATGTCTCCATCACCGGCGCCTGTCGCCGGAGGTCCTTTCAAAATTAATCTAAGTCGACAAGAACAGCTAATCCCCCGTGCTCCTCGTTTAGCTCTTCCTCCTTCGTCCTCCGGGCCACCGCTGCACCTCCACCAAGCTGCTCGCGCAGACCCGCCGCCTCCGTCGGTGACCGTTGGAGAAGACAGATTTTTTTGAGTCGAACCACAGGCTTATTTATTAATCAACCAACAGAGGTTTACAGCGATTCCCACTCCCTTGGGACTTAAATTATTTCCATTCTCACTAGGCGATGTGCTTCTCCGCTGGCTTCCTACGGCTCATGTCCATAGACCACTTCCTGAAAGTCTCCACTTCTGGCTCTGATCTACTAACTCCTTGCTGCTGTCCCCCTTGAAGTTCTTTTACAATATTTAGGCAATCAAAAAGATATACTCCCTCCGTCCTAAAAAGGATGTCATTTCTTTGTCTAAAGTTGAATGTATCTAGACACAATTTAGTGGTTAGATACATTCAAATTTGGACAAAGAAATGACATCCTTTTTGGGACGGAGGTAGTAAGTATTCTCTCAACATTCTAATCCTTAGCCAGACACAAAACTTTAGCTGATGCTAAAGCTTCCAACAATTATGGGTTAATAATGCTCTCCCTGATTATTGTTGATGCACCCATGAAACGACCATGCACACGACATCATAGGCACCTGTGTTCTGTGTTGGAGAAGACAGATGGGAGGTGCGTGTCCTGTTGACGGCACGGTATACATTGTGTGGGCCGCATTTTAGTAGGCGCTACGTATAGCTTGACCCGCCATTACGAGGGCCTCTTGGGCCAGGGTATCTTTGGGCCTACACCCATCCACGACTAGACATGAGTCGGGCCGCCGTTCATTGTCGAGCGAGTCCTTCTTTTCTTTCCCGCATCTTCTCCCAACGTCGGTCACCGGACTGCGGCAGCCTCCGCCGTCGCCGTGACCTCCCAAGAAAACGAAGCGACCCTCTCCTCCTACCGTAAAATATCGCCGCACCACCCCCACGCAGACGGCAGGATCCTCAGTTCTTGGTCAGCTCAAGGTCGGAGGCGACCACCGGCTGCCGTTCCCCACGCCGGCGACTGCAGTACAGCATCGGCTCGTATGCCGCGCTCCCCACGCCGTCGAATACGACGGGCAGAAGCAGGACTCGCGGAGGAGATGCCGGCCGGCTGCTACTCACTGGTATGCTGCGTGCAACCTCAGATGTTTAGTCCCACATCGGGAAGTTAGAGTGATTTCCGCCGGTTTGTAAGGGTCGGCCTTAGTATGACAGTGTTAAAAGTCATGGTTTTGGTGCATTTAGAATTTACTCTTGGCAATCGCTCATCACATGTTCTCTTTTCTCCAACCTTGATAAGTTGTAGGTCCTAAGTTTGTATTATGTTAGAATCTCTATCTGTCTTGTTGTTTGATATAACGTGGCAAATCTGAATATATGAAGCACATAGAAGGCTCTACCATACCACTGCAAAATTGAGGACTAATTAAGAGTATTAGCTACAGCCAGATATAATGTTCTCATCTTCACTTCCACTGAAATAACAGTAGCACTGATTTATAGTTAGTACCACAGGTCCACAGTTCACATTTGTCTGCCAAGTTTTGTCTAATGGGAACAAGGGGAAGATGGGCATGATTTAAAGTTTGTGCAGGCGCATGGTAATATTTTTTAAGCTTGCAATATGGTGGTACCTTTTCATTTAAACAAGCTATATGTGTCAGCTAGTTTTGTCATATAACTTCTGATAACACCAACTTGTATGAAGCAAAGAGACGTGCACAGTGGTACCTAGCATGGAAGAAGATTGCTTGTTAAGATGCCTGTTTTAATTTTCCACTTTAAAATCAGCTATATGAATTCCTGTACCACCTGAAGTGTCATTTGTTGGTGGTAATCGAAGGCAACTGTCAATAAATACCATCGAGAAAAACAGGCTACTAAAGCTACTTTCTATTGTTCGTTCAGTTAATAATATCAGTTTTCTGGTAACTTTTATTTATCTAGCGTCATGATGATTTATGAGTACACCATGTCCTGCTATTGGTTGGCAATTACAATGAAAACGAAAGAATTTTGCTATTTTGAAGTGCAGCTATATTTGATTATTATCTATTATTACATCCACCCGAAATGGTCAGTGTAGAATTTACACTTAATTATTAACCGAGGAATCATAATGATGAGCACTGAAAAGGGAAATCGTCATCTTAATACAAATAGTAGTCTTCAGTGTATCAAATACTTAATTATGACGTACTTGAAAATTTTATTTATATGAAAAATATGCGAGAGGTAGCTCAATGTAGGTTTTATTATCCCGCTGTTATTTCGGTAGAATGACTCGATTCAATAATGCCCTTAGATTTCAGATTTGACCGTGTAGAAACTGGAGTAGACCCACTATATTTAGCACGGAACAATTAACATCTGGTGCGTGATGACACACTTGCTGTATAGCTGTGAATTTGCTTTGTTTAATGTCCTGGTGCTTTTGTTCATATGTTACCTGGTTGTAATATGTTAACTGTCATCCAAAACAACATGTCAAATGTTGAGCTTAGGCTGCTCCGAATCTTTGTCGGTAGTCCTAATAGGTTTTAGAGGGTGTTAGAGGGTGATAGCTTGCAGTGAGTTTCCCGTCTCGTATTCTAAGAACATGTACTTCCGTTGCATAGTGGAAAAAGAGTTAGCCCGGACAATATATATTGAATAAACTTCTAATTTTGTGTTGAAATTTTCCTGTTCAATAGTAGAATGAGCTGCAAAATTTATGGCATGAGTCAATAGATATAAGTATGTCATGGAGTGGGAGTTTCACATTGAATTGTAGTACAACACCGAGTCATTGCATCAGACCAACACTAGTACATCCTCGCTCCATTGTACAATCTATTTTGTCCTATAAAAGAGCATGTGAAGGATTGATAAATCCTTAAACTGAGAGATGAACTCTCCGTGCGACGCAAATCACTGGTTTTGCTTCGGTAGGCTTGGAAGTCCGGGTGGGCATATTTCCCGATTCCCGAACCCGATACCCGAATTACCCGATCCCGATCCCGAATTACCCGAACCCGAAAAACCGAGCACTTGTTCGGGAATCAATTCCTAAATCCCGAATTTTATTTGGGAATTTCGGGTGTCAACTCCCAAATCCCGAACAGCCCGAATAACCCGAATTACATCCGCGCAGCCCAACAGGCAGCAGCCCAATAACCCAGCACTTTGGCCCAGCAGCACAATTTGGGATCCCGTCCACAGCGGCACGTCCACCTCAAGTCCTCAACCAGTCAACCCTTATCCATACCCCCCACGCAAGTCCCTACCTGACCGCAGCCCACAGGACGACGAGCACAGGACCTGGCCGTCGCCGCCTTGCTCCGCATCCCGCCACCACGTGCTCCATCCCGCCGCGCTCGCATCCTGCCGCCGCATCCCGCTGCCGAGCGTCCCGCGCTCGCGTCCTGCCGCCGCATCTCGCCGCCTTCCTCGGTCAGGCTGATTCCTCGACAGCGCGCACACTGCCGCAGAACCAACCTGGCGCGTTGTGGTGCAGCACCACGCCGCGCTCTCATCCCGCCGCCTTCCACGACAGTTCGACAGCGTGCAGTGGCGCTCGCATCCATCCGCATCCCGCCGCCTTCCTCGATGCGTTGTGCTGCTCCTTTTCAGGAAAATCGGGAAAATCCCGAACCCGATCCCGAAATATCGGGTACCCGAAATTTCGGGATTTAATTATTTCTTGTCTATTTCGGGAGTGAAATCTGAAATCCCGAATTATAAAAAACCCGAAAATCCCGTCCCGAAATTTCGGGAAATCCCGAACGCCCACCCTTACTTGGAAGGCACCAGGAGCCAAAGGAGCGAAGGAAAGTCAGAAAAAGAAAATGTGGCATGTGACTGCTGGGCGTTGGAGAGATGATCGACATCAGGGGACAAAATCTCCGAGAGCTCCAGCAGGTACTTGAGCGCAACGCAACCGATAGCTGTCATCATTCAACAATTTGCTATCAAGAAGACTACCTTATCCTTCCTTTCTATATATCTATTGTCGTGTATGAACCCCCAGGCTACCTGTAATGCAAACCTGAAACTTGCCTGATTGTTGGTCACATTACAAGGATCTGGTACAATTTGTATCCAGAGCCACTGGTCCACCGGCATAATCCAAACAAAATCTCCACCCTCACCCGTGCACAGCACATGTTCGACCAAATTGATGGCCTGATTTTTTTCGCCCTAAGTAGCATAATCTCTCTGTAATATCCGTAAGAACAAGGTGACAGGTGCTGATCTGTTTCAGATCAGCCCAAAACACGCATATGTACACTAGATAGGTGAGAACCTACTCGGAGTGTTTCCATGATGAAGAAACCATGTGGCCGCACGCTCACGACACAGATGACAGGAGTGGGGCGGTGTGTCAAATCGGCGGTGGCCACTCGGTGGATTTAGACAAGCATGTCTAGGAAGCGCTCGTGCTAGGGGCGGCCAACACCAAGCACATCGGATAGCTGGTCCAGCAAGGCAAGGAAACGGGTACCACGGTGACTCGGACATCGAAGGCGGCGGAGAATGCATCCATGCTCTGGGCGGATTTGAAGGCCCAAAGCACAAAGATCGTGCAGACACAATACTACATCGTCAGTAGCCTCAACACCATGTAGGACTGTCAGCCGACGGTTGACACTAACTTGTGCTTCATTTCCGACCTGATTTAGGCCCAATTCTTTTGGCGGCTTCTCCGAGAAGCTGCCCTACCCCCAGCTTCCGGGAGAAGCCGCACTTAAAATTTAGGTAGGCTTCCGAAATGGTTTAGTCTAAACTAGTTAGGAAGCCTGACTAAACTAGTTAGGAAGCCTACCTAATTTTTTGGTGTGGCTTCCCCAGGAAGCTGGGGGTAGGGCAGCTTCCCGGAGAAGCCGTCAAAAGAACTGGGCCTTAATCATATCGGGAAACAAATCTTCGGAAAAAAGACACTTGGCTCTGCTTCCCTTCTCTCCCATCCTAATCCGTCGCTTCTCCCCAGCCGCCGTCAGTGCATGCCACCGGGCTAAGCCCGTGCGGTGCTGGCGGTGGTGGGAAAGCCCTTTCCCGCGCTCATAGGGAGAAGTCAAGATGGGAATTAGCCGACCGGCCCTAGCCTCGGACCCGGCCATGTGGCCTCAAGGCTATTTTCAGAGGCCATGGGTCGGCCCATTCGAAGAAAGTGTATGGCTTCATGTCCTGTTGGGTATCTCGGGTCGCCAAAAATCACAGTTTTTTCATAAAGAATAAAAGCAAATGAAAAACTCATCACTACTGCTGATCAGTACAAGAAGGAAAATTAGCAATAGAGATAAATTGGAGAGGACCCGTATCATTGAAACATTAATAATATTATAAAATGCTTTCTAAATATGGCATTGAGATCCACTTCTCATCTAATCATGATGCACTCTGCAGCCTACAGACATGAGATATTTTGTGGGAACATTGGTTCAAAAAAGGAGAAACACTTGTACTCTACTATTGAGATTACCGTGTAGAATGCATATAGGCCAAATGGAACATTGGTTAACTGCTCTATGTTTTCAAATTTACAAGTTTTACGGTGGTTGGCAATTTTATAGACCGTCCATCAGTTCGATCTAACGGTGTTAGAATAGACGGAACCAGATTGACGGAACCTGACGGTACCGAAAGTGTAGGGACGGTACCGAAATTATGTAGGGATGGAACCAAATTATGTGGGACCGGTACCTATATATTTTTTGTAAGGGCACTGGCTAAAAATAACCGCCACAGCTGCCGCGCGCGCCACCCCGTCCGGCAGCTCCAGCCGCAGCCGTGAAGGCCTCGTCGGCGCTATTCCCGTTCACCCAACCATCTTTTAAATCGTACCCCCTTATCGACACTGTTCCTCGTCTCTTCTTCATGTGATGGTGGGAACATCCACCGCGCGTTGGTGCTCTTGCTGTTTGTGGAGTGTGGCGTGGGCGAGGCAACCGATGAACGTCGGTCTACTCGTGTAGTTCGGCTTCTAACGGTGTTAGAATAGACGGAACCAGATTGACGGAACGGTACCGAAAGTGGTTGGGGCACTCGACTCCGTCGTGCCGGACGCGCCGTGGAAGGATCATCAACGCGCTTTATACCATCATGCATGTGCATCTACCAACACCGGCAGCTATGGCACCAACTCGCGCTCCTCCTCTGGCGGCGGCGGGCGCCCAGCGGCGACATTAGCTAGTTCTGGGCCATGTACTACAGGAAGCCAAGAACTACCGTGCAGGCGGCATTAGGCCTGAGCACCTCCATGTGCGTTCATCAGTAGCCAGCGCCGTTCACCGGTGTCTCCGCGCGAACGGGGAACAAGAGTTAGTATTGTAATCATTAGAGTTGCATGGATGCGAATGAGTAAGAACATGGGATGCGAACAACACCCGCTAGTGGGCCAGATTCCGTAGTGAAATACGACGGTCAATTGTATTTTGGACCGTACATGGAGGTATAAAGCAAGATTAGGAACCATATAGGTGCATTTTCTGATCAGTTCAGGGATCGTTCTAGACATGGCCGGCAAGTTTTTGCCCTGGAAAAAAAGGGTGGACTGCATGTGTTTTAATCAACGGTTAAAATAAATCATATCATAATCAACGGTTAAGAAAAAACATATATGACGGAACCGGACGGTACCACGGGTTCCGTCCCAATCACCTTAAAAAAACTCTTTCAAATTATAGGGTCTGGAAATTCTGAACTTCGGTGAACTTACGAGGCGCAGTTTGTACATAAGGTGATAAAAAATGTGTTGCCTTAATTCAGATACTCATTCTTTTGAAGCCAGAAGAACATCATTTTCTAGTAAAACATTATTTTTCAGCCAAATTATCCAAAGGATACACAATTCTACGTATCATTCTCTTGTGAATAATTCTTGAAAAACAAACTATCTTCATCCCAAACAGGGGTGGAGCTTCTTGTACTTGTACGCGACTTAATCATATTAATCTCTTCTGCCCAACTACCCTTTACTTACTTTAGTGGTAGAATTCAAAAGTTGTACTGAATAAGTCTACAACATCTAGAACTGCAGGTGAAAATATATATACAAGTCCATGGTGTTTCAAGTTCCACATTGTATTGGACTGCGGGTGATGAACTATTGCACGGATAACTAGTACATCCTCACTCTGTATCTTTTTTTTTTGAAAGGAACACTAATGCATTCCATTAAAACCAAGTGCTAGGTATATTTACCAGCACAAGAGTTCATTACAAACTGAGGAAGATCAGCAATCCAGATCACCTGGTTGCTATCTCCTAACAGAGCGCCTCGCGCAGCTAGTTCATGTGCTACTATATTACAAGATCTTTTACAACTAGAGATTTTTACATCATCATAGGCAGTACATATTAAAGCTTTTATTTCTTTGAAAAGAGGCCCCAAAGATGAGAGGTCGTACTCTGTAGATGTGATGGCTTTTTCCAGATTTGAGGCATCCACTTCAAACTGTACACGGCTACACCCCATCTGGGAAGTGTTCCTGATGGTCTGGAGAATTGCAATAGCTTCCGCTTGTAGCGCAGACCCAACATTCTGGATGTGTCCGCACCCTGCAGCCACGGGCGTTCCTTGATCGTTCATCATTATGAAGCCCCAGCCTCCAGTCTTTGATTGATCCCAGTACGCCCCATCTGTGTTGATTTTGACGTAATTCTGCACAGGAAGAGACCATTTAGGGGACTCTGGGTTCTTTCGAGTTTGGCATTTTTCATTTAAAGACTTGTACTCCATGACATGGGAGATAATAGAAGAGGCTATTTGCTGCGATGTTCTAATGTTAATACCTTTGTTGGCCTTATTTCTCTCCGCCCACCAAGTCCATAAAATACAACATGTCATCAGCTTCTCCTCATTCTCCAGGTTGAGTATAGTTTCTAGGAGGATCTTGGCACTTGGACATTCTCCTAATGTTTCCCTTGTCTTTTCCATATGGAGTTGCCTCCAGATTTGCTTGACCATTTTACATTTGAAAAACACATGGCCTCCATCTTCATTTAGTCTGAAGCATAGAGGGCATCTCGTATCCACATCCATTCCCCTCCTCTTTTGGTTCATGCGCATAGGGAGGCTATTTGTGGCCAGCCTCCATAAGAAGTGAAGAATTTTATTTGGTAGAGGCAAAGACCACATCCGCTTCCATAGGCCACAATTCACTTCCTGTTCATTTTCTGAATTTGATGGTTTACCATGTATAGACATATGTGCTTCCCAGTCCCTTGCCACTTTGTATGCCGACTTGACTGAAAATATTCCTTTTTTGTCATAGTGCCAGGCCGGAAAATCTTCAAATTGATTAAAAACTGGTATCTGCAGAACAACATGGACATCTTCCTTTTCCAAGGTTTGGTTTAGCATCTGGACGTCCCATGTATTTGTGACCGGATCAATGAGATCTTCAACTTTATTAATTATGTTCCTCTTCTTTCTGGATATGACTCTTCTTGTTATGCCCCTTGGGATCCAGGGGTCATTCCATATGTTGATTTTGTTTCCATTTCCCACTCTCCAAATTATACCTTGGTTCAACAGGTTAATTCCTTTGAGAATGCTTCTCCAGGTATAAGACATACCTCTTAATGGTTTTGCATTGAGGATTTGTCCATCTGGGAAATATTTTGCTGACAGCACTCTTGTACACAGGGATTCAGGGTTATTGAGTAGCCTCCATGCTTGTCTTGCTAGCATAGCAATATTAAAGTGGTGTATATTCCTGAAACCCAGTCCACCGTCACTCTTTGGCAAAGTCATTTTTTCCCAACTTACCCAGTGCATGCCATTTTCCTTTTCCATCTGGCTCCACCAGTATCTGCATATCATATTACAGATTTGGTCACAAAAACCTTTTGTAAGATCAAAACATGCCATAGCATAAACTGGAACTGCTTGTGCTACTGCTTTTATGAGGACTTCCTTTCCTGCTTTGGACAACAGTTTCTCTTTCCAGCCTTGGATGCATTTCCAAATTCTTTCTTTTAAATAGGCAAAAGTCTTGCTTTTCGATTTCCCAATATACACAGGAAGTCCAAGATATTTTCCTGAATGGCCCTCCTTATTAATGTTAAGGACTGTCTTCACTTCTTGCTTGTTGCGCTGATTTGTATTTTTGCTAAAGATCACAGATGACTTCTCTCTATTTATCATTTGTCCTGAGCACTTCTCATACTCATCTAGGATTCGCTGGACTTCTCTAGCGTTATCTTCCTTCGCTTCAATTAATAAGAGGGAGTCGTCAGCAAAAAGTAAATGGCTAACACTTGGAGCATTGTTACAGATTTTAATACCTTTCAGCCTGCCCCTCGCTTCAGCTTGATGTAACATGGCAGAGAACCCCTCTGCACATATAAGGAATAGGTATGGAGATAGAGGATCTCCTTGCCTAAGTCCTCGCTGGGGGACAATCATCTCAGTCACATCTCCATTAACTTTGATACGATACGTTACTGTAGAAACACATTTCATAATTAGATCCACCCAGTTCATTTTGAAACCAAGTTTCAACAACATACCTTTTAGGAATGTCCATTCCACTCGATCGTATGCTTTACTCATGTCCAATTTGATTGCTGCATAACCTGCTCCTCCAGTCCTCTTGTTCTGCAAATAATGAGTTAGTTCATATGCTAGTAAAATGTTATCAGATATAATTCTCCCCGGGACAAATGCGCTTTGGTTCTGCGAAATAATGCTGGGAAGGATAAGTTTAAGCCTGTTTGTGATTACCTTGGCCACCACTTTGTATACAACATTGCAGAGGCTTATTGGTCTTAATTCCTTTAAATTCTTGGGCTTTTTTGTCTTTGGAATGAGAACAACCAAGGTGGTGTTCCAATTTTCTGGCATATCTCCCCCATCAGTACATTCAAAACTTCTTTTGTTACTTGTTCTCCAACTGTATTCCAGAAGCTTTTATAAAAAATAGATGGCATTCCATCAGGTCCTGGTGCCTTTAGATCCCCTATATTGTCTAGTGCATCTTTGATTTCTCCCACAGAATATTCTGCACACAAAATTTCGTTCATTTCCTTGTCCACTTTTGTTGGGACTGCTTGTAGAATTCCCTGCATGTTCTGCCCCGCATTTGAAGAGAAAAGGTTATAAAAATAATTTGCTACATGATCTTTTAACTGTCCTTTGTCCGTGACCCATGTACCATCTTCTCTTTGCAATTTCTCAATTTTGTTTTTTTTCCTCCTGTCTGTGGCAAAGGCGTGGAAATATGATGTGTTACGATCTCCCTTCTGTAGCCATTTTACATGTGCACGCTGTCTCCAAAAAGTGTCCAGTTGATCTTCCATTTTCCTCAGCTTCTCTTTAACTAGATGTTCACGTGCCACATTGTCTGACTGATATCACTCCTTCTCACGCTTTCTAATTCCTTTTCATTTCATTTATCCTTTTTTGGAGGTCGCCTAGGACGTTTGAGTCCCATTCTTTTAGGCTGGTTGCTATTTTGTTCAGGCCCTCCATTAGATTGCCCCCCGTTTTAACCTGTGCATTGTTCCATGCTTCCTTGACGATTTCCTCACAGTCTTCTTCCTGGAGCCATTTTGCTTCGAATCTGACAAAAATATTGTTGTCATGCCTCTGTTGTTTTTCTGTTCTTCTCCCCTGTCACCAGCAGGATCGGCCTGTGGTCAGAATGCCTCTGATCACAGTTAATAACTTTGTAGTCTGAGAATCTATTGCACCAGGTTCTTGATCCTAGCGCTCTATCAAGCCTTTCTTTAATGAAGTTTCTTGGGTCCCAACTATTATTCCTCCAGGTGAATTTGTCTCCAGTAAATCCCAGATCCCTTAGCCCACAGTCTTCTATAACCCATCTGAACCTGTCCATTTGATTTTGTGGACGAGGAATCCCTCCTTTCTTTTCATGGCTAAATAATATTTCATTAAAGTCTCCCATACATAACCAAGGTAGGTTATTTTGCATCCTTAATATACGCATTAATCTCCAAGTGATCTCTCTTTTCTCAACAGCTGGTTCACCATACATTCCTGTGAACCTCCATTTGAACCCATCTTCTTCCTCAATTTGTACGTCAATGTGAAATTTTGAGTAACTGCACAGATTGACATTCACTTCTTTTTTCCAGAACATTACCACTCCTCCACTCCTTCCTTCACAATCCCTTCCGACCATTCCATACATGCCTAGGAGCCGTTTGAATTTTTTCAAGTTTGACTCTACCATTTTTGTTTCACAAAGGAAGAGCACATCTGGGTCCTCCTGCTTCTGGAAATCCAGAAGCCCTCGAACTGCCGGGCCGTTACCCATTCCCCGGCAGTTCCAAGCAGCAAGCCTCATTTGGCCCCGCCGGGCTGTCCTTGCAGCCCAGCGTTCTCTGGTTCCAGTTTTTTGTGATCATCATTTTCCTTTATTTTGACAGCCTCCTCATCAACCTCCATCCTTGCCCTCTTCATCAAGCTAGTTCCACAGTCTATATCCATTATGTCCCCATTCCTCTTTTTCAGGTCAGTTTCTTTTACATTTTCTTTCCCTTGTTGCAAATTGCTTCTTGCCCTATTGAGGCGCTTGAAAGTATTTTTGCTACCATTTCCAAATGTCTTTCTGACTACCTCTTCTTCTTTGCTCTTGTTGCTTGCTATGAGCTGAGCATTACCATTTCCTTCCTTCTGTTCCTCGCCAATAGGTTTTCCTCTTGTATTTGTTTCTTTCAGATCAGCATCCTGTAAAGGCCCTTCCGGTAGGAGAATCTTCCTTTCATCTGATGTGTTTTTGTTGCCTGAAACAGTTTCCTGTGAACTTGTAACTTCTTTGTGTTCATTCAACTCTGTTTTCCTTCCTTTTTCTTCACTGTACATACCTTTTTTCCAGGAAGGTTCATCGCTTTCCTGTTTGCTTCCATTACTTCCAGCACTATGTGTTAACCAGAAGTTTCCTTTTTCACTTGAGCTTCTTCCCCTCTCTTGTCCTGGCCTCCCTTTGATAATAATTGCACGCAGCCAGGGTCCATACTGTCTTCCTCCATCACTACCTTCCGTAGTTGGGCATGATCTCTCTGTGTGGCCAATGATTCCACATCTGTAACAGAAGTCAGGTAGATGCTCATATCTCAGAGTTATGAGTTTTTCTTCTGTCCCTTCTCCTTCTTCTGCATTCATTTGGTTGTGTTCCTCCTCATCATCTTCAATCTCAAGGGTAGTAAATCTCATAAGCGGGATTGTGATGTCCATTCTTATTTTGACTCGTAAGAATTCCCCCATAGCTTCCCCTTCCTCATCAAGATCCACATCAAGAAATTCCCCTATTTGCTCACCCATAAGTCTTCCTGTATCCATATTCATCATCCCCATAGGGATGCCATAAGCTCTGACCCATATGGGGATTGATTTAAATTCATACTCATCAATGGTTTTATTTGGTTTGAAATTTTCCATTACTATCAGACTACCATTGAAATCCCAGGGACCATTAAGCAAGATTTCCTTTTACTTGCTTCATCATAGAAGGAAAACAGGAATCTATTTCTGCCCATATCTTTACATTCTATTCCATATAACGGGCTCCATATAGCACCTAAAGTTTTCTTGACATACTCAGCCTTAGCAGGTCTATCTGAAAGAATCTTACCCACAGCTTGAATTTTCCCCATCGACGGAGCACACGCTTGCTTCCTTCCTAATTTGATGCTCTTCTTCTCTGCCTCTGAGAGCTTCAGATTCTTGAGCTTTCCCTCAACTCCCTCCAGACCAGGGCCTTTCTGATCTTCCATGATTGCGTCTTCCTGATTGGGCGTCCGGTGCACACTGCACCTTCCCGACCCCCTCCTTCGGTTGATTCCCCCTACTTGCCTTTCCTCCTTTGCTTCCACGCACCTATTTCACCTCACTTCCGCTTGTCCTGTCACCAATCCTCCTATGCCTTTCTCCTTGTCTTGATTGCGCCGCCCCTTTCCAGTAGGGGAGCAAATCGTAGTCACACGCCTAAAGGAACTTTCTTTAGATGCTACTCTACCCTTCCCTCGTCCTGATTGCTAGGGATTGGGACAGAGAAGGGTGTTTGGCCTTGAGATCCTCTAGCTGGAGTGTGGAATGGATCGGAGATTTGTGGATTTGGTGGATTTCTCGTCAGGAATCGATCGGCAGGAGTCGCCGAACACGAGCGCTTGGAGTCGCCTGGAAGTCGCCAGAAACGGCACGAAACCGTCACGTGCGGACGGACCTATCCTCACTCTGTATCTAAATCTATCTTGGTCCATAAAAGTGCAGGGGAAGCACTCATAAATGTTGCAAACTTAGAGATGAGCAATTCATGAGGGTACCCAACGCCTTTTCTATGGTTGGCTTGGAAGGTATCATGAGGTATTGTGTTGTGTGAAGAGTTTATCGCACGTTTGTTTAACAGCTTTTGGCTTCTAAATCTTGTGATGTAAGTTGCCTGCAAGTGCTTGAAGGTATTGAAACATTTGTTGCATCTCGAACGCAATATAGGGCTATAAAAGCTAGTATGGGGATATTTTGAAAACGCACATTAAGGCTGGATATTCTGTGAAGTGTAGTTTCATTAAATCTCATTGTCTCATTGATATTTTGGATGATGGAGACCCTACGTAATCAGACCTTAAGAACCCACAAGAAAAATTGTCTTTAATCTCACCACTGGTCAATCAGAACTAATTGATGCGACAAATCGATAGGCTAGGAGGGGAAGATATTTTTCTAAGTGTGACATTGGAATTAATTAATAGAGCTGCATTTGACCCCAAAAAGGTGAATGATAGATGCACAATACGTTTTTTTATTCCAACTGATTCCCAAAATTAATGCTTCTTTCCTTATCACCCAACTTTCTAACTGAATTTTGTAAGTACGAGTCTCACAATACAAGTCCAATGCCTACCAACTAACTAAAACTTGCGTCGTTAAAAATTAAGATCTTACTTTTACTCTTCACATTTGATAGATTTATTTTACTTATGCTCTAATATACAAAAAATTACCCAACAATTAAATTTTTGGGAAAAGCAAAGTAAGTACATACAAGTAAAGGCCTACGGTTTACCATCTTGCGGAGCTAAATGCACGCAAGATAGATGAACCACTCCAGCAGATTAGCTCCAGAGATGGTGCTTCATATTAGATGCTTTACTTGGAAGTGATAATCTTTTGAAGCCGATGGCCATCACCCTCTTCAGCCGTGGGTCCTGTCCATGGCCATCAGAAATGCGAGTGTTATGAATTAATTAGCACACTGATATTTGAGGTAGGGGCTATATGAGTCCCAATAATTGCACACCAAGAGGCTCTTTCATTGAAAACCACCGTCTCCCACTTGTAGGAGACTGTCACGACAATCTCAGTCACCCCAGCTGAACATAATTTCATGAAATATTAATCAGAAAATTTGAATAAAACTACATGAATTTATGTCGACTGATTGTGATAAAAATTTCAGAACAAAGATGTTTCCCTTTTCTGTTGCTGGAGAACCCACATGTCAGAAAATGCCTGAGTGAGAAAGCTATGCTTTAAAATAATATTGAATAATACCCAAAGGATTTTACTATCTACCTCCCATTTTGGTGTCAAAATTGGAGAGCTAAACTGGATAATTGACTAGAAGATCTATGCCTTCATTTGAATGGATATGAATGTGTCATCATGTGGTAAGCCTCCACACTGAATTGAACTAGATGTGTTGAATAATTGCAGCAGATCAACTAGTACATGCTCATTCAATAGTGCGATCTACTTTGCTCCATAAAAAGAGCGGGTGAAGGATCCAGAAAAAATGCTTCAAGCTGAAAGATCAACCTTTCATGGAGGGCAATCCAGTTGTTTTGCTACGGTGGGATTGGAAGTCACTGGGAGTCCTTGTATTGCAATACTCAAAGTACGTTCTAAGGCGAGGCGCGCCAAAGCTAGTTTTCCTAGACTAAGGCCCCGCTTGGAAACTAAGTTTTTTTCTACCCGCGTGACAGTTTACGGGCCGGTTTTCCCGTGTACAGAGAAACCCCCGTAAAAAAATCCGGACCTATGAAGGTCCAAGTGCGTCCCGTAAAAAGCCCAAAACTTTCCGACGGAATGAATCAGAAAACGATTACCGACGGATTCTTACACGGCGAACCAAGTGGGAGCTCCTATTCAGCGCTTTTAGCGTCGGTTATCCAGCGTACGCGTCGTCGCAGTGAACGAGCTCGTTAAATGGGCTTGGCCCATTTATGTTTTACTGTTTCGGTTGAGCTCGCGCGTACGGTATAAGATCTTTCGAACCAGCATTCTTAGCGATCGTGCGTGTATAACAATCAAGTTTAGCACCCCTCAAAAAAAAGTTTACCACCATGCAAAAAAAAATCAAGTTTAGCGTGGAATACATGATTCCTTTAACGATTTAAACATTTAACACATTAGCGCGTACAAAAATTATGTGTTCCGGGTTAAAAAAATAGTTTATCGTGCGTTTAACGATTTAAACATTTCGAACTGTCTTTCTCTTTCCGATGATGGAACTGTGCAATTTCCTTATAGTTTGCTGTTTAAAAATAGCATATTACACCTCATCATGAACCGAAAAAATATAGCAAATTCAATGAATAGATAAATAAATTTATCGAAGATATCTAAAAAAAGCGACGAACCGAAACAGAAAATGAACCAAAGATAGATAGGGTGTGAACACGCCTCATTCAGGTAGGACTACACAAGAGAATCTAAAAGATCTAAAACGGTGAACCGAAAATAAGGAACCAAAGATATTTAGGGCGATGAACAGAAATAGCTAAGTCGATGAATTGAAAAAGAATGAGCCGAAGATAGCTAAGTCAATGGACCGAGGAGAATGAACCGAAGATAGGTAAGGCTATGAACCTAAAAAAATGAACCAAAATAGAATGAAATGAATAAATCTAAGTCGATGAACCTAAAAGAATGAACCGGATATAGCTAAGGTGACGGACCGAGAAGAATGACCCGAAGATAGCTAAGCCAAAACATATGTAAGGCGATGAACCGGATATAAGTGAACCAAAATTTGGGTGAACCAAAAAATAATAGTGAACCAAAAAAAACATGAACCAAAAATAATAGTGAACCGCAAAGAAACTAAAATTCGGATAAACCAAAAATAATAGTGTACCACAAATGCCGATGAACCGAAAATGCCGGTGAAACAAAAATACCGGTGAATCAAAAACAGTGAACCGAAAATACCGATAAACCAAAATATTAGTGAACCAAGATTTGGGTGAACCGAAAAATAATAGTGAACCAAAAAAACCCGTGAACCAAAAATAATAGTGAACCAAAAAGAAACTAAAATTCGGGTAAACAAAAAAATAGTGAACCAAAAATGTCGATGAACCGAAAATAATAGTGAACCGAATATGTCGGCGAAACAAAAATACCGCTGAATCAAAAACAGTGAACCGAAAATACCGATGAACCGAAATAATAGTGAACCAAAAATGCAGATGAACCGAAAATAAAAGTGAACCAGAAAAACCCGTGAACCAAAAAAATGGTGAACAGAAAAGAAACTAAAATTCGGGTAAATCAAAAATAGAGCGAACCAAAAATGTCGGTGAACTGAAAATAATAGTGAATCGAAAATGTCGGTGAAACAAAAATACCGCTGAATCAAAAACAGTGAACCAAAAATACCGATAAACCGAAATAATTCTGAACCAAAAATGCTGATGAACCGAAAATAAAAGTGAACCAGAAAAACCCGTGAACCAAAAAAATAGTGAACAGAAAAGAAACTAAAATTCGGGTAAACCAAAAAAAAAAGCGAACCAAAAATGTCAGTGAACCGAAAATAATAGTGAACCGAAAATGTCGGTGAAACCAAAATGCTGGTGAATCAAAAAGAGTGAAGCGAAAATACAGATAAAACAAAATAACAGTGAACCAAAAATACCGATGAACCAAAAATAGAAGTGAACTGAAATAGAAATAAAATTCGAGTGAACTAAAATTAATAGTGAACCTAAAGTAGATCGATGGGTCTAAAAACATGTTCATGAATTCACATAAAATTAAAGGTCTTTGAAAAATATTCAAGCATTCTTAAAAATATATATTCTTATATCACCAAAAATAAAGAAAATTAAAAAATAAATAAAAAGGAAAACAAAAATGAGAAAAAATGAACATTTTTAAAATATGAACTAGTTTCTATAATGAACTTAACCATTTTCAAAAATTTGAACCATTTTTGAAAAATGAACATTTTTTAAACTATAAAACCTTTTCAAAATCTAAATCATTTTCAAATATGAACATCTTTCAAATCCAAACCATTTAAAAATGAACATTTTCAAAATATGAATATTTTTCAAAATCTGAAACTTTTTCAAAAAATGAGTAATTTGATAATTAAGAAAATATTCATGAATTTAAAAATATTAAAATCGCAAAAAAAATAACCAAAAACATTTGAAACGACCGAAACTAGTAAAACAGGGAAAAAAAGAACTAGAACTCTCTAGAATGTTCCTAAAACCGAAAAAAGCTGAGCTGAAATGAAACTGGGCCGGCCCAATAGTCGCTTCGGACGGTCCGCGCTGTGCACCGTAGGGTGCGCGTTTCCGCGCTAACCCGCGCAACGAGCGTTGAATAGGATTCCCGGAACCAAGTGCGTTTACTGGCTTCGGCCGGAAATTTTCGACGGACCGTAAGTTACGCCAGTTTTGGGCTAAAAAACAACCAACCAAGCGGGCCCTAATCGTTGGCAAGGGAGGTGTGTTTGCGTGTGCTGCACGTGAAGTGTGTCACGTGTACAGAGTACTCGAGACGTGTACAGATCCCAAATCGGGTGAAGGTTGTCGCTGAAATGAATACTTTGACGCCTCCTCGACTCCTAGACCGTCTCCTTCTCATACCACTTCCTGCAATCGTTCGGTCCAATCCTTGAGACACCACTTGACCTCTCAAAGTAATGTAGCGGCCATTTCATCTTTGAACCAAGAGAATATGGTGGGTGAATGCCGAAGATATCCCGGATAGATGAGGGAAGTAGGTGGCAACTGGCAAGGCGAGATCTTCAGCTTAGTGTAGCTCTAGTTACTTTCATGTAAAGTTTGGTTCACGTTAGACAGTTGGTGATGGTTTTTTGTCACTAAAATGAACCAGGCGAATGTCTTCCGCCTTGAAAATCTGAATAAAATGTTGTATTCAGTCTAACCATCAAGTCTACTAATCTTTTTTAGATGGAAGGCACCTCGTGCCCGACTTTAAATTAATAAAGCCAACATAACTGGCGCGGGGGGGGGGGGGGGGGGGGGGGGGGGGTAACATAGTATGCAATAATCCAAGGATAACATATTGTCTACTAATCTAGTTGGCTAGTTTCAGACTGATGGGTATATATATTGCATGAGGGAACATATTGTCTAGATCGCCCAATTGGGACTGCAATTGCTGACAAAAAAAGTGAATGTATCTGCACCATATGCTTTCATATTCCAAATGATTTCGTAAATTCCTGTCTATTCATCATCCAAACAGATTTTTTAATTGATTTCTATATGATTCTTAAGCGATTTCTCTATGACGAGCTTTACAATAAAAATTTAATGCCTTACAACAATCCAAAACTTTGGTTTTTTATGTGTTATCCTGATAGACCAATGTCCTGTGACATTTTAAGTACTTAATATTGGTTTCTAAGAAAAAAACCATAACAATGTTGGTTTGTGAACATCGTAGTCACAAAAAACTCAAGAAACAGCACATGAGTTTGCGCCGTTGCACACACAAAACAGGTGCATATGCACCACTCCGTCAGATTATGACTACTCCCTACGATCCATAAAAAGTGTCGCTCATTTTTTACTAACTTAGTACAAACTTTGTACTAAGTGGGCGGCACTTTTTATGGATGGGAGGGAGTAGAAGATTCTGAACTTTGGAGACCACATGAGATAACTGGCTAGCAGTCGTACATGAGGTGATGACAAATGTGCTTCCTAATTTTTTGATGCTTATCTGGTCGTGACGATTTCTTGGAGAGAGTATACATCACCGTCCTCAGC
Organism: Puccinellia tenuiflora; assembly: GCA_012064385.1. Classification (NCBI taxonomy): domain Eukaryota; kingdom Viridiplantae; phylum Streptophyta; class Magnoliopsida; order Poales; family Poaceae; genus Puccinellia; species Puccinellia tenuiflora. Next base: position 1,484,450 of record QRDG01000081.1, on the reverse strand, counting down.
CATACACGAGGAGGGTTTCGATGGCCATTGACATTAGAAGTGTAATGAATTAATTAGCACAATGGCCGGTAGTTATATAGGCCAAACGAGCGATATTACCATGACTGGAAAAATTTCACACTAAGATGTACTTTAATTGAAAAACATCTTATCTATATTTCTTATAAAGCAAAACCTCACTAAGATGTATTAATTATTTTTCTATCTCATTATGTAAGCTATCCACCTCATCTATCCTTTTAGCCAATCAAATATCCATGTCATATCCACTAATATTTATTAATAAATACATGCAATCTACACATTATCCACTCCTTAAACCATCCAATTGTTCACATTAATAATTTATAATACACACTCATCTCATATCTATTAATTGTACCTCGAGTATTTTTTTTGAGGAAATTGTATCTCGAGTATGATCAACTAAAATTTACATATTCATTTAGACACCATAATTTATCATTGATGTTTACCCTTTTGTTTACATAATATAGAGTTTCTAAAAAGATCCCGCTGCAGCGCGCGGGGTATCCTTCTAATTCTAGTAACACTCGAGTATAGGAAAATTAACACCTGGTGCGTGTTCACCAACTTAACTTGGTGGCGAGCGTGTGAAGTTGCTCTGTATGATGTTTTAATGGTTCTGTTCTACATCTTCACTTGGTTGTAACATGTTAACGGTTGACCTTAGGCTGCTTTGAAACTTAGTTCATATTGCTAATAGCTTACACCGAGATTTCAGTCTCCTATTATAGAAACATGTTATTTTCGTTGCATAGTGAAAAGAGAGTTGGGCCGGTTGAAAGAAATAATACATAAAGACATTTTCATATCTAACAACTAAATTTTTGTTTTGAACCTTCCTACTGCAGGGGAGACCCCACAGCCCTTCTTTATTAAAAAACAAGAATATTCACAACATATTTACAAAGCCAAAAAACTATTGTAGATTATCAAGCCATAATGACAATTTGGAAAAAACATATGTACTAATTTTGTGTCAAAATTTGTGTTGAACGGTAGAATTTACTGGAACATTTATGGCTTGAGTAGATGGATAGAATTATTTCATGGTGTGGTAAGTTCCATGTTGAATTGGAGTATACTACTGAGTCATTACATCGGAGCAACTAGTACAACCTCACTCCATAGTGCAATCTATTTTGGTGCATAAATAAGCATGTAAAGTATTCAGAAATGCTTCAAACTGTGAGATGAACCATCTACGGAGGAAACTCCAGCGTTTTTGCTATGGTAGGCTTGAAAGTCATCGGGAGTTCTTGTTTTGCTAGACTGAATCATCGGTGTTTTACTTTGAACTCCTCTTGTCAGGTGGGTATAAACACCCCAGAAAGATTCTGGTTTAAATGAAGACTCTGAAGAATTTTGTTCACTTCTCTGCTCGGTATCGCCTAGTTTGTTTCCTTCTCATCATATCCCCTTTCCGTAATCTTTTAAACGAAGACAACACGATGGTGAATGAGGACTAATCCAGGGAACGAAGGAAACTGGTGGCGGGGTCAGATCTTCAGTTTAGTGTAGCTTTGATGAATACTTTGGTTCGCTAAAGGCAGCTCCGTATTCTTTCATCGTTTCCTTTCAGCAAAATGGAACACAGGAGTGTCTTCCCCCTAAAATCTGACTCAAATTCATGCCTTTTAATCATCTAAGCAGATTTCAAGCGATTTATGTATGTACGTATGAGTTTCGCAACAAAATTCCAATGCTTTCAAACAGACGAAAACTTTTTCTGTAAGACCACACACCACTTCCCGGACATTGTAAGAGCTTTATACTAGTTACCAACTGGAAATACTTAACAATGAAGTTATGTGAACATTGAAGACACAAAAAAACATATAAGTTTCCGTGCTTGCAAACCACTTCATTATTATTTTTTCTTGCAAATAAAACCACTTCATTAGAGATTAGACTAGGGTCAGAAAGTTCTGAACTTCATAGACCTTATGAAATGGCAGACCGGCAGGTGTACACAAGGTGATAACAAAAAAGTGTTGCCTAATTTAGATGCTTATCTGAACGAGATGATCTATCGGAGCAAATAGCAGCACCCTCTTCAGCCATCTGTGAGGACCGGGTTCATCCCAGTGGCGGCGCTAGGAATTTATAGTAGGGTATTCATAGGTATTCATTTTATCAAAATCATCACTATTTTTACAAAAATCATCAATATTTTGCTATAATCTACACTGTTTTGCAAAAATCATGGGTATTCACTTGCATACCCAAGAATACACCTAGCGCCGCCCCTGGTTCATCCCTCCATCGCCATCAACATCATGAGTGTATAAAATTAATTAGCAAACTGGTATTTCAGATAGGCCAGATTGGCGACGGCAACATGACTCCCGAAAAGATGCAAGTAACACCCAGCAAGTATATATGGACCCACGTTCTGGCTAGCGTCACGGAAAAACTCTCTAGTCAGGGAAGTTTCTTTTTCTTTTGATCGTCTCTAGTCAGGGAAGCTGACAACTTATGGTTTGCAAGTCAAAAAAAAAAAAAAATTACACAACAAAAATAACCACGACTCTTGAATTGAGTAGCCAAATTTTATACTCATATCTCGTATATTTCGCAATATCTACAATTATTGGTAAAATTGAGGAGGCGAGATATTTTTTATTTTGTCTGAATGAGACTGCTCGGTGCTGTCCTGATGCCAGCCAGGTCTTAGTTTCGATGTGAGTTTGTTGTGGCAAAGAGCTGTTATATGCAGCATAATTCAGATCCTTTCATTGGGGAGATGTTGGCCTGCAGGGAAGCAATGGAGATGACAGTTCAGCACGGTTTTACTCATGTTGAACTGGAAACAGACTGCCTGAATCTAGTCCAGGCGTGGCAAGCTGAAGATTAGAGAAGCGAGGGGTGCCATGTGCTGAGAGAACTAAGGAGTACTAGTAGATTTTTCCAGGGTTTCAGTTTTCGTTTTGTTAGGAGAGCAATGAATTCGCCAGCTCATTGGCTTGCTAGGCATGCTCTAGTTATAAGCTCTCCCGAAGTGATTTTTGATGTAAGTCCTGGGGTCCTGATTGAGATTGTTCAGTCAGAACAGTGTACGTCTGGAGACATTTTAATCTAATATAAAGAGTGGGATGCTTAAAAAAAAAAGGTCTTAGTTTCGATCATCTGGATATCAATTTTTTCTGCTTGATGCCATTTGCGATTGATGATTTGAGAACAGAATATTTTGCGGGAGGCAAGAGTTGCTGTCTGTTCATGTCGCTGGCAAGAATCTGTGTGGCCGCCTTTCCTTATCTCCTTTTGTGTGCATTCAGCAATTCAGCACGTGAGTTTCCAGATGATGCTTGACACAGAAGGCCTCTCCTGAAGACCACACACACACACTTACCTGAATCTGAATGAATGTCGCATTCACATACTGCATCTTTTTTTCATAGTGTGGGAGATGACATCACTTTTGTAGAGAATTAGGATCAGATGCATTGGATCACACGGGTAGTGTTTTAATACCGGTAGGCAACACATGTCATGGTGTCCTCTAGACAATGAATCAATCATACATGTGAGCAATGACAATAAAACATGTCTTGGTGCAGACATGCCGCTGAGTAGTATTATTTTTGTCTTGGTTCAGACAGGTTCAGGTCTCTGGGAGCTAGTGGAAGCATATTTTTTTCCAGTGATCTTTGAAATTCTTCTTCAGTTATCTTTTGAACATCGCTGTTTCTTACTCGTGGTAATTGACGCATGTGTTCGTGTGTCCATTCTTTGGACCACTGGCGTTGCTGTCTTCTCTATTTTCAACGCCGATCACTCGAGGCGTTGTCCAGAATTGAAGATCATGTTGCTGTCTCCGATACTGAATATCATCGTTTTGCACCACAAAGTTGTGGATCCTTTGATCCATTCTTCGTCATGCATGAGCACCAACTCGTGTGGAGAATAGGAGTCAAAAACTTGTGTGGAGAACGAATCATTTTTTGTACGGGTTGCCATAATGGTGTCCTGTCTGAACTTTTCAATGTATAACAGTAAGGTACAGTGAGACAGCATCTCCCCTTCTGCAACGATTTACTGCAAACCTCCTACCCACCGGACACCAGTAAATCAATAGGGCTTGAGCAGAGGTGAGCATGCTCTGTAAGTGATTTAACCTGTCCACTGTGGATACCACTGGTTTTTGTGATGGCTCGGAAGACAAAAGTCACAAAACAACCTTCAACCGAGTGAAAAAACTTATATCATGGACCCAAAAAATACTGAAGTTGTCAGGCCCTTTTATTCCTGAAGAAAAGCACCATGAACATCGTCGCGGATCATTATCAACATAATCTTCACCAACAACACCTTCATCACCATCATCTCACCTCACCTCGCTGTAAGATCTAGTGTTGTAACTTGTTATGTTCATTTGGATCCCTTTACCGGTGTTAATTACCGTTGTAGTTGATGCTATTGAGTTTTATCGATGAATTCTTGCTATAACCAAATTGTTGTTCATTTAGGAATCATCTCTCATCATGATCCATATGATGTCTTGTGACTAGTACGCTTAATTCTTGAGGACATGGAAAAAAACTAATCATATTATGTTGAGTAATATTTAATAGTTTAATATTTAAATTGTGGTGTTATTCTTCTATTGGTATCATGTGATCGTCGATTACATTGTACTTCACCTCTATAGGCCTAGGAGAATGCATGTGTATTTAGTTTGCTTATGGTAGGATTATCGGAGTGATAGAAATCTAAACCCTAATTTGCAAACGGCTGCACTAGGGAGTGTAGGATCCCAGAGATTATGGTTGTGGTTTCATTTTATCTTAATTACTTTCATGTAGTTGCGGATACTTGCGTGAGGTTTAATCACAAGTGTGCATTAGTCCAAGTAAGGACAATGCATTAGTATAGATTCACCCACATAACACTTATCAAAACATTGAAGATTAATCAACGATATGTGATGAAAGTAGCTTGACGAAATTCCCTTGTGTCCTCATGAATGTTTTAATCATCATAAGTAACATCACCGGCTTGTCCTTTGTGGTAAAAAGGATCGGGACACTTGTAGCAACTATTTTTGTCCACTTTTATTTACTTGTTCTTTATTTAATCATTATTACAGAAAGCCATAAAATCTGTCCTTTAGCATTTGCAGTGAAACCTTGCTCAAAACCACTTATCAACACCTTCTGCTCCTCGGTGGGTTCGACACTCTTACTTATCGAAAAGACTATGATAGATCCCTATACTTGGTGTGGAGCAACAATTACTCATGTACCGGAAGCTACTCAATATCAACTTTGCTCCGGTGACCCAAAATATATGTGGGACATTGAGATTTATTGAAACTATACTTTCGTTGAAGGTCCGACCTTCGAACATGTGTCCTATATATGCCCATATTATTTTCTGCAACCTTATCTTGGATTGAAGATGCAAATACCATTACAATACGGGAAACTAACTGCGGGAACTTCCATCACACACTTTAGAAGTCAAAACTAACAAACTAGATGCTCGAGAAAGTCATCACACAACACAAGAGCGCTTGAACCCTTACAAGCCTCATGTAGATAAGTTATTGGGGTACTTCCTCCGTTCGAGATTATAGAGGTTGAGAGGTTTAATAGATTGTTCAAAATAATAATGGTGGAGCATTAAATCTTCTTACTTCATGTGCGAGATTTAATTTGTAAACCATAATTAATTACATGCATGCCAATGCATTTCGCTACTCCTTAACTGTGCACAAAACCCTATTGGTTGGAAGTATTAGTAGGAGTTAGTGGGTGGAGTTTTTATGCCAACTTAGAGGAATAATTAAGATGTGTCTTGGTATTGCCGAATTGGCTCTCCGCCCCTATAATCCCGAAAGGACGGAGTACATTCTGTCAGCTTACATCTACCAGCTTGCAAAATTTCTGAATGGTATATAGCCAACGCCTCTTGGTATCATTATTTTAAAATTTCCTTGGGTAGTTTCTTTACTAGAAATCGGTGGCAGGGGAGACCCATACATAATGTCACTAAAAAAATCTTTGACTATAAATCAATGATCTAATTAGTCCACAAATTCTGAATCACCTCATACACTAATTAACAAAACTTCCATTACTCATGTACAAATAGTACTTGGACAAATTATAAATTGTTAGGTTCACTAGCTCCAACCAAGATTTAAAGGTCGTGGTTTTGAGTACCTTCGTAGCCATCTGCCAAGATTTTTTTTACCACAATTATGATTTAGTTCTTAGTTTTATGCCCATTTTTTAGTTTTGTATGTTGTCTGTTTCCGTCCCTTGTCTACGAGGCTATTATTTGATAAAGATCAATAATGATTAAGTAGTATTTTTTTAATAAAATGGGTTAGGAGCACAATATACATAACTCTATAAGGAGCATATGTTACCTCTTGACTTGACATTTCCAAAATTCTGTATTTATAGAACTGATCACTCCCAGTCTCCACTTACGTCATATCACCATTCCCATAAGTTTGTTTGGTGATCTCTATCCTACAAACGGTTATCATTTCTACCTTGCCAGTATGTCATGACTTAGGTCATCACCTTAGCAACAATACAATCACTAGTACATATATATTTATAAAAAATCCTAAATTAATTTATCTGTCCAACAATGGTCATAGTGTCGTCCATTAGTACAGAAGATGCAAACCACAAAAAAACACTTCTTAATTATGAATTAACTGGCTGCAGTTTATGCCAACAACAAACTAGCATGCTATAGGTAAGAACTTGTTAACAAATGTCAATGTGAGGCAGCAGCTTGATTGGTTTACAATTATGCTTCACATGCAAAACACAAACACATCACATCATGTAAATGTCTCCAATCCAGAATCTCCGTTGTGTTAACCAAGGAGGGGAACACCTTGGAATCCTTTGCCGCGATAAGTCTCATCTGTGTAAGGATTTTGGAGTGAAGTTTAACGTCCAATAAATCAATTACGTGTGGTTTTCCCTGATTTATTCCTAGCTAGACCAAACTATTATTGTGAACATTGGTTGCCAAGAAAAAGAGAATTTCGTGTACTCTACTTTGTCAGATTAACCGTGTAAAATAAAAATAGGCCAAAGGGAACATTACTTCACAATTTTACTTTGTCAAATTAAGGGTGTAGAAATTATGAAGTTCAACGAAGTACTGAGGTGCTATTTGTACATAAAGTGGTGACAATGTGTTTCTTTAATTTAGATAGTTATGTTAATATGTACATGGTATTCATTTGAATCCAAAAGAGCATTAGTTTCTAATATAACATGATTTGTTCAGCCAAATTATCCAAAAGAGATATTCCACCTATCATTTCTTAAACATGATTCTCGGAAAGCGCACTCTCTTCAGCCAAATGGGTTGGAGCTTCTCGTACTTATGCACGAATTTCTCATATTACTCTCTTCTGCCAAACTACCTTCAACGTACTTTAATGTTAAAACTGAAAATTTATACTGAATAATTGACTACATCTATAATATCTACAACTTCAACTGAAATTATATGTACATGTCCATCATGTTGTAAGTTCCACATTAAATTGGATGACGGTTGCCAAACTATTGCACGGATAACTAGTATATATATCCTCACTCCATATCTAAATAATTTTGGTTTGTAACAGTTAGGGTCAAGTATTCAGAAATGTTGCAATCTGAGAGATGATTATTTCATGGAGGGAACCGAACGCCTTTGCTATGATAGGCTTCGAAGGTATCGGGAGTTGTTGTGTTGCGCGAACAATTTCTCGCAGGTTCATTTCAATGTTTTTGGCTTCTAAAGTGTATAATCTAGGTTGTCTGGAAGAGCTTGGAAGTACTGTGACAGTTGTTGCATCTTTAACAATTTTTGCATCTTTAACAATTGTTGCATCTTTAACACAAGATAGGGCTTCCGCAACTAGTACGGGGATATTTTGGAAGCACACATCAAGACTAGATCGTTGGTTAAGTTTAGCTTCGCTAAATATCTTTATCTCGTGAATATTATGGGTCGACGTTCGTCCTACTTAATCAAACTCGGAGAACCCACAAGAATAGATGTATTTAATCTCACAAAAATGATAACGAACATTTGTACGAATGCTTTCCAGATTTGGTCTAGACCAGCATGTACTCGTCATGCATTCCAGTTGTTGTTTTTTTCGAAAAGAGGGTGACCCTCCGGCCTATGCATCTGGGCGATGCATACACACTGCCTTATTTCCTTATTAGGAAGAATATACACAGAGTAATACATTCATAGATCACACAAAGTCGAAATATTAAGAATCATCCATAAAAAAATAAGCAACAAGGATGAAGCAGTAGGCTTTATCCAGTAATTATTCTAGCAAACTGTGAGGCTTCCTGGTTGAATAAAACCCGTGCCACCAATTCAAGCGGTTACACTGAGAATCCATCTCCTCTCGCTACTCCACTTGTTGGACACAGTACAAATCGAATAGGTAGCCAATAGTATTACTTGCAAAAAAGAATGAGATCTTGGCTTGTTAAAAATATAATCATTGTGCAAACGCCATAAAGACCATAGAACATCCAACACTCCTACCTGATGTAACAGCCCCAGTTTGGTACCCTAAAATATGGGCCAAATTTTCACTTTTTGCTTTGCAACATTTCATCATGGCATCCATTTAAATTGCTAATTTAAAATAAAGCAAGATTGGAAAAGAATTACAAGGGAAACCCACACCTTCCCAAATTCCTAACCAATTGCAATTGTACAAATTGGCAAACAAGTTATTATGAACTTCCAAATTGTCTAGGAAGTTCCAAGGAAACATCTTATAAACATTTGTCAAAGGCCTTTTTCTTAGCAAGCAAGGAAATAAATTTGAGAATTAAATTTGGTGCAAACCAACTTTGAATTTTGAATCCAAGTGCAACTTGTCAAAAATTCAAAATAAAATTTTGGAGAACTTCATTATTATATGGGGAGCCTCCATGAATATTCTCACTATTTTTGAAAATGCTTACGTACTCCAAGTAATTGAATTTTGGAAGTTATCAAAAATGACCATATTTAAACACTATGAACAAATGTTGTCCAAAAAAATTTATTTTGCAACACAATTTTTGTGGAGCTTCTTCATGTCATGGGGAGGCTATATGAATTTTGGCAGAATTTATAAAAATGGTTAAAGGCCTGATTTTTTCGCTGAAACCCTGTAGTGTTAAAAATTTGAAAAAGGGGAAAGGACCTGGGGGTTTTCGCAAATCTCCTCTTCTCCTTCACTATGGCGACAGGGCCAACTCTGGCACCATGCCGCCCTGCCCCTGCGCCGCACGCCGCTGCCACGGTGGATAAGGAGGACCCGGGCCATGACTCGACGCCCTCTCGCTCCCCACCTGCTCCTCACCTGCTCCCTCCCCGCTCTCTCTCTCTCTCCCTCCTCTTGCTCGCCTTGCCGCCGAGCTCGAGCCGGTGTCCGCCGCCGCGTTGCCGCCGCTAGAGGCCGCCCCGAGCAAATCGGAGCGGGGCAAAAGACGCGCCTCACTCCCCTCTTCGTTCGGGTGCAAGGAATCGGGTCGGGCCGGCATAAATCGGCCGCGCCGTCGCCTTCTTCCCCGCCGTCATCGGAGCTCGCCGCCGTCCTTGCTCTCTCCTCCTACCTCCCCGTGCCTCACCATCCACGCCTCCGTGCTCAGGGTAAGCTCGCCGTCCTTTTGGACACCGTTGCCTCCCTCCCCTCCCTCTGTTTTCCTCCGCCGCCGTGCTCGCCGTCGGTCACCGTCGCCGTGTGCCCGGCCTGGCACCGGTCCGGGCCGGCCAAGAGGCCGCCAGGCTCGGGTGTACGCCCGGCCTGGGAACCGGCCTGGCCGGCCAGGAGGCCGGCAGCCTCGGCTGGTTGCCCGGCCCGGGTGCCCGGTCTTGGCCGGCCGAAAGGCCGGCTGTCTCAGGTGCTAGCCCGATCTGTGGGCCAGACTGTCCAGTCTGGAGGCCGGCCTGCCAGTTTTTCCTTTTCTTTTTGGAAATTGTAAAAATAAAATAAAATTAATAACTAATTGAATATTGCTTCAAATTTAGCAAATAATATACTAAATTGTTCAGAAAACAAACTCTACATGTTAGAATCATTGTAATGGTCTTTTGAAACTATACTCTTGCTGTTTATTAAGTATTATTATAATGACAAAAATAATAACAATATTGGGAAAAATCATAACTTGATAATTAATTAACCAAAAAATATGAATAAAATATCAAAGTGCTCAGCATTTCAAATGCTATCTAATCATGTTAACATCCCCTCATGATCACAAATTTTCCTTTGATGTCATTCTTTATTTAATTAAAAGATTTAAATTCAAATAATTATTTAATTCACTATTTATTCATCGATAATTGGAAAATGAGAAATAAGGTACCAAAACGATCAGAAGAACAATACCTCTCTAATCATGTCATGTTCATGCATATTTAAGCCACTTCTTTGTAATGTAATAATTTATGAACAATGTGGTCACTAAATTAAAAATGGGGTTGCTTCCAAATAACTGCACTAATTATTTGGCACTCCATTTAAATTGTTAGCTAAATTGTATAATGATACCATTGCATAAATTTGACATGTCATCATGATTGTGCATTGCACCTTGTCTTCGTGTTATTTATTTGTTCTTCTATGATTGTTTGGGTATCGATAGATTCTGGAGTCGATGTTTCCCCTACCTACCCCGACGATCCGTACTATATGCCCCATCAGCAAGGCAAGAGATAACCTAACCTTTTTGGCATATAGCATCCTATTGTTTATACAAGTATTTTCTCCACCATAATATTGCATTCGATTCCAATGTCAACTTTTGATCAAGATATAGAGTATCCTATGATATGCATTGTCCCCTAAACCATTACATGTCTTCCTTCCTATTAACCATAGGTTGATGTGTTGGCCTGAGATACTTTATATCTGTTGTTCATATGCTTAGCTATGCTTAGCCATGCTTAGACAAATGCTAAATTGTTCGGTAATTTATTACATTGATTATGATGTTGATGGAAAGTTTCGGACATGGTGGTTACTTGTGGTAAATAATAAAATGCTATAAGGCATGGATGAGTTGCCATCGGGGGATGGTGTTTTGCCTCATTCTTGTCGTCTAGGCTGAGAGTGCTTTTAGCTAGAACCAAGAACCGAGCGTGCTTCCATTGGTGGGAGTATGGGCTCCTTACTGACCGAATAATCTGTGAGGGGCTTGTCAAGGGTCCTCTAGTTTGCTATTTCCATTTGCGCGTGAGTGTGTGGGTGCAAAAGAAACGATAAGGATGGTGGTGTTTAGGGTGTGGCCGCGGGGCAGGGCGTTGGAGGCGCTGAACCTGTCTTTCCGCACACTGATGATCCTTGAGTAAGCCTCATGCAAGGTAAAGGTCTAACCGCGCCCACTCACCGGCTTTCCCCGGAAGAGGGCCAATCAGGTGAGCTGGACGGTACCAATAGGTAAATTAGTACACCCCTGCAGGGTTTAATCTTTTCGAAAATCCGTGTCCACGGTTATGGACAAATTTTGGGGAAGGCGGATTAGCTCATAGAAAACATGAATCGTAAATTAAAATTTGGCAACTAGAGGTTGCAACTCAACGTGTGATAAAAGGTTCATTTCCTCGAGGGTGATTCGAGAGAGTGCCTTGGTGGAGATGAGTGGTGGCTTATGGTTACTATTTGGTTCAATGAGAACCGAAGATAAAGTTTTACTATCTTATCCCCTTTCGAAAAACCTCCTGAGTAGTCGCTGCCATGAGTCAGGTTTTGAAAAGGAAAATTAGCTTTATGCAAATTAACTACTATACAGCTTTAGAGCCTTGTCATCATTGGGCCTATATCGCCCTACTAAACTTGCGAGTACGTCGTAGTCAGTCTCTCTTTGTTGATTATTAATTGTTTCAGAGGAGGACATCACCGAGCTGGCAGGTGGGTTATTCGTTGACATCGATGAGTAGTCTGGAGTTCCCAGGTGGCAGCTTGGGACGTCTCGGAACAAGCTGGCTGGGTTTACATTATTGTAGGCCTCTTAGGACATATTTTGGATCTTGTTGTATTAGACAACTACCTCGCTTCTGCATGATGTACTATTGGGTCTGTGACCTCTGTGTGTAATTTGTATCTTTCTCGTTATATGAGTTGTTATATGATCTTTTGTGTCGTAGAGTCTGTGATATGCCAGTTGTTTCACAAGTCTTGATCTCTCTACTATACATTGATAGCTATGCCAGTGTTTACGGCATGATCGAGGTGTTGCGTGGGAGCGGTAACCCCATGCCCTTCGATTGTGTAGCATAGCCTGTGGGTTACATAGCCTCTCTGTATAATTCCGGGGTCGGGGCGCTACACCTGAATATGTGTTTTATACATTTTTTGTTTATTCCATTCAACAAATTTCCAAACAAATTCGTTTATATTTCGAGGAGGTAAAGTAAAGGTCATGTGCACAATGCGCCAAACAATTTTTCCTAGGGGGCAAGAAATAAAAAGATGTTCAATTGATTCATCATTATTGCAGAAGCAACATTGCTCGCATCATGTCCAGCTACTTTTCGCTAGATTGTATTTAGTGAGAAATTATTTACAATGTAGGAGCCACATGAAATTTTTAATTTTCAGCACTACAATCTTCCATAAATATTTATGCAAGATCATTCATGTAGTCTAAATACATAGACTTGACCGTAAACTGTCCGGATTGTGTATAGGGGTGCAAGGAAAGCTCAAGACTCGTGAGCGGCTCGAGATCGACTCGCTTTTTAGCTCGACTCAAAAACAAATGAGCTGAGTATGAGCGTGTTCTATAGCTCGACTGGAAGATGAGTTGATCTTGAACGAGCACTAGCTCGCTCGAATTCAGCTCGGTAGCTCGAAATATTATAATTATTTATAATGATTCCGATATATATTAAAATAAAATAGATAATTTGCTACCTTATTGTTCTTTCCTTATACATGCAACCAAATATTGAAGGTTAGTCAAGAGAGCAAATTTTGGTATTAACTCTATGAATAGGCTATCATATGACTTTTGGTCAAAGTTTGAGAGCATACGTAAACGCACCTTCTCAACCCTTGCTAGTTTATCCATAATATCTCAGTAGTTCGTCCATGAACTATTTGTTATGGTATCATTGTGGTTTAACTATTGGAACTATTTGCTTTCGAAACTCGTTCGAGATCGTTGCAAGCTGAGCATGAGCCAATATTACAGCTCGACCATTAACTCGACTCAGTCTGAGCTTGCTCGAATTTTAGTATGAGCCGAGTATAACTCGCTCGAACTCGACTCGTTTGCAGCCCTAATTGTGTAAGCCTCCAAACAAACTGATCAACCTGATCAGAACGAGATATACATCACCGTTGGAACAAATGAAGCCAACACATCCATGTTTTCCTATTTTGAACCAATCTAAAAATTAAATTTGGCGGTGCTTGAGACAAAAATATCAGCCACAGTAACTGAAAGATACTCTAAAGAAATGGATACTGATGAGATAATGGGAAATTGCCCCAGCCAAGTGTCTTCCCAAAATCTTGTATTTATACCATTGTCGATAAAAAAAGAATCTTGACTAAATAAATAATCTTTTATTCTCATGAGAATTTAATAAAAAGGAGAGTCACTTGGCTGGGAAGATAATTGCGATGATGTTCTTTGAGTGCAAGTATTTGTTTGTAATAACTTCTACCACATACCATCTTGATTTAAAAGTTGAATAACCACTTACTATGGGAACATTTATTTTTAGATAAAAACATCAACAAGACCGCGCACCCTGCTACATTTTAACGACAGATAGTGCTCCGTTATTAGCCTATAGATTTTCTTACAACCTTTGCTAGCTGCTTTGGAAAAAAATCTCAATCGAACATATCTAACTTTTTACGTACCCCTTTGGGTAACCCTATAAAATATCACACAAAACATTGTATGATTGGTCAACCTCGGTTTATTAGGACAAGTCGATCCCCTATGAGAGGAACTTACCCGCCCAACTTTCTATTTTCCTTTCAAAATGACGCTCTATGGGTTTCCATTCTCCGATCAGCCTCTCAGCTAATCATGCTGCACTCTCCAACCTACATAACTGAGATTTTTTGTGTGAACATAGGTTCCAAAAGAAGAAACACGTGTACTCTACGTTTTGAGATTACCATGTAGAATGCTAATAGGCCAAATGGAACATTGGTTAAGGGCTCAATTTTAAGGGTCTGGAAATTCTGAACTTTGGTGATGATACGTCCAAAATGTATCTATAATTTTTATTGTTTCATGCTATTTTTATGCCTTTGACACTTGTTTTTATATTAAATTTATGATTTATTTTGACTAACTTATTAATAGTTGCAAAAGTGCACAATGTTTATGTTTTACACTTTGATGTGTAGGAATCGCTAGGAAATTGGCAAAAACGCAAAAGGAGACTTGTTGAGGTGGACTCTGACTTTCCTGAAATCTGTCCCTTTCAACAGATTTCAGAGATCATCAATTTGAGACCTGAAGACGACGTCAACTGAAGATCTCACAATAGACAAAGTTGTGGAAATTTCCATAGCATTAATTTACGCCCAAGAACAGTCCAATCAGAGGTCCGTAACTCCAGGAAACCCCGTTTTACTGAAGTCCAAATATCTGATTACGGCGTTCCAAAAATTGATGACGTGATTGACTCCAAATCTTACCAAACTTGGGGGATTCGACCAAGCCACGACTTTGGGACTTCATTAAGGATGTGAGGGGCCCCTAGAAAGGTTCTAGAGGTTCCCAAGAGCCCTTGAATCAAGGGGCCATCAAACGGAAGGCTAGGAAGCATTGTCTCCACCTATATAAAGAGAGGAAACCCTAATTTTGGTTGTGGCCACCAAAAGTCACGAATTTGCCTCCCCATTCGCTCTCATCTATAAGGGGGAGGCCTCCTCTATAGCACCAAGAATCCATGGAGGAAGGGGTTAGGGGCGGCACACCCGTTGTGGCCGGCCGACGCAGGGGGAGCCCCTGCGCCACGCTGCCGCCCCGCTTTGCCTCTTCCTCCATGGTCGTCGCCTTCACCGCCATATCCATCGCCAATTCCTCCTTGTATACAGTGGTTCATCCTCCCACAGACCTCTGTACCCCTCTATGTAAATATGGTGTTTGATGCTATAAATCATTATCCTTTGATCTATGTCATGTTTGTGTAGTTTCTTTTGTCTTATGGTTGAATTATTGAATATCTTTGGTTGATTCGAGTTGTATGTTGATATGGTAGTCCTTTGGTGCCATTATATTTATGCGCGCATGGATCATCATCATAGGATTTGTAGTATGTGTAAGAGAAAGGGGAAGTTCTACCGGATTGACAAAAATCTAAGAACTCGAACCGGAATCTTACAAGTATGGGATAAAGAGGACCTTAAAGTTAATGCTATGGTTGGGGAAACCTTAATGAATTGTTAGTATTTGCGGAAGCTTGCTAACGCTCCAATCATATAGTATGTGTAATCACAAGTAGTTGAGTACATGTATATTTGCCTATTCCGCATAGAAAACTGCATCGAAGACAATCAACCGAGTAGCTTCTTTAATTAATTAGGGACAATTCTGCCACGCCATCCACCACTTTTCCACACTCATGGTTCTGTTACTTTATGTCACTTTATGTTACCTTATTGCTGCAGCAACTATCTTTTACTTTCGTGTTCTATGTTATCTTGCAAAGCTATCGTTTCACACCCGTATTGTTCCTCTAGTTTTATTTCCTAGAAAGAGTAAACGTCTAGTGTGCGTAGAGTTGTGTCAATGGTTGATAGAACTTGACAGAATACATATCCTATCTTTAGCTCCTCATTGGGTTCGACACTCTTATTTATCAAAAGTCTATAAACGATACCCTACGCTTGTGGGTTATCAAGACCTTTTCTGGCGCCGTTGCCGGGGAGCAATAGCGTGGGGTAGATATTCTTGTGTGCACTTGTTTGCTTTATCTCTAAGTAATTTTTACTTTCAGTTGTAAGTTGTTTTCTATCTTAGTATGTATAAGGAATGTGAATTATAAAAAAAATTAGTTGTACCTATTATCTAAAAACTTTTTCAAAAAGAGAAGTGATTTAAAAAAGGTGCAATGGTTAAGTGGGGGTCGACCTTGAACACTTGTGTTCATGCCTATGAAACCAAAGCAAATTTTTCCATGTAAGCTTCTCAGATAAAAACATGCATATATTGTGTATATTTCTCTGTACCATAAAAATAAAGTGCTAATAGTAGTCTCTAGTTACTTCAAAGTGCACAAGTTTGGTTTACTGCGCAGAAACATATTTTTTGTGCTTCACCGTATAAAATGTTTAAAATCACTAGGACATTATTTTGATCTGCAAATTTTTTTGCGTAAACCTTAGCTTATTATCTAACTTTCATTAGTTATGACTTTTATTATTTGAGCTACGTAGATGCACCTAAAAAATCGATCTTTCCTGACTGTTCAATTTTGGCAGATTTCTGTCTTTATTTAATATTGTACTTAAGTGTTCTTAGCTTCTTAAGTTATCGACGGACAAAGGAATATTTGAAAATTTTCTTATATATATTGTCTAATGTTGAATAAATATTATGAAACTTTTGTCAATGTTTGAATATGAGTGGATTTTATTTAACAAGTACTAACCCTACTAATGAGTTTTGTGAATTTTTATGTGGATATAGCCTATAAGATCCAATCAATATGGTGATATGAGACGAACGATAAGACACAAGAGCTCAAGCTTGGGGATTCCCAGGGGCACCCAAGAACATATTCAAGAAGATACAACCATTTAAGCTTGGGGATGCCCGAGGCATCCCTCCTTATTCATCAACAAATATCAGGTTGTCTCGTTCATGATCTATATTACTCACATTGTCCATATATGATAATTACAATGATGAATGTGATATTTTCAGTCCACTTACTATTGAGGATAAAATTTATTGTGTTTATACTATGCCTCCAATTTATGATGGTTATGATAGTTTTACTCCCACTATTAATAATGAGAAGGATTTTACTTACATGGAGAGTAATGATAATAATTGTATGCATGTGGACTTTTGTAAGAATTTTTATTGTGACAACTATATTATTAAATTTGCTTATGATGCTACTGAAAGTTACTATGAGAGAGGAAAACATGGTTCTAAATATCTCAATAGTATTTAGTCTCCTCTCTTTATGTTGAAAGTTTTGAAGTTGCATCTGTTTTGCCTTCCTATACTAGTCACATTATGTTTAAATGATTTATTTTCTTACAAGATCCCTATGCATAGGAAGAGGGTTAGATTTAAATGTGTTTGATTTTTACTCCTTGATGCTATCCTTATTGTTTCAACTCTTATTCTTATGAGGGCATCATTAAAATAAGCTTAGCTAAAAGGCATTAAAGAAAATCGCTCATTGGAGGCAACCCATTTTATTTTTACCTTCCATTTCTTTTGTTTTCCTTGTGTCTGGGTATTGTTGCCTCTGTAGCGAATCCCTTGTATCTTTTTTTGTTTTGATTTTTGTGCCAAGAATAGCCTCTAATGAGAGGAAAGTTAAATTTTTGAGTTGCTGTCCAGAAACAGATTTCTGACTGTCACCGTACGAAATTCTAAAAACACACAGAAGATGATATGGGTCTGCAAATTTTTGACAGTAAGCATTAGGGCTTTGTCTAACTTTTCATTAGTTTTAAGTTTTCTGATTCGAGGTGTCCTAGTATTCCGAAAAAAAAATCATCTTTACATTCTTTTCTGTTTTTGACAGATTCTGTTTTTTGTTCTTGCTTTGCTTCTTTTACGGGCAAAGTGGAGTTCTTTTGATCCCGGAGCATCACTTAGATCTTTATGACAGTAGCTAAGTTTATGAACAAGTGCATTTAATTTGTTAAGTGAGAACTGAAGATGGATTATTTTGTTTGAGAACTAACCCTCTAATTAAGTTTATTAGAAGTTTTGTGTGAAGAAAGTTATCAAGTATTCAAGAACGAGGTGATGAAAGACGATCAAGAAGGGATAAAAGATCAATCTTGGAGAGGTTCCTATGGACCTCCTCTCAAATATACAAGAAGTCACAAGCGTCTAAGCTTGGGGATGCCCAAGGCATCCCCTTCTTCATCGACAATCATCAGTTTTCACCCATGGTACTATATTTTTATTGCTTCACATATTATGTGCTATTCTTGGAGCGTCGGTTTGTTTTTACCTTCAGTTTGATTTTGTTTTTCCCTCTGTTCTTTTAGTTTTTCAAAAATAAAGTACCAAGTTTAACTTATTTAGTTTTAGTTGATGCATATTTAAGGGCTTTTCGGTTTTTAGAATCTTTTGCTCACTGCGTGATATTTCATATTTTACTGGAAACTCTAAAAATCACGAAACTTTAATAGATTAAGTATCATCTAATCCTCTACACGCAAACAAATTGGCAAAAATTCCTAACATGACTAAGTGCACTTAAAAATTGCGTTTCCAGCTGCTATTTTTTTGGACAGATTTTGACTTTTGTTCTAATTAAGAGTGGCCTGTTTGCATTTTCATTTGATTCTTTTTGGATCTTACCTTTCATTTAGAAGTTGGCCACTTCAGAAACCTCTCTGTAACATGGAAACAAAATTTGATTAGGTTTAATGGCAGCACATTGGAAATATTATCTATTGCACTAATGTCTAACCGCAGAAAAGAATGGGAGAGTTTTTGTGTTGAAGTTTTGTCACAGAAAATGAAGGAACACCGAACTGAGAAATATCCAAGGATGGTCAAAGCAATAAGCTTGGGGATGTCTCCGCATCCCTCTACATCAAAAATCACTCGGTTTGCAAATTTTCAAACTTTGCTTTCGAGCAACATAGAAACTTGCATAAACTTGGAGTATGTGTATGTCATTACTTATTTGTCTTAGTATCAAAACACTGTTTACATAAATGAGCTGATTGTCATATCTTTTATTTATCCCCTGTTTGGAGAGTTGGTTGGGAGTTTATTTGGTTGTTGAATTACTTGTTGAAACTTAAAAATGATGTGTGAATAATATTGTTTAGAAATTTGTGTTTTCTTATGCTTAGTATCAATTTGTTAATTAGGAGTGCATAATATGTTATTTTTGATGTAAACATGCATTGTTTTACTCACAAGATGGTATGGTAGTGTGGGATCCTCCTCTGAATAATTCATGTTGGATTGACTTGGCACATGCTTACACATGTTTGACTAAAAAGAAAGTCTCATGCCTCGTTGAACTTTTTGCCTCAGAGTATTGATATCATTTTTATGCCTTGTTTAATATTGTTTTGTCGCAAAGCATGATTATGACAAGTATTGCTCTCCTAGTTGTCGCTTCCCAGTCTTTTGCTAACCTTTACCTGTACTGAGCGGGAATGCTGCTCGTGCATCCAAAGTCCTAAAACCAGTCTTTCCAAAGCATCCACCATAAATTCCTATATGTGGTATTTCCTTGCCACTCCAAGTAAATTTGTCATGTGCTACCTTTAAAATATTCAAAATGCTCCTTTTTGTGCCTCTGTTTTTAGCTCATGAGGAAGCAGTATCGAAGCTAGATATAACATGTGACAAGCGAGGTCATTCCCCCCTTTTACCCGGTGAGGATGGATTACGCCCTCACTTCAATTTGCCGAGAGCTGGCTTAATCAAAATATAAATATAAGCCACCATTCTCCTCCGCAAAGTGTAAACCTAAGAAATCAGTCAAACATTGGTTAGTAGTGAAACAAAGGAGAACGAGGAGTGACCTCATTCCTCTATGTACCAGCCGCTCTCAAAAGTCTAAAACCCTTGCTTGAAACAGGGGACTAGCTAGTTTCTTTACTTTTGATTGTTGACGAAAGCATGCATATCTCAAAACTGTTTTACTTCTGTTTCATAAAAAAATAAAAAGCTCTAGCACATCACTAATCCCTGCTTCCCTCTGCGAAGGGCTTGTCTTTTATTTTTATGTTGAGTCACCATATCGTTCTTTGAGCACTTCTTCAAGAGCATAGTTGTCATTCTTAGTGTAATGTGGTTTGTTTCAAAATACTATTAACTAAGTTATAGCTGTGATGTTTCTATCTTTGATATCTTTGTTCTAGTCTCCACTTGAACTTCAGAGGTGCTCTGCATTTATGTTTTGCGGTACCAGAAAGGGCAAGCGAGATACCACTCTATCATGTTTTATTATGATCATTACAATCTTTCTTGATGTTTATAAATTTCATATTATGAACTCTTAGTTCCTTGATATCTTTTCATTAGGTAACATGGTTGCTAAAGTTTTATTATCTATACATCATTTATCATGCAATTGTTAAAAACCTGATAAAGCATTCAACATCAAAAATTATTTTGTTATCATTTCCCTACTCGAGGACGAGCAGGAATTAAGCTTGGGGATGTTGATACGTCCAAAACGTATCTATAATTTTTGATTGTTTCATGCTACTTTTATGTCTTTGACACTTGTTTTTATATTAAGTTTATGATTTATTTGGACTAACCTATTAATAGTTGCAAAAGTGCACAATGTTTTTGTTTTACACTTTGATGTGTACGAATCGCTTGGAAATTGGCAAAAACGCAAAAGGAGACTTGTTGGAGGTGGACTCTGATTTTCCTGAAATCTGTCCCTTCTACCAGATTTCAGAGATCGTCAGTTTGACCTGAAGACGACGTCAACTAAAGATCTCACAACGGACAAAGTTGTGAGAAATTTCCATAGCTTTAATTTAAGCCCAAGAACAGTCCAATCGGAGGTCCGTAGCTCCGGGAAATCCCGTTTTACTCAAGGCCAAACATCTGATAACGAGATTTCGAAAGTTGATGACGTGATTGACTCCAACTCTTACCAAACTTAGAGTATTCGACCAAGCCACGACTTTGGGACCTCATTAAGGATGTGAGGGGTCCCTGGGAAGGTTCTAGAGGTGCCCAAAAGCCTTTGGATCAACGGGCCATCAATCGGAAGGCCGGGAAGCATTGTCTCCACCTATATAAAGAGAGGAAACCCAAATTTTGGGGGCAGCCACCAAAAGCCACGAATTTGCCTCCCCCTTGGCTCTAATCTATAAGGGGGAGGGATCCTCTACAGCACCAAGAATCCTTGGAGGATGGGAGTTAGGGGCGGCACACCTGTTGTTGCTGGCCGACGCAGAAGGAGCCCCCTGTGCCACGCCGCCGGCTGCTGCCGCCGCCCCGCTTTGCCTCTTCCTCCATGCATGGCCGTCGCCTTCACCGTCATCCCCATCGCCAATTCCTCCTTGTACACAGTGGTGCTTCCTCCCACACACCTCTGTACCCCTCTATGTAAACATGATGTTTGATGCTATAAATCATTATCCTTTGACCTATGTCATGTTTTTGTAGTTTCTTTTGTCTTATGGTTGAATTATTGAATATCTTTGATTGATTCGAGTTGTATGTTGATATGGTACAGTCCTTTGGTGCCATTATATTTATGCGCGCGTGGATCATCATCATAGGGTTTGTAGTATGTGTAAGAGAAAGAGGGAGTTCTGTCGGATTGACAGAAACCTAAGAACTCGAACCGGAATCTTACATGTATAGGATAAAGAGGATCTTAAACTTAATGCTATGGTTGGGGAAACCTTAATGAATTGTTACTATTTGCGGAAGCTTGCTAACGTTCCAATCATATAGTATGTGTAATCACAAGTAGTTGAGTATATGTATATTTGTCTCTTCCGCATAGAAAACTGCATCGAAGACAATAAACCAAGTAGCTTCTTTAATTAATTAGGGACAATTCCGCCGCGCCATCCACCACTTTTTCACACTCATGGTTCTGTTACTTTATATCACTTTATGTTACCTTATTGCTGCAGCAACTAACTTTTACTTTCTTGTTCTTTATTATCTTGCAAAGCTATCGTTTCACACCCGTATTGTTCCTCTAGTATTATTTTCTAGAAAGAGTAAACGTCTACTGTGCGTAGAGTTGTGTCAATGGTTGATAGAACTTGAGAGAATACTTATTCTACCTTTAGCTCCTCGTTGGGTTCGACACTTTTATTTATCGAAAAGTCTACACACGATCCCCTACACTTGTGGGTTACCAGTGACCTTATGAGGCGCAATTTGAAGATAAGATGATGACAAATGTGTTGCCTTAGTTCAGATAACTATGTGAATATGCAGCATTATTTTGGAGCCGAAAGAACATCATTTTCTAATTAAACATTATTTTTTAACCAAATTTCCAAAGGATACACAATTCAACTATATCTTTCTCTTCTGAATAATTCTCGAAAAACAAACTATCTTCATCCCAAAAAGGGGTGGAGCTTCTTGTACTTGTACGCGACTTTATCATATTAATCTCTTCTGCCAAACTACCCTTTACTTACTTTAGTGTCAGAATTCAAAAGTTGTACTGACTAATTGACTACAAGTCTACAACATGTAAAACTTCAGGTGAAAGTATATAGGTACATGTCCATGATGTTTCAAGTTCCACATTGTATTGGATTTCGGGTGATGAACTGTTGCACGGATAACTAGTACTTCCTCACTTTGTATGTAAATCTATGTTGGTCCACAAAACAGCGGGTGAAGCATTCACAAATGTTGCAAGCTTAGAGATGAGCAATTAATGAGGGCACCGAATGCCTTTTCAATTAATGGTAGGCTTGGGAGGTATCAGGAGGTATTGTGTTGTGTGAAGAATTTATCGCACATTTGTTTAACTGCTTTTGGCTTCTAAACCTTGTGATGTAAGTTGCCTGCAAGTGTTTGAAGGTATTGTAACATTAGTTGCATCTCCGACGCAAGATAGGGGTAGAGAAGCTAGTATGGGGATATTTTAAAAAACGTACAATAAAAGGTCGTGTGCATCATTTTGATACAGAGGTCAGGAAATCTCCCATTTCGAAAAAAAAAGTATGAGACCCAACAATTGCGCACCAAGAGGCTCTTTTATTGAGAACCACCGTCTCCCACTTTCACGACAATCTCAGTCACCCCAGCTGAAAATAATTTCATGAAATATTTATTACCAAATTTGAATAAAACTACAGAATTTTATGTCGACTGATTGTGATAAAAATTCTGGAACAAAGATGTTTCCCTTTTTTCTTGCTGCAGAACCCACATGTCAGAAAATGCCTGACTGAGAAAGCTATGCCTTAAAATAATATTGAATAATAACCATAGGATTTTTCTATCTACATCCCATTTTGGTGTCAAACTTTGAGAGCTAAACTGGATAATTGACTAGAAGATCTATGACTTCATTCTAATCGATATGAATATGTCATGATGTGGTAAGCTCCACACTGAATTGAACTACTTGTGTCGAATAATTGCAGCAGATCAACTAGTACATGCTCATTCAAATAGTGCGATCTACTAATTTGCTCTATAAAAAGAGCGGGTGAAGGATCCAGAAATGCTTCAAGCTGAAAGATCAACCGTATTGCAACACAGAAATTAAGTTCTAAGGCGAGGCGCGCCAAGCTAGTTTTGCTAGACTAATCGTTGGCAAGAGGGGTGTGTTTGCGTGTGTAAGTGTGTTGCACGTGAAGTGTGTCACGTGAACAGAGTACTCGAGACGTGTACAGATGCCAAAGCCGGTGAAGGTTATCGCTGAAATGAATACTTTGAAGTCTCCTCGTCACCTAGACCGTCTCTTGCTCATACCACTTCCTGCAATCATCCGGTCCAATCCTTGAGACACCACTTGAGCTTTCGAAGTGTCGAATAAATTTAGTATCTCAAATATGAAAAAAATAAGTTTTCATATTATTTTAGGAAAATTAATGTATCATATATATTTTTATCTCATTTTATTTACATAATATTGTTTTCTATAGAAATCCCGCTGCAACGCGCAGGGTGTACTTGTGGTTCTAGTAACACTCGAGCACAGAACAATTAACACCTGGCGCATGTTCACCCACTTGATGGCGAGGGTCGTGTTTTGGATCACGGACACCGGGAGTAAAGAATACTCCCTTTTTAGGTTTGGCACGGGGCGCGAAGTAGGCTTGGAGACGCCAACTTCTGGGAGAACCTCGTCAAAATCTCCGATCTACGTACTAGAAGCATCACAGAGACACAAGGAGTTTACCCAGGTTCAGGCCGCCCGGAGGCTAAAAGCCCTACTCCTGCATGTATGGATTGAGTGGATCATCATGGGGTGGCTTACAGAGGTGGTGGCGGGTGAGAACCCGAGAGGTGTTGGCTAGAGGTTAAAAACGAGCAGATCCTTTCCCGGAGGAGATCACCTCTCGCCTTAGCTAGTCCTAACTGGTGCGCTACCTAGCCTAGCCTCCGACTCTATGGGCTTCCGTCCTTTCGACCTCCCTCCTACGGTGGCTCGGTCCTCCTTTCATAGGCTAAGGGGATCCCACAAGGACACCTTTGGGGGCGGAGGGGTTTTAGGCGGGAAAAACTCTCTGGGTGTACTTATGAGGCGACGTGGCCTCTTCTGGTCCAAGTATTCTTCTGAGAGGGGTTTGATGCGGTCACCCACCTTTTTGAGGGCGGGCGGACAAAGGCTGACACCTTTACCAACCGTGTCCCCGCACGGCGCCTTCACCTTCTTAGCGCCCAAGTCTTCCAGGAGCTTGCAGCAGGAGTTGGCAAGATTATCCTCTTCGCCTGCAAGGAGGCTAGAGCCCGGGGGTGAGCCTGGCCTCCTGCCGGGCGTCTGGGTCCCCGGGACATCCGCGTCATCTGCCGGGTTGGGGTGACCCCAGAAGGCCACCTGGTCCTTAGTATTGATTATCGATGCCATCCTTGTACGACTGCCGTGGGGCAGATGGGGAGGCCCATCTGCAGGTCTTGAAAACCTTGCCTTGTTCGCCTCCTTGGTGGGCCCGCTAGTGGTGGACCCACTTTGACCGCATCAGGAACCCCGTGTTCCACTGTTGCGACAGTAGCCCCCAAGCATAGTCCCGACAGGCACGTCCTTCTGCTGCCGGGGCTATGACCAAAAAGTCAAAGTGGGTCCCCGGTGCCTTGTGTGGACTGTTCTGTCCCATCCGCCGAGGCCGCGCTCACCGGGAAGCAGCGCGAGCCCCCGGGTCTTCTTTGCCTTGGTGAACGTTGCTATCCGTGCGGATCGCCAATGTTTGTCTTGAATCCAACGGGAGGAAGCGCCCCGAGCGGAACGCCTCCTCGATCCACGCGCCGGCCGGAGTGGTAGGGCCACGACGTGACACGTGGGATGCCTTATAAGCCACGATTCATCGGAACTGTAGCCGTTACTTCTCCCAAATTGAAAAAATCCCCAAATCGCCGCCCATCGCGCTCTGCCTTCTTCCGCTTCGCCGAGCGCCGCCTTCTTCGTTTCGCCACCCGCAGCGCGCTTCTCTCTCCCCTCCTCCCACCCATGGCGCCCAAGCGAGTGAGAGGAGTGGTGAGGAAAGTGAGGCAACCCGTCGAGAGGGAGAAAGTAGTGGCGGGTCCCGCCCGGGCCGCTCCCCTTCCCCCACTAAGGGTAACCCGAGCCTTATTTTCTCTGAGCTTGTTCGCGAGCGAGGAGGGGATTGCTCGCGCTCGCCGTGTGCTTGCCATGGAGTTCCTTGGGGGGCGACCAGCTGAAGATTCGCCCAGATGCAGGCCCCCAGCGAGAAGGTGAAGTGGTGACCTTCACAACTTCTCCGTCATGGGATTGCTCCCTCCTTTTTCTGATTTCTTCATCGCGATCTTGGAAGCATTCGGGCTGCATATGCTCCATCTGCATCCGAACGTGGTGCTGATTTTGGCGACCTTCGCGTACGCTTGTGAAGCGTTCGTTGGCGTTGTTCCGTCATTACTTCAGGCCCCGCATGGGGAGGTCGAGGTGGATAGTGGGTGGAGTGTCCTTCTGCCTCAAGAAAGAGTCGACGCACCAGTACCCGGGGGCAAAGATTCGCGCCAGCTGGGAAGAGTGGAGGCACAACTGGTACCTCATCTTGGCGGACAACCCCAGCCCTCATCTTCTGGTGCCAACTGTCCCCGCCGAGAGCTTGCCCAACTCCAAGGATGTGAGTTCTCAAGATGAAGCCCTTCTTCCGGCCATTGAGCGGCTGACCGAGCTTCGCGATAACAAGGTGACTTGTGCTATGAACACTGGTGACTTCATCCGGCGAGGAATCGCCCCGCTGCAGCGCAGGCCCCAGCCACTGTGGGAGGTCCGCCAGAAGATGGGGACCTTGGTACCGTCGAAGCCATGGGGAAGGAAGATGTCCTTCTTGATCCCGGGGGTGCCATATTGCCTTCCGCCGGGAATTCTCTCGTTGCTCGACCGTCCTGAGGGTGGAGAAGTCGTGCCTCTCATGCCGCGGTGCAACGCCTACGGGCTCCAGGGTACCGAGTTCTTGGATCCGCTCCCGGTGCCCAGGCAGACGACAGCCCGCGGGAGGTCTTTGACGGCGGCGGGACCGCCTTTCAAGGAATTTTCCCCGGAGGAGCCCGGGCCTTTTGGCGATGAAGACGAGGAAGAGGCTGCCACGGGAGAGCACGCCCGGCGCTCGCCTCCAGCACCCCTCCGAGATGAGGGGAACATGCCTGTGAGTGGAGGAAGTGTTGTGGTAGAGCCGCCCCCCGAGCGGCCAGCACCTCCGAACATGTAGGTGGGGCAGGAGTCAGATGAGGAATCCGAAGCCCTCCCGTCCCCGATTCTTGCCGATGAAGGAGACATCGAGAGTGTGTCGCTGCCGGACATCTTTGGAGATTTGGCGGAGAAGCGGTGGGGCTTCTTTGGGACTAAAAGAGCCCTGAGGTGAGTTCGGACTTCTACCCTAGGCCTTCCGTGACCGCCTGTCATTGTGGTTGCCCTGACCGTTGTCGTGTGTTTGTAGGTCCTCTGGGTCCGCAAGCCCCCGGAAGCGTGCTCGCGTCGGCGAAGACGAGGAGGCAGGAGAGACCGCGGAGAGCTACGCGGCAGATGCGGAGGAGTTCCTGCCTCCTGGCAGGACCCCACCGAGGGCCGGTCCCCCGGAGAGTGGAGCTGGAGAGTCGCCGGTGATGGCGGCGCAGGCGCCGCCCCTTTGCAGGCAAGACCAGGTCGCCTCGGGTTGGGACCCGGAAACCTCCGTGCCGTCTTCAGGAAACTCCTTCCGGAGTCATCCTTCCCGCCCCCGGGTGACCATGACGTCACCCCCGGAGGCTGACACTTTATTGTTGATGCAGATCATGGGGCGAAGGACCGCACCAGGGGCGAGGGTGACATTGAGCCCCCAGCGGCCCGCCCAGAATGTGGCGCTAAGACCGGTCAGGCTTCTGGCGGTGCTTCGGCGTCGAGGCCCGCGAGTTCCCCCCCCCCCCCCCAGGCTCGCAGGCGGCAGACCCGACGCCAGGGTTCTCGAGGACGTTCTCCGATGTCGGGGAGTTCTTGGCCTTTGCGAAGGCTGAGATTGAGCGGCAGGCGCCGTCTTGCTCCCTCCGAGAGGAGGAAGTCTGCGCCCAAGAGATGCGGGTGGCGGCGGACGAGGAGATGCTCAATGCCCGCGAGCTCAGGCTGTCTTGTCAGCGGGAGGAGTTGCAGCGTCACCTCCGCATGCTCGATGCTCAGGAGAAGTCCTACCTCGAGGCGGAGGAGATGCTGTAGATCAGGGCTGCCCTCGACGAGGACTGCCTGGAGCAAGGGTTGTCGAATGTAGTGGGATGGACTCGCCATGAGATGGAGGCGGAGATAGCAGAGACCATCCGGGTGAAGGACGAGACCATCGCGTCAAGAGACCAGAAGATCTCCAGGCTGAAGGACGATCTTGCCCATGAGGTGAATCGCCGGGGACAAGCCCGGAAGGATTACCGGAGAGCTCGGGACGAGCGGAACGAACAGGTGGCGAAGATTGCGTCTTTGACAACCATTGTCGATGTGCAGAAAAGAGCCCTTGCTGCGGCCGAAGAGTTCAAGAAGAGCGCGGGCGCTCATCGTTCCTCGCTCGAAAAGAAGGTTCGGGATCTGGAGGGTGCGGTGGTGTCGTGTCTTGGATCACGGACACCGGGAGTAAAGGATACCCCCTTTATAGGTTCGGCACGGGGCGCGAAGGAGGCTAGGAGACGCCAACTTCCGGGAGAACCTCGTCGAGACCTCCGATCTACGTACTAGCAAGCAACACAGAGACACAGGGATTTACCCAGGATTAGACTGCCCGGTGGCTAAAAGCCCTAATCCTGCATGTCTGGATTGAGTGGTTCATCATGGTGTGGCTTACAGAGGTGGTTGCGGGTGAGAACCCGGGAAGTGTTGGCTAGAGGTTGAAGACGAGCAGATCCTGTCCCGGAGGAGATCACCTCTCGCCTATGCTACTTCCCGTCTGGTGCGCTACCTAGCCTGGCCTCCAACTATATGGAATTCCGTCCTTCCCCTCCTCAGGTGCCTCGATCCTCCTTTTATAGGCTCAGGGGATCCCATAAGGGCACCTTTGGGGGCGGAGGGGTTTTAGGTAGGAAAACCCCTCCGGGTTCTTCTTATGGAGCGACGTGGCCTCTTCTCGTCCAAGTATTCTTCTGAGGGGGGTTAGGTGCGGTCGCCCACCTTTTGCATGGTGGGCGGACAAAGGCTGACACCTTTTCCGACCTTGTCCCCCCACGGCGCCTCCATCTTCTTGGCGCCAAAGTCTTCTATGAGCTTCCAGCAGGAGCTGGCAAGCTTATCCTCTTCGCTCGTGCGGAGGTTGGAGCCCGGGGGTGAGCCTGGCCTCCTGCCGGTCGTCCGGGTCCCGGGGACCTCCGCGTCGTCTGCCGGGTTGAGGGTGACCCCGGAAGGCCACCCGGCCCTTATTTGTGGTTGTCGATGCCATCCTTGTCCGGTTGCCATGGACCCACTGCCGGTGTTGAACCCTTGCCTTGTTCGCCTTCTTGGTGGGCCCATTGGTGGTGGACCCACTTTGACCGCATCAGGGGAACCCCGTGTTACACTATTGCGACAGTAGCCCTCGGGCATAGTCCCGGTAGGCACGTCCTTCTACAGCCAGGGCTATGACCAAAAGAGTCAAATTGGGTCCCCGGCGTCTTGTCTTGACTGTTCTGTCCCATCCGCTGGGGCCACGCTCGCAGGGAAGCAGCGCGAGCCCCCGGGTCTTCTTTGCCTTGGTGAACGTTGCGGTCCGCCCGGATCGCCAACGTCCGTCTTGAATCCAACGGGAGGAAGCACCCCGCGCAGAACGCCTCCTCGATCCCCGCACCAGACGGAGCGGTGGGGCCACGACATGATGTGTGGGATGCCTTATAAGCCACGGTTCGTGGGAACTATAGCCGTTACTTCTCCCAAATTGTAGAAATCCCCAAATCGCCGCCCAGCACGCTCCGTATTCTTCCTTCTCGCCGTGCGCCGTCTTCTCATCGTAGCCGCCGCAACACAGAGCAGCCGGCCTCTCTGTCCCGATGGCCAAGATCGAGCAATCCGCTCAGAAGAAGCCCTCCGGCGCCTCGCTCATCAGGAGGCAGCCGCCCCCCAGATCCGAGAAGGCGCAGAGGAGATTGGAGCGCACTACCGTGATGGTGGACACACGCAGGCGGCAAGCCTTGTTCCCGAGCATCTATGCCGGTGCCACGGAGAAACTACAGGCCGCACAATTCGGGGTGGTCGGGTCCAGAGCGACGGCTGGCGCTCCGGCTCGGGTGGAGACGAAAATTCTGCCACCATCAGAGGCCAGAACAGCCACGAAGATCCCCATCGTTGATATCTTCGTGCGGATGGGGCTCGTTTCCCCATTCTCGGATTTCTTCTTGGAGATCTTGCGCACGTACGAGCTGAAGCTTCTGCACCTGACCCCAAGTGCCATCTTGGATCTGTCTGTCTTCGCCTATGCCGGTGAGGCGTTTGTCGGGGTGACGCCCTCTGTAGTGCTGTTCCGCCATTTCTTCTAACCCCGCGTAGGGAAAGAGGGCTGGCTGGGGGGCGGAGTCACGTTCTGCTTCCATCCGAATGTCAAGCAGGCCTACCCCGAAATGGTGGTGAAGTCCAAGTGAGACGAATGGAGGAATGGCTGGCTCCTCGTCGGTGTACCATAGGCCCTTCGGCATCTTCAGGAGCCGAAGGAGCACCCGGTGAGCCAGGAGCTCTGGAGGAGTCTGAGCCCGTAGGACGTGTATCTCTCGGCGGTGGTGTCCCGATTCAAGCTTCTGCGGGAGCAAGGAGTTTCTGGAGCCACCATCATTGCGCACGCCATGTGCAACCACCTGGCTCCTTTGCAGAAAAGACCTCACCCAGCCTGGAACTTCCAGGGTCCCAAAGACCCTTCCCGCTTGCGGAACTCCAACATGGAGGACCCCGCCCTTCTTGTGGTCATGAAGATGATCTTCACTCCCGCCATGAAGTATCAGTTGCCCGAAGGGGTCCGGCCCTTGTGCGAGGATCCGCAGAAGGAGGAGATCCTAGCAGCACTACCGCCGTGTAACGCCCTCGGGATCGAGGTCAGACCGATTCCAAGCCCCAAGCGACCAAAGCCAAGACCCGCAAGGCCAAGGCTCCCTCCAGCTCCGTTGAGGACGGAGAGATCTCTAAGTCCGAAGACGAGAGTGCAGAGAGTTCCGAAGAGGAGTCCTCCCGCTCCAAAGAGGGCGATGAAGGCGGCAGCGATGGTGAGGAATCCGAGGGTGACGATGACGCCGGTGGGGGTGTCAGCGATGAGGAAGACGATGACGAAGAAGAGGAGGCAGGGAGAGAGGCCCCTTCTTCGCGTCCTACCGCGGGAACCGCCGCGGCCTTGAGCCCAGAGGCGAGTCCCCGAGCGCCACCCGCATGCTTGGTTGGAGGAGTCCTTGAAGCTGCAGGAGGGAGAGCTGTCGTCGCTGAAGGCCAAGCACCTCAAGTTGGAAGAGGATCATTCCCGGGCGTCCTCTAAACTCGCGGAACTCCACCGTCGGAACGAGGAGGAGTTCAAGGGTGTCGATGCCGCCAGCACAGACGTCGCGATGCGGGTACAGTAGCTGGACCGAGCTGCTGATCTTTCTGGATTGGCTCTAACCTGCCAAAGCCTCCCAGCAGTGGCAGAGTTCCTCTCGAAGACGGCCGTCGCCATCAGCTCCATCAAGAACAAGACCGCTCGCCGGCTTCTCAATGACCGAAATGGAGTCAGTCTCCAAACGGTGGCGCGCGTGATGGCATCGTTCCGGGAGGCCAACCCAAGCACTGTCGTGCCCAATTTCCAGGACGCCAAACCTTCTGAAGCTTCACTCCAAGCCGTGGATGCCTCCGCGGCCGCTCTGGCCACGGAGATGTTCCCGCGTGCTTAAACTTCCAGCACACCATTCGAGCACCTCATGCCCCAAATGTAATAAACAACGCGTCATATTTCGCCCTTGTTAAAACTCATGCTGTAATGCTTAGGAAATTCTACGCTACTCTACTTCACGGGTGTTTTTGCTTTATCATGTTTTCCTTTCTCCACGTCTTTGAGAGATCCTTCAGGGATGTAAGCTTACCCATGAGGCCCTGACTGATCAGGACTGCCCTCACAGGCCCTACCGATTCCTAGAAGGTCGCTCACCCTCTCAGCACGCACCTCCTCCCGGGCAGTATTAGGTCTCTCACCGCTTCATACCCCCGGGAGAGTCGTCCCCCTGGGGTGCTCATTCGACGGACAAGACGTGTTCTCTGTTTCGTGCATAGTTTTATACCCGCGAAATAGATAGCTTGGCATGAAATGGATTCTCATCAAGGATAACTTATCTTTTATTGCTCATGGGGAGTTTCGGGTGACAACTCGATTCTTCTGGGTACATCTCGGGCGCCACGGGTACTTCATGTGCGCCGCGTAGCTGGCTTCAGCGAACTTCGCGGGGTGGAAGGTTAGCAGCTTCCTCGGCCCGTGCACGGCGAAAAGCTGAGCGTCTGTGCGGTGGACACCCTGGAGGACTTGTGGATGGTTAGCAGCTTCCTCGGCCCGTGCACATCGGTCGGCCATCTTCCACAAGTCCTCCAGGGTGTCCACCGCACAGACGCTCAGCTTTTCGCGCATCTTCAAGTTGCGGACGTTGACATGGAAGAATGCAATGATAGAGATCTCTTGGAGGTCCGTCGGGGGAATGCGGTCGATGACGCCCCGGAACCTCCAGATTTAGTGGCGCAGCGTTTCCTCGGGTCCTTGCTCAAGACGGTAGAGGTCAAGGACGGTCACCAGGTGCAGCGTGCAGCAGGTCTTCGGATGCTGGCCTGCCTGGCCCTCCATTTCCTCGCGGGTGCGACGCCTGGGGTTGGACCTTTGGCCGGTGGCATCGCGGGCCGGATCCATGGGCCTCTTGCCGCGGGGATCCTCTTGTTGTTCCTCCTCTGGGGGTGCTAGCGCAGGGGCGGCGGCCGCGCGGGTGTTGGTTGGGGCAGAACTCGCGGGAGCGTGGCAGTGGTGAGCATAGTCCAGCAGGTTTTCCAAGCTGGCGATCCATGCCCTCGCACGGGGATCGCTCTTGCACTGCTCTGGCGGGAAGGAGAGAAGCGCTCGTGCCGTGCCTAGTGCCTCTTCCAGCCCCCAGCTTCTCCGAGTTGACTGCTGCGACAGCTCACCACGAACCTCCTGAGTTCCCGACATGGCCTTTTGCTTACCGAAGATGTGCCCGTTCACCCAGCCTTGAGGGAGCAGCTGCTCCGGTCGGAGTAGAGGAAGAAGAACTCGGGCAGATCTAGCCGCGACCGACGGGCTTGACGTTGATCTTGGCAAAGAGGTTCGACGCCAAGGCCGAAGTAGCACTTGATGAAGAACTTGGTTGAAGCAGATCTTGAAGAAGAACTTGGCGATGCGGTCGATGCAGGCCTTGTCAAAGAAATGGTGACAAAGCCGACGTAGACGCCGATCAAGATCTCGATGAAGACGAATCCATCGCAACACAGAGACACAGGGAGTTTACCCAGGTTCAGGCCGCCCGGAGGCTAAAATCCCCTACTCCTGCATTTCTGGATTGAGTGGTTCATCATGGTGTGGCTTAGAGAGGTGGTTGCGGGTGAGAACCCGGGAGGTGTTGGCTAGAGGTTGAAGACGAGCAGATCCTGTCCTGGACGAGATCACCTCTCGCCTATGCTACTTCTCGTCTGGTGCGCTACCTAGCCTAGCCTCCGACTTCTGGAATTTCATCCTTCCCCTCCTTAGGTGCCTCGGTCCTCCTTTTATAGGCTAATGGGATCCCACAAGGGCACCTTTGGGGGCGGAGGGGTTTTAGGCGGGGAAACCCTTCCGGGTTCTTCTTATGGGGCGATGTGGCCTCTTCTCGTCCAAGTATTCTTCTCATGGGGGCTTAGGTGCAGTCGCCCACCTTTTGTAGGGCAGACGGACAAAGGCTGACACCTTTTCCGACCGTGTCCCCCCGTGGCGCCTCCATCTTCTTGGCACCCAAGTCTTCTAGGAGCTTGCAGCAGGAGCTGGCAGCTTATCCTCTTCACTCGTGCGGAGTTTGGAGCCCGGGGGTGAGCCTGGACTCCTGCCGGGCGTCCGGGTCCCCGGGACTTCCGTGTCGTCTGCCGGGTTGAGGGTGACCCCGGAAGGCTACCTGGCCCTTAGTTGTGGTTGTCGATGCCGTCCTTGTCTGGTTGCCGTGGTGCAGATGGGGGGCCCATCTGCCGGTGTTGAACCATTAATTGCCTTGTTCGCCTTCTTGGTGGGCCCACTAGTGGTGGACCCACTTTGACCGCATCAGGGGAACCCCGTGTTCCACTGTTGCAACAGGTGGCATTTCGGGATGAAGCCACTGAGCGTATGAACATCGTGCAGCAGGCCGAAGCCAAGGAACTCGCCGAAAATCGGGCGGCCATGGAATCGAGCAAATCGCAGGCGCAAATCTCCTGGGACCGGCACGAGGAACTGTCCAACCAGCTCAAGACGGTGCAGGGCGACCTAGCAAAGGCCAAGGACGCCAAAGAGGAGAGAGACTTCCATCTCCACCGACGGAGCAACAACGAGCTATTTCTCAAGATGCACACCGGATCTTCGAAGATCGTGGAGGCGCTGGCTGAACTGAAGGTGAAGGGCTTGCCCGCCCTTTCATCAGACCACTCCTATTCCCTCCGGTAGTACCCCTCATTCTTGGGGCTCGTGGCTTCACTTTTTGGCGGCATTAAGGGGAGCATGAGCAAAGCCACCCTCCAGGCGGGGAGGGTTGCGGCCCGGCAGGTGGCCGCTCAGTTCGTTGGGGCCCTCCGTCGGTGGTGTCTGCAGCTACCCTCGCTGCCCGACCTGGAAGGTCTTACCCCTGAGATGCTATCCGATCCCGAGGTAACCCGCCAGGTGAACGAGATCATGGAGTGTCTCTCCCGCGAGGACGATAGGTGATCCTGGAAAAACCCTGAAAACAAGTGGGACAATACCAGGGATTGTGAACTGCGTTTTTGGAGTTGTGCCATCAAATAGGACTTGCAAACTTGCACATTTCGAATGTAAATCAACTTTTTCCAAGTTTTATCAGTTTTATTGCACTCGTGGAGGCCTAACGCTCTCGGGAAGGGTTAGTGGGTGTGAGAGCTAACCAACCGTGGGCAATCAGACGGATCTGAACTACCGACACAGGGCGCATCCCCCCCCCCCCCCCCCCCAAGAACCCACCGTTTTTTGACCACACGGACCTCAGCCCACGACTCCACTGCCCGAGGGAAACTGACAGCTTCGTCGTGGAGGCGCCACCCCAAAACAACGCCCGCTTTCGTCTTAGCCAAAGATGCAACAAGGAAAAAGTCCGTGCAAGCACGTTTATACTTAACTCAGTGTTGACCTCCTTTGACTATTTCAGCAGTCGTTTCATCACACTGCCGCCATGGCGGGTCTTCTATGCCATTTTGAAGACATAACTCTGCCCTACCTGCGGTTACCCGCAGGGTCAGGGACCTATGCTAAAATAGCCGCCTGCCCAGCCAGCCTCCACTGGTGCAGGACCTTACTGGCTGGTGCCCATTGGCCCCAGTCTGGAGACCCTTCTGTTCCCGACGCCGCTTGAAGGCACGTCCGTCTTGCTGACAACCTTATTGTGCCGGTCCGGAGACCCTCTTCTTTCCGACGCCGCTTGGAGGCATGTCCGTCTTGCTGACACCCTTATGGTGCCGGTCCGGATACCCTCTCATTTCCGACACCGCTTGGGGCATGTCCGTCTTGCTGGCGTCTTTCTGGCGCCGGTCCGGAGACCTTCCTTTGTTTGTTTTTTATCCTTGACGCCCGGAGGCCATCCACTTAGCGATCTAGTACTTTTGGGGAGGTCCACTTGGTCACGGGTGTATCGTCACGATGTGACCCGGCAAATCCCATTCTTGTCCAGGGAGGTCTTCGTAGAAGAAAGCTTGGTTCCAGCTAATGGCGGTCATTCTCTTGCTTTCTTGTGTTCTTTGTGTTACTGGTGGTGAGCAGGGTTCGTCAAAGCTGTCGGTTTGAGTGGAAGCGTTGGCGTTTGAGTGGAAGCGTTGGCGTTTGAGTGGAAGCGTTGGCGAAAGTTCTCAGAGATTTCTTTTTCTTGGCTTTCTTCGGCTTCGGGTTCAGAGGGCAATCCCTACTGAGGTGACCAAGTTCCCTGCAGGTGTAACACTCCCCGCTTCTCGGACGTTTGTTGAGTTCTCGGCAGTCATCAACATTATGTCTATCAGATTGATGATGCGAACACCAAGATCCTAGCTGACCATCTTCGCCCAAAGGGATCTGGATCTCTTGCAGCACATGGACGAGGGGATCTCCATCGGGAAGCTTGTTCTTCTCACTTGGGCTCAGACTTTCCTCCTTCAGGAGGAGTGTCGCGGGTGGTGTTTCCAAGCAGAGTTCCTCCTTTGCTCCGCGCGTCCGTGGGGAAAGAGGTACATCAATTCTTGTAGCACTTCCTTGAGGCTTCTTTTCGCTGGCAGCCGGGCTGTCGTGCGCTGCTGGGGGGAAGAACTGAATTCCGCGAGCTTGATCTTTGACAGAGGATGTCGCCGAGGATTCTTCAGGGTCGAAATCGAGCACCGGGTACGGCAGATACTCCACATCGGTCTTGGCCTTTTTCTTCCTCGCCGTCCTGTTCGAGGCTCTGCTTGACGATGTCAACGCATACCTCGACGATGAAGCAGGCTTGTCGAAAGGCTTGGCGATGAGGCCGAAGCATACCTTGGCGGCGCGGCCGAGGCAGATCTTGTCGGAGAACTCGACGACGTGGTCGACGCAGACCTTGTCGAAGAAGCTGGCGACGAGGCCGATGCGGACCTTGTCGAAGAACCTGGCGACGAGGCCGACGCGGACCTTGTCGAAGAACTTGGCGACGCGGCTGACGTGAACCTTGTCGAAGAACCTGGCGATGAGGCCGACGCGGACCTTGAGGCTAAGGGGATCCCACAAGGGCACCTTTGTGGGCGGAGGGGTTTTAGGCAGGAAAACCCCTCCGGGTTCTTCTTATGAGGCGACGTGGCCTCTTCTCGTCCAAGTAGTCTTCTGAGGGGGGTTAGGTGCGATCGCCCACCTTTATGAGGGCGGGCGGACAAAGGCTAAGCACCTTTACCGACCGTGTCCCCGCGCGGCGCCTTCACCTTCTTGGCGCCCAAGTCTTCTAGGAGCTTCCAGCCGGAGCTGGCAAGCTTATACTCTTTTCCAGCACGGAGGCTGGAGCCTGGGGGTGAGCCTGGCCTCCTGCCGGGTGTCCGGGTCCCCGGGACCTCCACGTCGTCTGCCGGGTTGGGGACCCCGGAAGGCCACCCGGTACTTAGTCGTGATTGTCGATGCCGTCCTTATCCGGCTGCCGTGGGGCAGATGGGGAGGCCCATCTGCCGGTCTTGAAACCTTGCCTTGTTCGCCTCCTTGGTGGGCCCACTGGTGGTGGACCCACTTTGACTGCATCAGGGAACCCCGTGTTTCACTGTTGCGATAGCGAGTGTGTGAAGTTGCTATGTTTGATGTTTCAATGGTTTTGTTCTTCATCTTCACCTGGTTGTAACATGTTAACGGTTGGACTTTGGCTGCTCTGAAACTTTATTCATATTGTAATAGGTTTTTACCCCATACTACATGGGTGATAGCTTACACAAAGTTTTCAGTCTCCTATTCTATGGGCCGGTTGGAAGAAATAGTACATAAAGACATTTTTTATATCTAACTACTAATTTTGTGTTGAAATTTGGTGTTGAACTGTAGAATTTACTGGAACATTATGGCTTGTGTAAGATGGACATATATTTCATGGTGTGGTAAGTTCCACATTGAATTATAGTAAAAAAAAAAGTTCCACATTGAATTGGAGTACACTAAGGAGTCATTACATCAGAGCAACTAGTACATCCTCACTCCATAGTGCAATCTATTTTGGTGCATAAATAAGCATGTGAAGCATTCAGAAATGCTTCAAACTGTGAGATGAACCATCTAAGGAGGAAACTCCAGCGTTTGTGCTATGGTAGGCTTGAAAGTCATCGGGAGTTCTTGTTTTGCCAGATTGAGTCCTTCGTGTTTTACTTTGCTGTTTTGACTTCTGAAGTTTCTGGTAAAAGTGTCATCTTAAACATCGTGGACGTAAATGTGTATTCCACCGTTGTCTACGACAATTGTTGTGAGGTACCTTGAGACGACAGTCATGGGCTATACGCGCCAAACTAGTTCGGCTAGACTATCGTGCGGCGGGGCTGACAATCATCCAAGAGACCGTATGCGTGCGTTGCGTGTGAAGCCTTGTGAGATGTACTGAGTCCTCTGAGTCATCTGTCCGAGGAGCTCTTCTCTGTCAGGTGGGTATAAACACCCTAAAATGATTCTAGTTGAAATGAATAGACTCTGAAGATTTTTGTTCTCTTCTCTGCTCGGCATCCCCTAGTTCGTCTCCTTCTCATCATGTCCCCGTCCCGTAATCTTTTGAGCGAAGACAACACGTTAGTGAATGAGGAAGATATTCGAGGGAGATGAAGGAAACTGATGGCGGGGTCAGATCTTCAGTTTAGTGTAGCTTTGATGAATACTTTGGTTCGCTAGAGGCAGCACCGTATAAAACCACTCCATTAATTTTTTTCTTATTTTTTTGCGAATAAAACCACTCCATTAGTTTAGGGTCAGAAAATTCTGAACTTCATAAATGTTATGAAATGGCAGACCGGCAGCTGTATAAGGTGATAACGACAAAATGTGTTGCCTAATTTAGATGCTTATCTGAACGAGATGATCTATCGGAGCAAATCGCCCGCACCCTCTTCGGCCATCTGTGAGGACGGGGTACATCCCTCCATCGTCATCAATATCAGGAGTGTACAAAATTAATGAGCAAACTGTATTTCAGATAAGCCAAATGGGTGACAGCAACATGACTCCCGAAAAATTGCACACCAAGATGCTCTTTCATTTAAAACCAACTTTGTCATATTCAATTTAGGATGTGTTCGGTTCTAGAATCAAGTGAATGGAACCAAATGGTTCCGTTCCTTCATCATGGGATGGTCCCGGCCCCTGTTCGGTCAGAGAATTAGGAGGAACGAAATCGTTCCGAATTTTGTTCGGTTGGAGCGAACTAGGTGGAACGGAATGGGTAGATTCTACCCCTAATTGATTTTTTCTTCAAATCACAGA
This sequence comes from Puccinellia tenuiflora, assembly GCA_012064385.1. Taxonomy (NCBI): domain Eukaryota; kingdom Viridiplantae; phylum Streptophyta; class Magnoliopsida; order Poales; family Poaceae; genus Puccinellia; species Puccinellia tenuiflora. The sequence goes on along the minus strand of QRDG01000081.1, from coordinate 1,446,040 downwards.
GGCTAAACAGAGAAGGTCAGCATGTGTTCTTCCTCACTTTGCAAAATTGAGAGGAAAGAGGCCAAAATCGGAGAGGAACCGGCCGAAACCGGCCAGTTGCTAGAGAGGGAGAGATGAGCGAGCTCCGTCTTGCCTAATTCCTGGCCGCCGCCACCCACGCGTGCCCGCCTGCGCCCGCCGCGCGCCCGCGAGTTCCTGGCCGCCGGCGCCCACGCATGATGCGCCGCCTGCCCGCGCGGGCCTCGCGCGTGTTTGGCCGCCCGCCGCGCGCCCGCCGTGCCTCGCCACCGCGCCGCCGTGGCCGCAGGTCTTCCGCTAGATTACTGTTATTGGGAGGCTAATCGTGTTTTGGGTGGATCACTCGCGCGGGTCAGCGAGGCGTTCCGCCGAGTGCATCTCGCATATTGGGCGAATATTCCGTTCCGAGGGACTAGTTGGTTCCATTGCTTTCATCCAACCGAACACAGGAACGGGTGCTAGGGACGGAACCGACCCGTTCCGTTCCTCCTAATTCCGGAACCGAACACACCCTTAGTAACACTCTAACACGGGACCATTAAGAGCATTGCCACCGGGGGCCTCTAAAGGAGCCCCTAAAGCCCCTTTGGGGTTCCGATCACAAAAATCAGCCACACCGGGGGCCCCTAAAGCTTTCGTTCGCCCCAAATCATGTCTGGCACCCCCAACCGGGTCTCCAACTTTGTGTGCGGCTTGGCTATCATCGACTCGAAACAATGCGACGCGCCGCGCCTCAGGCAGGTATGGCCTGCCTATCATCGACTCGAAACAATGCGACGCGCCTCCGAAAGGTAGGCGGCAGTGATTCAGCGATGCAGGCGGCACATCTTTTCAGTGGCTAGTCAAAGCGGCGCATCGTTTCAGTGGCTAGGTGGGTGACGCAGTGAAACATCGCCTCGTAAAAGTGCGCAGAGCCCACGTGGCGGCATGCATGTTGTCTTGGCATTAATGGCGAAGCCAGCCCCGCTCCTCCCGCCGACGGAGGAGGACCACGAGCAGCGTCGCCGCCTTGACGCGGCTTCCTTGGCGCGCTGTCAACACAGCAACGAGGCACGTCGCGTCTAGGGGCTCCGGTTTGCTGCAAACCTGGGCTATAGTGCCGCGACCTCCGCCCGACACACCTGACGATCGTCGCCCGATGATGGTCGAGGAAGTGCAGCACCACCAGCGCAACTATCTCCCGATGCATTCGACCGCCGCTTGCGGACGGCTCGCTGCCCAACATGGAGAATGTCCCGGTAGCGCCGCCCCTCATCGGGCGCCAGGCGAGGGTGGACTATATCTAGTTGTTGTGGCCGGCGGAGGTAGACAGTGTAGTCACGGAGTAGGAGCGGAGCCGTCTGCCACCGTTCAACAAGTCAGCGGTCTATTGGAATGTCTTGGTGGATGTCGAGTACGCCGGCCGCCTCTACAACTTCTCCACTGCCGGCACCGACCACGAGCCGCCCGATCAGGTGTCCGACGAGGAGGAGCCACCTCTTCCGCCACCAAGCACCGTCGGTCATTGATATCGACACCCACTAGAATTAGGGCTTTCAAGATTCTGGGCAAGGAAAGGTTTCTCCATGGCCTACGTCAATAATTGATATCGAAGTTGCCCGAGAACGGCCCCTTGACCAGAGATATATGCATATGTGAGAAGTTGCTCTAGCAGTGCATCTGTCGGGGCGCAGACGGCCGGTGAGCTTTTTGTCGGCCTCCTTCGCCATCGACATATATACGGAGTAGGTCGAGCAGTGCATTTGGGGATTCTGGCTTTACTCCATGGCAAGCCTTGCATCAAGACTGGAACATCGGAGTAAAATTAAAGGGGTTTACATTTATGGTATAGTTGAAATTTGTATTTCAATCGAATAAAATTCTATGAAATAATGAAAATTTGATTTTAGTCTGGCCTTTTGGAACTGCTGACGTTGGAGCACTAGTAGGAAACTGCTTATAGCCGCCGGACTACCGCTGGCGAACACAATAAAACGTTCGCCAGCAGTATATAGCACTGGCGAACACCAAATATGCGGTGCGCCAGCAGTAATGGCGGGTTCGAGTGGCCCAAGCGGCGCCAACTACCGCTGGCGAACACTGTTTCCTGTTCGCCAGGGGTACCACGGTACCGCTGGCGAACACTGTTTCTTGTTCGCCAGCAGTAGAAGCGACCCACAGCAGCGCTAACTACCGCTGGCGAACAGAAAACAGAGTTCGCCAGCGGTAGCATGTGCATACCCGCTAGCACGCGTCGCGCCCTCTCTCTCCTCCTTATCGCCTCACACCCGGCCCTCTCTCTCCTCCTTATCCTCTTATCTCTAGTCGTTCTCCACCACACACACACACCTAGCACACACACCCGCTGTCCGTCGTCGTCATCTTCCCTCCGCCCCGTGCTCCTCCACCCCGCCCTCCACTCCGTGCTCCTCCACCCCGTGCTCCTCCACTCCCCTCCGCCCCGTGCTCCTCCACCCCGTGCTCCTCCGTGCCCTGCTCCTCCACCCCGTGCTCCTCCACTCCCCTTTCTTCCCCCGCCACCGTCCCATCCAGATCCGCCGCCACCAGCGCCCCTCCTAAATCGAAGCCGCCACCCCCTCCCCTCTGACGCCGACGAGGCGGCCACCCCAAAACCCTAGATCCCCGCCACCATGACGTCGCTCCGCGCCGGCCTCCTCCTAGCCCTCGATTTCCTTCTATCGGCCGTCACAGCGGCGGCCGCGGCGTCGCTGGACGCAGAGCCGATGAGGGCGGTCTCCACGGCCCACGACGCGGACCGATCGAAGCTCCTCCTAGCCTCGGTTCTCCCCCAAGCACCCGATCGAAGCTTCACGACTGCGCCGTCTGCAACGCGCGCTCGTCCGACCCCTCCTCGTTGCGGTGCGCCTGGTAGTGGTCCGCCACGGCGGCGAGCTCCCTCGCGAGGATTACGGAACGTGTCGAGGTGGACTGCGGTGGCGAGCAGGAGCGGCCGTGACCGGCGGCGGCCCGGCAAGCCCGGCTGGCCTGCTTTTTTTTATAAAACCTAAAAACGTTATCACTGGCGAACAAACGCCAGCGGTAAGATGCCTTACCGCTGACGAACTGGTTGTTCGCCAGCGGTAAGCTGTTACCACTGGCGATATGAGCGCTGGCAAACCACTTGTTCGCCAGCGGTAGGCAATTTAGGTTCGCCAGCGGTAGGCTTTCTCCTACTAGTGGAGACACGAAAAAAAGCGTCGGACAAGTATCCGGCACCCCCGAAAAAGAACTTCGTCTGGAGCGTACCGGACACAATTTAGACACCTCCGCTGAAGATGCTCTAACACCCGGCAAGTATGGATCCACGCCCTGGCTAGCGTCACGGAAAAAATCTCTAGTCAGAGGAAGCTATCAACTTATGGTTGCGGGTCATAAAAAAATTATACAAAAAAATTGACCATAAATTTTGAATTTTCGCGATATCGACAGTTAGTGGTACAATTAAGGAGGCGAGATATTTTTAATTTTCCTGCTGCAGATACAACCAAATCTCAAGAGATGTCTGAACGAGAGGGCTCGCTGCTATCCTGATGCCATACAGCCAGTTCTCAGTTTCGATCATCTGGATTTTTTTTTTTGCTGCTTGATGCAATTTGCAATTGTTGACTGGAGAAACATAAGCTTTTGGGGGAGGCAAGAGTGGCTTTCGGTTCATGTCACTGGCAAGAATCTGTGTGGCCACCTTTCGTTTATCTCCTTTTTGTGTGCATTCAGTAATTCAGCACGTGAGCTTCTAGATGTTGCTTCACAGAGAAGGCCTCTTCTGAAGACCGCACACACACATTATTGCAGCAGCTTCAACTCTTACCTGAATCTGAATGAATGCCGCATGCACATACTGCATCTTTGTTTGTTATAGTGGGGGAGATGCCATCACTTTTGTACAGAATTAGGATCAGATGCATTGGATCACACGGGTAGTGTTTTAATACCGGTAGGCAACACATGTCATGGTGTCCTCTAGACAATGAATCAATCATACATGTGAGCAATTAATGACAATAAAACATGTCTTGGTGCAGACATGCCGCTGAGTATTATTATTTTTATCTTGGTGCAGACAGGTTCAGATCTCTGGAAGCTAGTGGAAGCATATTTTTCCCAGTGATCTTTGAAATTCTTCTTCACTTATCTGTTGAACATCGTTGTTACTTACTCATGGTAATTGACGCATGTGTTCGCGTGTCCATTCTTTGGGCCACTGGCGTTGTTGTCTGCTCTATTTTCAACACCGATCACTCGTGGCATCGTCAAGGGTTTTGCACCACAATTTTGTGGATCTTTCGATCTATTCTTCGTCATGCATGAGCACCATCTTGTGTGTAGAATAGGGAGTCAAATAACTTGTGTAGAGAACGCATCATTTTTTGTGTACGGGTTGCCATAGTGTCACGTCTGAACTTTTCACTGTACAACAGTAAACCGTAAGGTGCAGTGAGACACCATCCCACTTCCGCAACGATTTAGTGCAAAACTCCTACCCACCGAACACCCAGTAAATCAATGGGGCTTGAGCAGAGGTGAATTCTCTCCTCGTCACCGTTCGCCTCAGCAATTACCGGCAAGATGGCCCATCGCCTTAGACTTTAGAGATAGACGAGCAAATGATACAGTCGTCGTAGGCGGATCAATCGGATGATCATTTGGCTCTAATTAATAGCAACACAAGTGTGCGAGTTATGCTGGTCATGATCGCTCTCCTCCTCATACCGTCATAATGCGTCTCGTTCACCCAAAGCATATTGGACGAACCGTGTCCTGCTCACCGCCGTGCAGTCTCTGTTGCGTAGACACGAGTACACATCAGCGTTGCGATACTAGTCAATAATTCCTGCAAATACCCAACTATTTGACTTAAAATGCCTTGTTGTTATCCTTAGTACTGCGTATCATCATCAGAGACTCTAGCTAGCACGAAAAGTTTGGTTTGACAATCCGGAGCTTTTAGACCATAAGGTTCCGAATCTTTAGATCAATTTATCGTCATGCGCGTGAGCACCAACTTGACTTGGGTTGACAATCCGCAGCTTTTACACCACAAGGTTGTGAAGCTTTAGATCAAATTTTTCGTCATGCGCGTGAGCATCAACTTGTGTGGACAAATGCATCACAGATATTGTATGTACATCTCCGTCTTGTTTCACACTACACTGACTCACTGAGTACACTCAGAAAAGTATAACGAAAAAAAAAGACGTTGCTCGTCGTCCGACATGGACTTCCAAACGCGAGACCTTTCCACTGTTGGTTCATGTGAGACCTCAAGTTCCCATGACTCCAAAGACAAAATAATTTCCTCCTCGACGCGGTGACATCGGCATAGCAGGCAGCTGGAGAAATCGTGCTCTGTCCGCTGCCGTACATACCAGCTGAGTTAAAAAAAAATTTGAAACGAGTCAAAAGATTTGCCATTTTTATTAATAGAGAAAAGTTTTTAGAGGTTCCACATTAAAAGGGTCATGCCTAGGACAAGTCCTTGGACTTTGAATAAAGCCTACTCTCCCGGTATTACATTGCCCAAATAAATAGCACCGGCCCTTCGCCACATTAGGGCTTCCTCCTTAATCCTAGAAATTACAACATTGTGAGTAGAGGCATGATGTTGGAAGACCCTCGCATTGCGCTCCTTCCATATCTCCCAAGAAATAAGCATGGACAATGAAGCCAATGCTTTGCGGGGCCGACCCATGTCGGTGGTGAGAGCGGTCCACCAATCTTTTACCGAAGGAAAGTTAGTCCAAGTGTTGGGGGAGATGTTGTGGAAGCCACACCAATTGAGGATAGTCACCCAAATACGCTTGGAGAACCAATATTGGAAGAGTAAATGGGCCGCCGATTCTTCAACTTGGTTACATAGAGGGCAATTTCCGCAATTTTGCAACCCTCTTCGTTGTAAACGGTCCGAAGTCCATACTCTATTTTGCATGATCAACCAAGCGAAGACTTTGCATTTCAGAGGCGCCCAAGTTTTCCAAATAATTTGGTTCATATTGGTGGTGATGAGACCTTCAAATTGTATCTTATATGCCGAGGACGCGGAGTAGAGCCCGTCGTTTGTAAACTTCCAACGCATAGTGACCCTTGTGCCGGCGGTGAGCGGTCGCAAATTTTTGGATATGTAGAATACCGAGTCCCCCTACCTTTGTAGGGCGGCACACTACTTTCTCCCAAGCAACCTTGCATTTCCCTCCCGAGACCTCCCAAAGGAAAGCGCGAAGTAAAGCCACAATCCGCTTGATGACCTTGATGACGTGGATCACACATTCGCTGGGGAACCCCAACAGGAAGGTATGATGCAGCAAAGCAGCAGTTTCCCTTGATTACAGAACAAAGGTTGTCAGATCCAGTAGGACTTGGTGAAGGCTTAGCAAGGTGTCAATCTACTCTCGCGCTTGTAGATTAACGCGGACCTGCACACAATCACAAACAAGTGCTTTGCCCCAACGAAATAGAGAGGTTGTCAATCTCTCCGGCTTGCCGAACACAAAGGATTAATTGTGCAGATGTAAAATATGATGAGAGTGAAATATGACCAGCGAGCAAATGATGATGAAAAAGAACGGTTGTAAACAATGTAGCAAAATAGGACCGGGATCCACGGTTCACTAGTGGTGTATCTTCAAAAGATATACATGATGGGTAATAAAATTACAACATGGCAATTGACAGAATTGTGGACGCACAACAATGCTATCATAAAACAATATAGTTTACCGTTTCATCTAATATGGGCATTACGTCAAAATACATAGACCGTTATCCAACTGCGTCTATTACTAATAATCCACCCCGGGATCGCTATCCAGCATGTAATCTAGAAGTATTAACTTGCAAGCAACAGATCATTGCAATAAGAAAATTGCATAATGTAAGCAATGCAAATAACACAAGGAAATCACACCCTGTTTTCTTCCTAGTGGCAACAGCACATCTTTAGTCTTGATCGTTTCTGTCAACCCGAGCTCAGACAAAAAGAGGCATGAACCCACTATCTAGCATAAATACTCTCTCTGAAGACACTAACAATTACTTAGCCAAAGCATCCACTAGCATCGGAGAGCATGCAAGATCATAGATAAAAAATAACATAGATGAACAAAAATAATGACTTCCACAATTCATCGGATTCATGCAAACACAATCATGTAGCAGTTACAGATAATATGATCTTGATCATGATAGGCAACTCACAAGATCTAAGCAATGGAGTACAAGGAGGAGACACAACCATCTAGCTACTGCTATGGACCCGTAGTCCCGTGGTGGATTACTCACGCATCACTCCGGAGGAAGGCATGGTGGTGTAGATGGCTCCAGTGACGATTCCCCTCTCCGGCAGGGTACCGGGAAGAGCTACAAAACCCTCCCGGACTAGGGTTGGCGATGGCGACGGCCTCGGACATCTTCTGGAAAATATGGTCGGGTATTTAGGGTTTTCGGGTCAAAGACGAATTAATAGGCAACTCGAGACGACGCCGGAGGGCACCAGGTGGGCCCCAGGCATGGCCAAGGTGTGGGCCGCTCCTAGGGGGCGTCTGGGGGCTGGGAGCCTGATTGCGTATAATGATAGCGTTGGGTAGTGCCCCAAGCGAAGGCGGTGATGTAGTAAGTAGCAGTTTTCACTCGTTAACTAACCGAGGTTTATCGAACCAGTAGGACTTTGAAATCAACAACAAGGTGAACCTTGACGATCTCTGGCGCTTAACCATCAACGAACGTGAAACTGCACACACTCACACAATTATTTTGCCCCCAACGGCGGAAAGGTTGTCAATCTTTCCGGTCTGCTGAAAACAAAGCGGTTAAATATATAGTGAAGTGGATGAAATTATAGAAACGGACCAGTGGAGTAATGATGATGAAAAAAAAGTAAATGAGGTTGTAAACAATGTAAAAAGATGGACCGGTGGCCATGGGTTTATTAGTGGAGTCTCTCAAGTAAATAAAACATTCATATGATGGCTAAACAAATTACAGCTAGGCAAATGACAAGATTATGACACAAACTTAATCTAGCTATGACAAAGAGTACATGGTAATATTTATGTAGGCATCACGACAAGGAACAAAGACCGTTGAGTCCAACTATATCTTTTTTCTAAAAAGTCCACCGTAGGATTGCTATCCAACCTATCACCCATAGGTATTAAGTTGCAAGCAACAGAACATTGTATTAAGTAAAGCGCATGAAGTAAGCAATATTAAACTTCAAATAGATTTTAACACCGTTGTTTTACCCTTAATAGCAACAGCACACCCTCGCCCTTAGACGTTTCTGTCACTCGTGCCCAGGAACAATAGGGGGCATGAACCCACTATCTAGCATAAATACTCCTTCTTGGAGACACACGTAATCAGTTGGCCAAAGCAACTACACATATCAAAGAGCATGCAAGAATATAAATGAACATATAAGAATAATGCACAATCTGATCATAACTTCATAATACATCGGATCCCAGCAAACACATCACATAGCATTACAATAGTCGATCTTGATCATGTTAGACAGCTCACAAGATCATAAGACATGAAGCTACTGCCATGGACCCATGGTCCAAGATGGAACTACTCACAAATCATCCCGGAGGAAGGCATGGCGATGAAGAGCCCTCCGGGATCGATCTCCCCTCCGGCAGGGTGCCGGGATCAGCTTCAGAATCACCCCCGAACTAGGGTTTATGGTGGCGGGACAGGGTGACTTCTCTGGAAAATAATGGCTGCCCCGATGTTTTTAGGGTTAATGTGATTTTATACGCGTCGGAGGGGGCCGAGGGGAGCCACCACGGGCAGGGGCGGGTCCCACCCGTGGGCTGCCCTGGTGCCGCCGCAGCTGGCCGCCCCTGGCCTGTGGGGCGCCCCCGAGGCTGCCCTCTGGACTCCGTCTTCGTCTCGGCGTAAAAATAATTTCCGTAAATTTTCGTCCTGTTCCGAGAATATTTTCAAAAGTAGATTTTCTGAAATACAAAAACAGCAAAAACAGGAAACTAGCACTGGGCATCTTGTCAATTGGTTAGTCCGAAAAAATGCATAAAAATGATGTAATATGATATTAAAAACATGTGACAACATCACAAAATTAGCATGGAATAATCAAAAATTATAGATACGTTTGCCACGTATCAGAGCCCCCCCCCCCCCCCCCCCCCCCGGCATCCTCCTGGCTCTGGACTTGTTCCTTTGTGAAAATAATTCACGTAAATTTCCAGCTGATTCCGATAAACTTCCCCGAACAACTTTTCTATAAAAAGACAGCAGAAAACAGGAACTGGCACTGGGCATCTTGTTAATAGGTTAGTTCCATAAATCATGCCAAAATGATATAAAAACATTATAAAAACATGTGGCACTGATATATAATCAAGCATGGAACATCAAAAATTATAGATACGTCGGAGACATATCAGACCTCCATAGGAATCTCGATAGAGGTAAGATGGTATATGGCTTGAGAGGTAAGGATTGAGCGAATAATGACTCGACGTCCGGCCATATTGACGTTTCTCCAATTCGCACTCGAGATCTTTCCAGCGATTTTGTCTTCCAAAGGTTGGAGGTCAATCTTGCGGAGGCGGTGAATAGTGAGGGGCAGCCCCAAATACCGCATAGGGAATGTCGTACGGGTGGCCCGGAAGGGGGATAGAATGTCATGAAGGTCAAGGCCCTCACACCGAATTGGAGCAACCAAGCTTTTTTGACAATTTGCGGATAGATCGGAGACTTCACCGAAAACCCAACGACTGGGCCTCGTTTCGCTCTCGATTTCGATTGAGGGTGAAGACCCCAATGATGGAGGCAAACTGACGGCAACAATAGTGAAGAAACGAGGAATGATGGCGATGTTGCGCACACTACACGAGAACCATCTTGCTTACTCCATTACCTATCGAAGAGCTAAAACTTCATTTGTATTTTTTTCAAGGATATGTCATGGAAAGGCATATCAAGTTTCCTAAATAAAAGGAGGGTCACACGGCCGAAGTTATAACCCGGGCTGGAACAGATGTCAAGCGCGCACCCACACCGTTCAGGACAGCTAGCCACACACATTTTACACGACTATTCTCCTACCATCCACTCGCTCCGCCTGCGGAAGGCAACCACGGAAGATCCCTGCGATCCGCCAAACTTCGGCTTCCATCAAGATTTCTTGACCACCAGTGTCTTCGAAGGAGTGACCCCACTGAAGAAGATATAGTTGCGGTGACATCACACTGACCAACACAAGTGCTAGTGCTGTCCATATGTCCCGCTCGTTCCTTCTGGGGCCACTCCGTGAGGTGATCCAATCCTCCAAGGACTGATCATATGTTGATATCAAGTCCATCAAACACCAACGGTGGCGGCAGGCGATCCATAGAAATTCATTTCTATCGTCATGCACGTTCATTGTCGATGAGAATTAGATCAACGTTTTCTAAAAAATCATGAAACTTTTGCCCAAGTTTGTTCGAACCGAACGACAGACAGGAACACAATTACACATCATGCATCAATCACACATATTAGTATTACATATCCTGTCGACATACAGAATTTGTAGACGAGACATCTTACATTTTGGTCAAGGGTCAAGGCGCTACCGGCCGTGGCGGGTTACGGGTCCAAAACTTTGCCCAGGCCGGTTCACTGGAAGGGCATGGGAGAAATGCATGAAATCTGCATGCACTATGTATACGTAGTCTCTCATGAAACACAAAAAACGTCCCGGGAAAGGGATGGAGGCTAGCTATATGCTAGATGCTTCAGTGGACAGCGTGTTTAGCATGTGTTTGTTCCATGCTTTGTCATACGCGTCGCAACGGCCAGTTTGTAAGTAGGCGCCTGGGGGATGGCCGCAGCGGCGTAGCCAGCCTCAGAAGTCTTTGGGGTCAATGCTAATTTCTTTAATTTTTCTTCATATTGTACAGTAATAAATATATAATGTTTTTAAACTGTTTTGGTCAAAAGCTGTGGGGTTGGCCGACCCCACAGCTAACACGCAGCTCCGCCGCTGAATGGCCGTAGGCGCGCAACCGTGGAACATGGAGATGGAGTATTTTGCAGTAGCCGACCATAATCTCTCATGCATTTACAAATTAAAGATCGAACCTGTTGGTGAGAATTGTTGTTGAAAAAATCTTTGCTATTTGTCAAAATCAACTTGGCAACGGCGGCGGCAACCACGCAGCCGGCCGCGACACATGGATACGAAGTATCGCGTGTCAAAAAATGGAGACAAACGGTTGATCAGTTAGATATATGACGTTTGGAGAGCAGATTACAAAACTAATTGACCCATAGGTCTGTGAGAAATTTAATCACGCGATCTCATATTCACTACCGTATATCTTGATAAAACATTACTTAATTATCGAGGAAGGGAAGGACATATCATAATAATTCAAGATTTAACCCGTATGTTCATCTCCATGAGGCCAGGGGAAGGTGAAATGGGCGAGGGGGAAGGTGGAGTATAATGTCGGCACGTAGTCAATGGAGTACGCGTGGGCAAGCTACATGGGCGGCGTGTGGGAACAGGCAGGAGCCCTACCTGGAGAACCGGCGAAGTGGGTGTACATCGTCGTTACTCGCGGAACAGCCTCACTACGCGCCATTGGTCAAGGTTGACTAGCCTCGTGTCGATGGCATGCCGGTCCCATTTATTATAGGACATGCTCGGTATCGCACGAGTTGGCCCCAAAACTTACATTGGTGGTGGTTTATATCTCCGGTCTCCCATTAGGACGTTTGGGGGCTTTTCGGAGACGCGGGGTTGAAATGATTTTAGGCTGGTCCGAATCATCGTTCATACAACTAGTAATATGTTTTCGCCCCATAGTACATGCTGAGGATGATAACTTAGATAGAGTTTCCAATCACCTATTTTAAAACACATGTGTATTTTCATTGCATAGTGGAAAGAGAGCTGGGACTTCGGACGATTGGAAGAAATAATAGATAAATACATCTTTATATCTAACACCTAATTTTGTGTTGAAATTGGAGTTCGATCGTACAATTTTCCGGAACATTTATAGCTTTAGTCTATGGATATAAATACTTCATGGTGTGGTAAGTTCCACAATGAATTGGAGTACGGTGCTGAGTCATTGCATCGGACCAACTTGTACATCACCACTCCATAGGGCAATCTATTTTGGTGGATAAAAGAGATCGATGTAAAGGATCTACAAATGCTTCAAACTGAGAGATGAGACTTCCACGGAGGGAAATCCGGCGATATTACTATGGTAGGCTTGGAAGTCATTGGGAGTTCTTGTATTACCGGTATGAATCCTCGCTGTCATACGTTGCTGTTTTGACTTCTAAATCTTCTGGTAAAAGTCGCCTTAAACACCATGGACGTATTTGCTGCGTCCCACCCTCTTCTGCGACAATTGTGGTGACGGAGCTTAAGAGAGCAGTCATGGGCTATGAGCCTATGATCGCCAAACTAGCCCTGCTAAACTATCGTCGGGTGTCGGGCCAGCAGTCATCCAGAAGAGCGTACGCGTGCATTGCATGTCAAGCCTCGTGAGATGTGCAGAGTCTTCGCTCTGTCAGATGGGTATAAACAGCCCATTAGAGATGATGAAATTTCTAGCTTAAATGAATAAACTCTGAAGAATTTTCTTCTCTTCTCTACTCGTCATCCCCTAGTTCGTCTCCTTCTCATCACGGCCCCTTCCTCTTCCTGCACCCCATTCAACGTAGACACAGGACGCCGAATGCAGAACAGAATGTATGCAGAGATGACGAAAACACGTGGTAGGGTCAGATTTTCAGTCTTGTGTAGCTTTGTTGAATACTTTGTTCACTAGAGGCAGCTCCGTGTATTCTTTTATGAGTTTCAAAAAATAAAAATAATGTCTTTCGAAAAAACCAAAACTTGTGTTTGTTTCCTGTAATATCTCCATATACCTAAACTTCCCTGACATTTAAGAGCTTTATAGTAGTTATCAATTGAAAATACTTAACAGTTATGTGAACAACTGAACACTGAGGACAAACTGTCATGGGCCCAGCTGCTCAGGGGCAAGTTGTTGGGCCAGCCCAACAACCAGGATCGCCAGTCCGACACCCTGGACGCGTCAGGAAGAAGAACCAGCGATACTCTGGCAGCGAGTGGAGGAGGTGACGAGTATAAAGGCATGAGGGGATCCTCCTGGGGATTGGTATCAAGCAACAGAACCCTGACACGGCATCTACTCTCCTTCCCTCGTTGTAATCTTCCTCTTCCCCGGCTCTACTTCCCCAATTCCCCCTCTTGCTGCAGACAATTCCCCTTGTATCCACCGTACTTGTGTGTGAGTGAATCGTGAATTGGTGAAGGCGTGACATTCTGGTATCAGAGCATCGGATCCTGGCGCCGCGCACGCGTTCGCTCAAGCAGATCATGGCAGATCTGGAGATCAAGGACCAGTTGGCGGCGTTGGCCGCGGCAGTCGCGGCAATCCGCGAGCAAACGACCAAAATCGACGGCATCAACGACAAGGTCGCAGCGGTGGAGGCGTCCGTGGGCTCGTTGGAGGAGGTGAAGCCCGCGCTCATCGATCTCGCGCTGTGGAAGCCGAAGGTGGATCAGGCGGTCGGCTCGCTCCAAGCGGATCTAGGGGATCTGCGCACCCAGATCGATCGCCTCTCCCTCGGCATGGCGCACTCCGCATCGACTCCACCTGCTACTTCTCCTACCGCGCGGCACGGGGATCCGCGTGCGGAGGCAGGAGCGTTCAACGTCGGTGACGGTGGACGTCACGGGCCCGGTGGCCACCGCGTCGAGATTGCTCCACGGGGTTCGGTGATGGGTCCTCCACCCTTCTCGACCCCGGCCAAGGGTACGTTTCCGTTCCAATCTCCCGAGTCGTCTTCGTCCATGCCGCGAGATCGTGAGAGAGGGAAAACTCCACGGGTAGATTGCCCCAGTTTCAACGGGGAGGGTCCTCTGGAATGGAAACTCAAATGCGAGTCATACTTCAGGGTGTGCCGTATTGATAGGGACATTTGGGTGGACACGGCGGTGGTGTACTTCACCGGAGAAGCTGCTCTCTGGTTGCAGTGGACCAACGCCCATCTCACGGCCACGGCGTGGGAGGATTTTGTGCGTCTAGTGTGTGATAAATTTGGGAGGCGTGAGTTCGAGCAGTTGCTGCGTCAGTTCTCTCGTCTCCGTCAGACGGGTACAGTTGCAGAGTACGCCGTACAGTTCAACGCTGCGATGAACTGTTTGGTTGCTCATCACCGGTCATGGGATCCGATGTACTTTACCACGCAGTTTGTCGATGGCCTTCGTTCAGATATCCGTGCTGTTGTTATGGTGCAGCAACCGAAAGACCTGGATTCTGCTGTTTCCCTGGCCTTATTGCAGGAGGAGGCGATGGAGCTCACTCGAGAGGCGGCACGCGTGGGGGGCGGAATGGCCGCTCTCCCTCGGACGCTACCACGCACGGCTTTGCCTCTGCCGGTGCCACCGGGCGGGCGGCCGCCCGGGCCACCAGTGGGAACACGGGCGGAAGATCGACGAGGAGCAGCGAGCGCTCAAACACCTTCCACCGACGACAAGGTTCAAGCGCTGCGCACATACCGACGGGCTCGTGGGCTCTGTTACACCTGCGGCGAAAAATGGGCACGAGATCACACTTGCGGACCAACTGTACCACTCCATGTCGTGGAAGAATTGATGGCGTTGCTGGGCGGCGAGATGGAAACGAATTCCTCGCCGGGAGATCGTGAAGCTGAGCTGTGTGTAATCTCTGACGCGGCGCTGCATGGAGTAGAGCCTCCGCAGACTGTGAGACTGAAGGGGACTGTCAATCAGCAAGTTGTGCTCATGCTAGTGGATTCTGGGAGCACCCATAGTTTCATCAGTACCTGCCCAACAAAGTGGAGCAAATGGTTGCCATTGGCGGAATTCTGGTATAATACATCCTACCATACTGCAATCAAGACCTCTCCGTTCCAGGCGCTGTATGGGCACCCTCCTCGCTACTTGGGCATCACAGATGAGTCGGTTCCAGTGGTGAACGATCTGCAGGAATGGTTGCAGGAGAGGCAGTTGATGACGGCGGTTCTGCGTCAACATTTGCATCGGGCCAATAACCGCATGAAGTTCTTTGCAGATGGGAAGAGATCGGATCGCTCGTTTCAGGAGGGAGACTGGGTGTATCTGAAGATTCAACCTTATATTCAGACATCTCTCGCCATGCGCGCCAACGCCAAGCTGGCATTCCGGTTCTTCGGCCCCTTTCGCGTGGAGCAGAAGGTTGGTACTCTGTCCTATCGTCTCCAACTTCCCGCAGGTTGCAAGCTCCATCCCGTCTTCCATGTCTCGCAATTACGAAAAGGGGCGCCGCCGGCCGACGAGGTACATCATGAGCTGCCGCACATCGACGACTCGACCAAGCCACATCAAGTGCCGGAGGCGGTGTTGGCAACTCGTCAGGTGCTACGCCGTAACAAGATGCTGGAGCAAGTTCAGATTCGCTGGTCCGGGCTTCCGGCATCCCTCGCCACCTAGGAGAACGCCGCCGAGCTGAAAGCAAGATTTCCTCGAGCCCCGGCTTGGGGACAAGCCGGTTCTGAAGGGGAGGAGAATGTCATGGGCCCAGCTGCTCAGGGGCAAGTTGTTGGGCCAGCCCAACAACCAGGATCGCCAGTCCGACACCCTGGACGCGTCAGGAAGAAGAACCAGCGATACTCTGGCAGCGAGTGGAGGAGGTGACGAGTATAAAGGCATGAGGGGATCCTCCTGGGGATCGGTATCAAGCAACAGAACCCTGACACGGCATCTACTCTCCTTCCCTCGTTGTAATCTTCCTCTTCCCCGGCTCTACTTCCCCAATTCCCCCTCTTGCTGCAGACAATTCCCCTTGTATCCACCGTACTTGTGTGTGAGTGAATCGTGAATTGGTGAAGGCGTGACACAAACAAAATAGACTTATAAGTTGACGTGCTTGCAAACCACTCCATTAGTTTAGGGTCAGGAAATTCTGAACTTTATAGACATTGTTGACTTGAGAACTGAGGGTTTGGGGGGGGGGGGGGGGGGGGGGGGGGGGCAAGAGTTGTGAGGTGTATGGCCACATTTCCTTATCTCCTTTTGTGTGCATTCATTTTGTTTTAAAGGACCAAAAGATTTGTCGTTTATATTTATATAGGACGAGCAAACATGGAGGGTCTAAGCCCAAAGTTACAAAACCAAAATAAGCTAAAAGAGTCTGGTTTCTTATAATCTCGGCAAGCTTCTTGGCACCTGCAAGGATCCAGATTTTGCACTCGTATTTTATTTTCTGCATAAGAGCCATTGGCATTGTGTAGTTGTTGAAAATCCTAGTGCTGTGCTCCTTCCTGATTTTCCAAGCAATGAGGAAGACGGCCGTCTTGAGTCTTTAGGCGATTGGCAAGGGGCACACGATAAGCAAGCCAAAACTGAATCACCGTAGGCCTATTGGATTTTTGTGCATTCATCAGTAATTTAGCACGTGAGCTTCTAGATGTTTCTTCACAGAGGACAACACACACACATTATTGCAGGAGGTTCAACTCTTTTCTGAAATCTGAATGTATGCCGCATGCACATACTGCATCTTTTTTTAATGGTGAGACAGATGCGATCAGTTTTGGACAGAATTAGGATCAGAATTGTTACCAATTGAAAATAATTAACAATGAAGTTATGTGAACAATGAAGATATTCAAAAAAAAGTTATAACTTTCCGTGCTTCCAAACAACTCCATTAGATTAGGTTCGGAAAATTCTGAACTTCAAAGATCTTATATGGCAGAAAGGCAGTTGTTGGGCAATTTGGAATTGCAGAAATAATCTTATTTTTAACAGAGCAAGGAATTTTCATGTTATGCAGGTTATCAATATGGCAGTTCATTGGATACAGCTTTGGTCTTTCCTTCTCCCGTCGGATCAGCGGGATCTTATGGCTACTGGATGTTCACGGCTCCTGATGGTCGCTCGGGATATCTTCAGCCGGGCTTCGTGGCAGCATATTAATCACATTGCGCATGTCTAGATGCTATATGTTGATTATGTTTCGATGGTTGATTTTTATTTCAACCTTATGTGATCCATGATTTGTAAGATTTGATACTTCTTAATACTCTGTAATAAATGGCTGTGTGCATCCCTTGATGCAGAGGCCGGGGATTCCCATTTCGAAAAAAAAAAAGTTGTACACAAGGTGACGATAAAATGTGTCGCGTAATTTAGATGCTTATCTGAACGAGATGATCTCTCGCAGCCAACGGCCATCGCCCTCTTTCGAAATCTGTGAGGTGGCGGTACATGCATCCATTGCCATCAACATCATGAGTGTACAAAATTAATTCCCTCCCGGGTCGCCTCCCTCCAGGGCGGCTCCGGAGGCGCCCTCCTCCTCCCAAACCCTAGAAGACCAAATCCCCGGCCTCTGCCGCCGCTGCTGCCGACGCCGGCGGCAGTGGCGGCGCCCATCCCGTCCTTGACGGTGGGCAGAGGAGGTGCCCCGCGGCGGTGGCTCACGGAGGCGGTGGGGCGCGTGCGGCGGGCATAGGGCGGCGCGGTCGTTGACCGGCGCTTGAGGTCTCCCCGCGGAGTGGCGGCGTCGAGGTGGTGGGGCGCCGCCGGTGTCTGCCGTCTGTCTTCCAGGCGGCGGAAAGGATCGGGGGCCGCCATGATCTTGGCCCTAGATCCAATCTGGGCCGGCGATCCAACTAGGGCCAGCGTTACGAGTTGTCCAGCGGTGGCTTTGGCCACGCTGGCATTTCTAAAGTTGTGCGCTGGTTGACCCCCTCCGTTGCTGCCGTTCTGCTAGGAGTGGACTTGCGGCGTCGGGGCTTGCAAGGCTGAGAATAATGGCGGTGGTCCTAGGGTTCTTCTTGCACCAAGACGAAGAGCTGCCTCAAGTCTGTCCTCTTTGATCTGGACAGAGTGACGGGTTCCGGAAGGCTCCGCCAGCGATCTTCCACAGGGCGTTAAGACCTAGAGATTGCCGGATCGGGTGGAATTCGGTCGCGCCGGAGGAACCGGTGCGAAGCTCTGATTCTGTTTCCATCATGGGCAAATCCATGGTGAAGTCAGAGGGGAGAAGGTCATGAAAGTTCAGATTGGAGGTCTGGCAATGGTGCTCGGAGCCTTTGCGTCGAAGAGGATCTGGCTTGGAGTTCCAGGAATCGTGGCGGCAGTATGTAAGCGGGGGCGACAACGCAGGTGAAGTTCAGAGTCTTTCCTTTCAGGGTGAAAATCCGAGGTCTGGCCTTAATTGGTTGTGCCTGGCAATGGCCTTGCTGAAGGCATTGTTTTGAGAGCGGGGATTATCTCCAGGGTGAAGACCCAAGATCTATGATCGGGCGACGACGGCGCTGGTGCACCGTTTTCCTTCTTGGAGGCGTCGCTTTTGGAGTACTTGACTTCAGGTGTTGTTTTGGTGGTGGTTGTGCTGTTGCTGCAAGGACTGGAACTCTATAGCGGGACTTTTCTTTTTTCTTTTTTTAAGTTCTTTTTTCGAGGCTGTGTGCATCCGTCAGGCCTTAGGGCTTTACGTTGTTGCAGAGGCTGGGTGTAATTGGTATCTTCGCGATATTAATATATACTCTTTATCGAAAAATTAGCACACGTATTTTACATAGGCCAAATGAGTGAAACCAACATTACGTTTCATTTAAAACCATCTACGTCATGTTCAGTATAGTAACACTCGAACATCGGACCATTAACCCGTTGCACGTATGGTCCCACATCCTGGCTAGCGTCACGGAAAAAATCTCTAGTCAGGAAGCTGTCAACTTATGTTAAGCCGGTCATGGACAGAAAAACAATTAACCAAATTTTCTGAATTGAGCTGTCGAATTTTATCCTCATATCTCGCTTATTTTCGCGATATCGACCGGTAATGGTAAAAATTCAGGAGGCAAGATGTCTTTAATTTTTCTGCTGCAGATACACCCACATGTCAAGAGATGTCTGAACGAGAAGGCTCGGTTCTATCCTGATGCCAGCTAGCTCTCAGTTTCGGTCATCTGGATATTTATTTTTCTGTTTGAGGCCATTTGCAATTGTTGACTTGAGAACAGAAGCTTTTCGGGGAGGCAAGAGTTGCTGTCGGTTCATGTCGCTGACAAGAACCTGTGTGGCCACCTTTGCTTATCTCCTTTTGTGTGCATTCAGTAATTCAGCACGTGAGCTTCTAGATGATGCTTCACATAGAAGGCCTCTTCTGAAGACCACGCCCACACACATTACTGCAGGAGCTTCAACTCTTATCTGAATCTGAATGAATGCATCTTTTTTTATAGTGGGGGAGTTGCCATCACTTTTCAGCAGAATTAGGATCAGATGCAATGGATCACCAAGGTAGTGTTTAATACCGGTAGGCCACACATGTCACGGTGTCCTCTAGACAATGAATCAATCATGCATCAGCAGTGACAATGAACATATGGTACAGATGCATCAGCTTCCGCTGGATCTAGCATGAGTATTATTGTTTCTGTCTTCATCCGGAGTCTGCTTTCCAGGTTCAGATCTCTGGGAACTAGTGGAAGCATATTTCTTTCAGTTATCTTTTAACATCGTTGCTTGTTGCTCGTGGTAACTGAAGCATGTGTTGTTGTGTCCATTCTTAGAACCACGAGCGTTGTTGTCTGCTCTAGTTTCAATGCCAATCACTCGTGGCACATCGGCAAGAATTGAGGATCATGTTGTCATCTTCGAGTGATACTGCATATCATCGTCATCAAGGATTCAAGAACGATGGGTAGGCACTCTGGCACCAAATGCTTAATTGACAACCAGTTGCACCAGGAGGTTGTGGATCTTTTGATCAATTTTCGTCACGCATGAGAGGAGCAGCTTGTGTGGAGAATAAGTCAAAAGAAGAACGTGTGTGGGGAATGCATCATAGAGTATTATCATTTTTGTTACGAGTTCAGTGTCATGTCTGAACTTTCACTCTTAGTGGCACTTGAGCAGAAGTGAGCATGCTCTGTATGTGATTTAACCTGTCCACTGTGGATGCCAGTGGTTAGTTAGTGTGAAATCCTAAACTCCTAAAGTGGTCGTGGCTCGGAAGACAAAACAAGCTTCAACCGAGTAGAAAAATCTCATGAAAGGACAAAAATCAAGAGATGCCGAAGAAAAACACCACTCACAGCTAATGTCGATCGTCGCAGTCACCCAAACTATGACACATCAGGCCATGGATGAATTCCCTCACCGTCACCGTCCGCCTCCGATTACAGGCAAGATGGGCCACAGCGTTAGAGAGAGACGCCGCCGTTCATCTCGGCCAGTTTTCCTCCGGTTAACTCATCGAGCGCTGTGAGACCACGACATCGCTCGATAGACAAGCAAACTGATCCACACGCCATACCACAACCGTCAATCCATCATAGGCAGCTACCTAGTCATGACGGATGATCATTTGGCTCTAATTGTCAATGATCATGCGTCTCCTTCACCAAAAGCATTTTGGACGAACCGTGTCCTGCTCACCGCCGTGCAGTCTATGCTGCATATCCTTACCACGAGACATCGCTCGATAAACAAGCAAATGCTCCACCCGCCACGCCCCCCCACACGCGTCCTAGCTACTAGCCTAGCCTAGCCGGTTGATCATACTTGATTATTTGGCTCTAATTAACACAAGACTGCCGTCATGCGTCTCCTTGGCCCAAAGCATATTGGACATATCATGTGGCCGTGACTGAATGTGTTTGTGTGTCCATTCTTTGAACCACTGGTGTTGTTATAGTAGTGTATCTACTGTCTTTCGATGCAGATCACTCCTACAAAGGTCATGTTGTTATCCTCAGTGCTGCATGTTATCATCAATCAATGTCTCGAGAGGACGGCAGCAGGCGCACACTAGCTATAGCACAAAAGGCTTGGTTTGACAATCTGGCGCTTTTACACCACAGGGTTCTGAATTTTTGGATCCATTTTTCGTCCGATCAGACGCACACTAGCTAGAGCATGTCGTCGTCCGACTTGGACTTGCAGGTTGCAAAGGCGAGACCTTTCCACTGAGGGCAACAACAGTGAAGAGAGACGAGGACGAACGATGGCGATCAGTATCATGAGACTCGTTTTGCTTACTCGTCCATTATCTTTCCGAAGAGCTTGAATTCGATTTCTGTATATCGTCGTGGACGTTCATCATCGATCAGAACTACAGCCATGTTTTTCTATAAACCACATGAAACTTTTGGCCAATTTGTGTTCACAACCGAGAGCTGTACATTTCCTCTATAACTTGCTTTGCATCGAACGATAGACGTAAACACGATTACACATCATCGATCACACATGCATATTACCACATATCCTGTCGACATACAGAATTTGTAGACGAGACATCATACATCGTGTATTACCACTTGTTGGGTGGACGATATGAATTGGAGCATAAATGCATTTGGGTCAAGGGTCAAGGCGGATCGCCGGTCCAAAACTTTGACCAGGTTCATTGGAAGGGCATGGGAGCATGTATGAAGTCTGCATACGTTATATATGAGATAAAGAAATCGTCCATAAAATAGAGAAATCTTGGATCATTGGAAGGGGATGCTTCAGTGGACGGACGGCATATTCTAATCTCCTAGTGGCAATTTAGCATGTGTTTGTCCCATCCTTTGATGTATTAGACAGAATCGGTTCAACTGATGACTTGACGACGTATCCATCACAACGGTCGCGGTCGGTTTGTATAATATTACAACCACTGAAGTGTAGAGTAAACCGCACCAGGACTATATTTGGCCTATTCGATCGTGACGCTGCCCGGATGGCCGGCGCGCAGCCGCGGCACATGGAGATGGGGTATTTTTCCGAAAATTTATCAAAATGACGATGTGTACACGAGGATAGGGATCAAATTATGCATGTGGCGAGAAACATTTTTTCTTTTTAAAGTTACTATTTGTCAAAATCAAATTGCATTCATCCCGGAGGTGGCCAGACGTCCACATAACGAGTATTATGTGTCATAAAATGGAGACGAATGGTGGATCAATTAGTTGTATTGACGTCTGGAGAAGAGATTACAAAACTAATAGACCCGTGGGTCTCTAAGGAATTATTAGGCGATCTTGTATTCACTATACACCTCCTCAAAACAGGCTTTCGTCCCGCTTTATAAACAAAGCAACAACCAACATACAAGCATCTTGTATTCACTATACCACAGATCCGAAGAAAACATTACCCAATTATTGAGGAAGAAAGGGACGGGATGGAACGGGCGGTGCAGCGTCTCTGGACATCCTAATATCATAGTAGCATAATAATTCAAGATGTAACCCGGATGGACATATCCATGTGGCCATCACAATTAATTCGTAGGAGCCCCGATTACTTGGTCAAAACGCATAGGAAAGCAGTTTGTTGGCGCTCATTCAATTGCTAAACCACACGGTCCCATGTATGTGTCTTTGTCTTTGTTGCCAACAATGGCAGGCGCGGGACACTGTCGGGCAAAATATTTAAGGTATTTGTATGGGTGATGTTTGGCCCGTGCTACAAATTTCTTTGTGAAATGTTGGCACTTTATAATATTTTGAGGCCATTGCCATCAATATCAGGAGTCTACAAAATTGATTAGCACACTGGTATTTTAGATAGGTCACAAATGAGGTGATAGCAACATGACTCCTGAAATATTACACACCGAGATGCTCTTTCATTTAAACCCATCAATCAATATAGTTACAATCGAACACGGGACCATTAACACCCGGCACGTTCTTGCTAGCGTCACGGAAAAAAATCTAAAGTCAGGGAAGCTGTCAACTTGTGGTGTGCAGGTCATGAAAAAAATATTTCACAATAACAATTAACCAGGCATTTTGAATTGAGCTGCCAAATTTTATCCTCATATCTCGTAGACTTTCATGATATAGGCCGGTAATGTGGTAAAATTGAGGAGGCAAGATATTTTTCATTTTTCCTACTGGAGACACACCCAAATATGACATGAGATGATTGAACGAGAAGGCTCAGTCCAGCTCTCAGTTTCGATCATCTTGATACATTTTTTTTCTGCTAGAGGCCATTTACAATTGTTGACTTGAGAACAGAAGCTTTGGGGGGAGGCAAGAGTTGCTGTCGGTTTATGTCGCTGGCAAGAACCTGTGTGGCCACCTTTCATTATCTCCTTTTGTGTGCATCCAGCAATTCAGCACGTGAGCTTGTAGATGTTGCTTGACAGAGAAGGCCACTTCTGAAGACCACACACACACGTACATGATTGCAGCAGCTTCAACTCTTATCTGAACCTGAATGAATTCTTCATGCACATACTGCCTCTTTTTTTTATAGTGGGGGAGATGCCATCACTTTAGTACAGAATTAGGATGAGATGCATTGGATCACGTAGGTAGTGTTTTAATACCGGTAGGCAACACATGCCACGGTGTCCTCTAGACAACGAATCAGTCATACATGATACATGTGAGGAATGAATATGTGCTGGTATATATATCGTACAAATACAACAGCGGCCGTTAGATCTAGCTTGAGTATATTTTTTTTTTGTCTTGGTACAGAGTCAACATGTCAGGTTCAGATCTCTAGGAGGTAGTGGAAGCATATATTTTTCTAGTGATCTTTGAAATTATTATCTTTCAACATCGTTGTTTCTCGTGGTAACTGAAGCATATATGTGTTCGTGTGTCCAGTCTTTGAACCACTGAGGGTGTTATCTCTGCTCCAGTAATTTCAACGCCGACCACTCGTGGCATTGTTCAGAATTGAAGATTATGTTGTTGTCTCCGATACTGCATATCATCGTCGAGGGTTTTGGACCACAAAGCATGAGCACCAACTCGTGTGGAGAGTAGGAGTCAAAAAAGTTGTGTGGGGAACGCATCATTTTTGGTACAAGTAGCCATACTGGTGCTATTTCTGAACTTTCCACTGTACAACATCAAGGTACAAGAATGAGGCTTCTGCAACGATTTATTGCATATCTCTTACCCACCAGACACCAGCTGTTAATGGGGCTTGAGCAGAAGTGAGCATGGTCTTAATGCCAGTGGTTAGTGTGAAAACCTAAACTCCCTTCAACCGCGTGGAAAGATCTTATAAAAGGACAAAAAAACAATGCTGAAGTTGACACGCCCTTTTATTCCGGAAGGAAAGCAGCACACGAATATCGTCGCGGTCACCTAAAATAGGACACATCATTAACACGAGATTTGACTTGAAATGTCATGTTGTTATCCTTAGTACTGCATATTATCATCGTCAAGGACTCAGAGGACGGTAGGCACGCTCTAGCACGAAAGGCTTGGTTGACAATCCGGAGCTTTTTACACCGCCACAAGGTTGTGAATCTTTCCATCCATTTTTTGTCACGCGTGAGCCCCGACAAATTCATCAGAGATATCTTTTGTTGTCTCAACTTTTAAACGCGCTCGGTGTGAGAAAATTCTCTGGAGCACACTAGCTCGAGCTACTGTATTTTTGTGCATGTGCTATTTGTTTCACACTACAGCAGCGAGAGCAGGTACACTCATCAGGAAAGAGAAAAGTGGGTGCTCGTCATCCGATTTGGACTTGCAAACGTGAGAATTTTCCACGGTTGGTTAGCGCGTGAAACCTCAAAGTGCCCGTGACTCGCAAGACAGAACAACCTCCAAAACCGATCGAGTAGGGGACCTGCTGAAGGTGACACGTTCCACAAGGAAACCACCAATGCTAACCTCTTGTAGGTCATCGCTACACGATTCTCTATAGACCGACACGAATCCAAAATATGAGACCACCCACGGTGCCTCAACTCCACATGAAGCAAATGAATTCCCTCCCCGTCACTGTTTGCCCCTAACAATTAGGGCCGGCAAGATGGCCATCGCCTCGGAGAAAGACACTGCCATGCTTTCATCTCTAGTCGTTTTTCTTTGCGGGGATTTATCATCGACGTGGTGACATCGGCATAGCTCGAGGGACGGATAGATAGGGTAATCTCGTCAACCTTGTCAGTGTCGGAAATAATTGTTGCAAAAACTCCAACGATTAGGCCTTCTTTCGCTCTCGGTCTCGATTTAGGACCGAGACCCCAAGAATTGAGGGCAACAACAGTGCGCAGGGACTGGGAGGAACGATGGCGATGTCGTGAACGTTACATGAGATACTACACGAGACTCGTCTTGCTTACCCGTTGCTATCCGGAGAGGTTGAATTTGATTGGTATCGTCTTTTAAGTTCATCATCGATCTTAGAGCAATGTTTTTTTCTTGTGTAAACACATGAAACTTTTTCTCAAGTTTGTTCACAAGTCACAACTGAACTATTTCTCCGCAAGTTGCTTTGCATCGAACGATAAGCATAAACACAATTACACATGATCAATCACACATATTACTACATATTCTTGTAGACATTGAGAATGTGTAGATGAGACATCTTACATCGTTGTTACCACATACCACTTGTTGCTTGGACGATATGAATTGGAGCATAAATACATTTGGGTCAAGGGTCAAGGCGCTAAGGGCCAGGCGGGTCGCCGGTCCAAAACTTTGACCAGGTTCATTGGCAGGGAATGGGAGCTATGAAATCTGGATACGATGTACCATATACGTAGCTTAGCTTGGATCATACTAGATGCTTTAGTCGGTCTACGAAGATCGATCATCTGGTGAGAAACTTTAAAAAGAGAAAAATACTACGTAGTATTTGTCAAAATCAACTTGCATTCATCTCCGAGGCGGCCACGACGTCCACATAAAACCCGTGATGCTGCTCGGGTGGACGCAAGCGCGTAGCCGCGGCACATGGAGATGGAGTGTGCCAAAAAGATGAGATGAATGGTGGATCAATTAGTTATATGAACGTCTGGAATGAAGATTACAAAAATATTGACATGTACCTCTCTAAAGAATTATTAGGCGATATCGTATTAGTGGAGCTCCGGAGCTCCAGTGATCCCATTTTGTTTTAAAAAATCGAAAAACTTTTTTTCATATTCAAAATATATTGAAAAGAGTTCTGGATGTAGCCAATGGTGTATCACACAAATGTGCAAAAAATCAACTTTAAATACTTTGTATTCTGAGGTACACAAAAATGACAAAAATATGGATCTAAATATCCATTGTGGACACCTCAATATCATATCAAATTAATGTGGAAGAGAAAGACACACGGGCGGTGCAGCGTCTATGGACACCTCAATAACATAGCATAATAATTCGAGATGTAAACGTGACGTACGTATCCATGGGGTCGTCAACCATTAACTCGTAGTAGCTCTGATTACTTGGTCAAAACGCACAAAAAGCCAGTTTGTTGACACGCACCCATGGTCCCATGCATGTGTCTTTGTTAGCAACTGCAGCGGACGCGCCGCAAAACTCAAGTAGAGAGTTGCACCGCCGGGAAAAAATATTACGGTATTCGTAAGAGCATGGTTAATAGTATAGCCAACTGCTGTCTATAAGTTGTCGGCATATCATCTATAGCTAATATTAGAATTGACTCATATAATAAGGTGGACTTTAAGGTTGGCTATTAGGTTATTAGTTTGTATAACCTTCTCTCTATCTCTCTCCTCGTATTTATTGAATTTGCATAGGAGTCCGCATATAGCTAGTCTCTTGCATGAGAGCCCACTCCTTCTAATTTTCCATATCTCTTTACTCCACATAGGATAAAATGCCATGTAGACGGGCTATAAGCCCACTATTATACTTGCTCTAAGGGTGATGTTTGGCTCATGTTATTAACTTATTTGTAAAATGTTTGCAGCCTATTACATTTCTTGGCATCTACTTGTTGATTGACAAAAGAAATTGACGCAAAAATATATGGTACTCCCTTCATTCACTAATGTCAGAACTTTTAGTTATTTCAATATTGACTACATACATACTAAAATGAGTGAACATACATACTAAAATGAGTCTAGATACATAGGAATAAATAAAAAAGCTAAGAGGTCCTATATTAGTGAACAAAGTGTGTAGATGATCTTGCACTTTGCACACCGATGTAAGGATTCGGTCCATATGGGTTACGCCGCTTTGCGGCGTGACTACCTATCCTCATACCGGGTGTGATTAAAACCTTTATAAATCTTTCCTT
Source organism: Puccinellia tenuiflora (assembly GCA_012064385.1). Taxonomy (NCBI): domain Eukaryota; kingdom Viridiplantae; phylum Streptophyta; class Magnoliopsida; order Poales; family Poaceae; genus Puccinellia; species Puccinellia tenuiflora. The sequence goes on along the minus strand of QRDG01000081.1, from coordinate 1,418,970 downwards.
TTAAAGTAAAATTAGGTGGGAAGCCTTTCCTCTGGGTGTTTGTTTGAAAAAGAAAATAAAAAAATACATTCACCACATAGTTCGTGCCAAATGAAAAACAATGATTACGAACCTATAAATTATATACGCAAGTGTTGTTCGTACACGAGTCATGATAATTTAGTTTTGTTTAATTCATGATAATTTAGTTGTTTAATGTCGCCGAGACTTGGAATTTGCGGACTAATTCGATCCCAACTTATTAAAATATTATTGGTTTGTGCCACCATTTTTCCTTGAAGAAACCACCAAAAAAAACTTTTGAAACAATGGTCCAAATTCCGGAAGGAGTATGCCATTTACCATCTACTTTAGTGAGGATATTTGAAAGGTAGAGTGAATAGTTGTCTACCCACAGGCATTTGCCACTTACACTTTCAACTAAAAGAATATATATGTGTCCATAAGTTGTGGGTTGTACATTGAATTGGACTTTGTGTCATTAATATATAACTAGCAAACATGCCCGTGCGTTGCAACGGGAAGAACACTGAACTATATTAAATCTAACAATAGATAGATCAAGAAGGAGGACAGTTGTCCACCTTTACAGAAAAGTCTCAAAAAAAGAAAAGAAGCACAGAACAACCTAGGAGCTTCTATTCGACCTCGCTTGCAATCTTATTTGACGTCGCATCGCTGGAGAGCTAGAGAGACGAAGGAGAAGTCTAGCCACTGGGCCGGCCACTCAGTACTATATTGTACCAGCCTTGTTGAAGCGTTGCATGTATCGTACGCCGCTAGCAACAGAACCTTGGCGACGAAGAAACCACATCGGCGGGGGCAACGCCCCGCATCTCGCAGACGGGCAAGCTGGAAGCACCGGCCAAAGCCAGCTTAAATTTTGTTTTCAGGCAAAAACCGTGCTTCTCCGTTGTTTCACGTCCTCCGTCTATATTTATGAATGAGTACGACCTAAAGATTTTTCTTGATAAAAAAACTTTTCTCATAGCTCTTGGTAGTGACATTGCGACCGTGTCCATCGTAAAATGCAACAACTGGAGTTTTGCTTATTTTTTATGCATCCTGGTTTGCACATCGAGAAGGTGCTCACCATAGCGCAATATATTTAACCTATCAAAAAGCATTTCGCCTGAAGTAAACATTGTCAGACAGAATCACATTACACGTCAATACATCGCTTCCAAAATAACTTTTGTGAAAGAAAGAATAATCAACACGTGTAGCTTACTTTTCCTTTCACCACAGCACGTAAAAACAGCCTGCATAATGTCAGGCAGCTGCAGGGAATTGAGCTATGCAGCTTCGTCGACAATCAGCAACTCCAGGAGATTCGACTTTTCAGATTCTTGAGCTCACCAAAAGAAATTCTAGAGTGAATTCCATTTTTTACCCCATGTTTGTGATTTTGTGACACTATTTACCCCCATTTAAATTTTTCTGCCACGTTTTACCCTGTACTTGTAGCGATGTGTCAATGTTTACCCTCTTTCAACATTCATCATATTTCCGGACTGATCGGACCACCAACGATACTACGTGGACGCTCAATTACCAAGCCAGCTCGGACGCGTAAATTAATTTTTTGTTTCCTTCGCTAATTCAGCCGATCAATTTCAGCCCTCACCCAGTGACGCACTGACCCAGCTCCATACTCAGCCCCATCGCGCCACTCACGGCAACCACCGTTGTCTCCACTCGTGGCCATTTGCTTTACCCTATAACAAATATAACAAAGTATTGGGAATCGATAGAAAGAGAATGCCTCTATTTTGCTTTTGCATTTACAGATGTGTCGATCTGGCCGGTAACTTTCAAGCCAGGTTAGTCAATATGTGTGTTGCGGGCTGGTTGGATGAGGGCTCAGTTTGGTCGGCTGATTAGCAAAGGAAACAAAACATTAGTTTACGTCTCCAAATTAGTTTGATGATTCAGCATCAATGTAAGTTCGGTGGTGGGTACGATCTGTCAGGAACGGGGACAAATGGTTAAAAGGGGTAAAATCTGGCACATTGTTACAAGTATAGGGTAAAATATAGCATAAAAAATTAAATGAGATAACTCATGTCACAAAATCAGAAACAGGGGGTAAAAAGTGGAATTCACTCGAAAATCTATCCATCGGCACGCCTCAATCTAAATAATGTATCACATGAGGATGCACGATTGCACAGTTTAACTCTGCTGTTCTTTGTTCAAATATAGTATTTCAATTTATTTTGGTCCATAAAATAACAGGTGAAGTATTCTGAAGTTCCACAAGTTGTGAGATGAATAGTTCATGGAGGGCAGTCCGGTGCCTTCACTACAGTAGGGTTGGAAGGCATCAGGAGCTATTGTCTTGCATCAGGCAAAAAATCAGCGTTTGTTTCACAATTTTTGGCTTGTGTAGCTTACGATGTAAGTTGTATTAAACACTTTGGACGGACTGCAATTTCGGGAGAATCTTTAAACCAATACTGCTAGATGCACGAAACATTCAAGAATTCCTAACTTGTGGTCGAATTTGACCCAAAATTTTGCTCCCTTCCTACTTTGAATTTGTGATATCCTAAAGGAGTTCATTTTTTTAATAATATCGGTGTTCCCCTGACACTAATTTTCATTTTCATTAAGGAAACAACCCAACCTAAACTTTTGAAATAATGATACCTAAAGGCATTTGCCATTTATATTATACTTTAGTGTCAAAATTGAAAGTTGGACTAAATAGTTGACAAAAAAAATTACGGATTCAACTGAAAAGGATATATACATGTCCTTGATAGATGTTGTAAGTTCCACATTGAATTGGAGTGCGGGTGCTCAATAATTGCATGGATCAACTGTTACATTCTCAGTCAAAACTCAAAGCAAAGTGAAACTACTGGGTAAAAACTTTAAAGTACTGGTGAGGATAATGTTTGGTTTTTCTTTCTATTTCTTTCTGAAAACTTTAGCATATTATCTATATTTTTGCTTCTATTTGTTGGTTATATAAGAAAAAATCTTGTCGATAGAAAATTTTCCGCCCTACTCACATTCACTTCACGGTTCATGCCAAACGGGAAAAATATCAGTGACCCTAACAATTTATTATATATGCAAGTGCTATTTTTACATGAGTGATAGCAATTTTATTGCTTAGCTTGCTGGAAGACTCGGAATTAGTCGACTATTAATTTTTATACCAGCTTTCGTTCTGTTTATAATTAGATTCAATGATACCCAAAAGGAATTTTTTATTGAAATGATGTCGATGTTTCCAATAAACAATTTTCCATTACAAAAACCACTCAAAGGAATCTCTTGAAATAATGTGTCCAAAGCATTTTCCATCTACCTTCTAGTTTAGTGTCAAAATTTGAAAGTTGGACTGAACAGTTGACTAGAACATTTACGGCTACAGCTGAAAGGATACAGGTTCATGATGTTGTTTGTGCTGCATAGGCTTGGATTGTAGATGCCCAGTAATTGCATTGAACAACTGGTTTATCTCACTCAATATTTCAGTCTACTCTACTCTCTGCGTGCTCAAATAAGTGTACTTCTAGTTTTTGTCTTAAGTCAATTTTTTTAAAATTTGACTAACTTTATAGAAACTAGTAGAAACATATATGATATGAAATCGGTATATTATGAAACTACATTTCAAAACGGATCTAGTGATACTATTTTAGTGTCATAAATGTTGTTAAGTTTTCCCATAAAGTTAGTCAAATGTTAAAATATTTGACTTTGGACAAGAGGTAGAAGTATACTTATTTGAGGACGGAGGGAGTAGTCCATAAAAGAGCACATGAAGCACTCATAAGTTCTTCAAGTTGACATATGAGATTTTTATGGAGGGCGCCCTAGTGCCTTTGCTAGGGTAGGCTTGTAATCAGGAGCTCTTATGTTGCATGAAGCCTGCAATGATCGAGCGTTTATTTCATTATCTTTGGTTTCTACTATTTTAATGGGAAATTGTATTAAACATTGTGCGTGTATTGTGCGTTTTCAACCCTAGATCATAGTAATTCAAGATGTAACCCGGACGTACATATCCATGGTGCCATCACCATTAATTGGTAGTGTAGCTCTGATTACTCGGTCAAAATGCATAGAAATCAGTTTGATGGCGCTCAATCAATTGCTAAACCACTATCGCTCGACAGTTGACACACACCCGCGGTCCGTGACGTCGTTGTTGCTCGTAGCAACTGCGGCGGACGCGCTGCAAAACTCAGCCGGAGTGTGACACCGCAGGGGAAAAACATTACGGTATTTGTAAGGTGATGTTTGGCTCGTCATGGGAGCATGTACGTCTCAACGGGAAGAATGTCGTAAGAAGAATTGGTTTTCACCAATTGTTTAAATATATGTTTATTGAAACATGTGAATAAAATAAATACATTTGTGAAGTAGGAAAAATAAGAAAAGGTGATAGGTTGCCATATAAATGATATAATATAGACCAAAATCTAGGAAATTACATTTGACAGTGAATATTTTTAGTTAGACACTTAGCTTGGACACATGATCGAAATTTACTTTATAGCTCAATTTCATGTGAAGTGGTGGATGACTAAAATAATTACGCCAAGTTCATACGTAGAAAGGTAGGAACCGCATGCAAACAGGGGCAGAGCCACACGCCGGGGTACACGTCCATGCATGGAACGGAATGCAATTTTTCTTTTACCTATGTGTTACGGAAATGGTGTATTTGGCCTAGCACGGTAGCACTTAGCCTAATTAGAACACTAAATACAAAATTGGCCAGTGGTTTGTTTGGATCCCCGCTCCGTCCATTATGCAAACATATCTTATAATACATATCATCTTTTACTTCTATACATAAATATCTAAATTATGAAATTTAATTTGTAAAACTTATAATTTCTTTACAAATATGAAAAAAATCACAAACAAAACATGGCAAACTCGCCCAATCACTTAGGGTAGATTTTGAGGAGATCTTTGGACCATCACAAACTTGCTTAAGGCGCATCCACAATACGGATGCTCTCAAACAATGCCTAGACGCCTAGGAGATGTCAATTTTTAAAGAGTAATTTATCAAGATATCTAGGCCCATAGATGTTATGGTTTGATGCTCATATAAAGCATGACCTCTCACTCCAATAGTTCTTTTCTAAGGTGTGTATTATGAACAACAGGGGTCTTCCACACGATATTCGGGAGCAAAGAATCAATCATCGAAAGTACATTTGAACCCGGAGAGGATTGGTCCTTAAATAGAAAAAAAAAACATAAAAGATTCGTTAGGCTTCAAAATTTCATTTGTCGCTAGCACCAGAGATGAAGCCAGAACTACCAAGACATCATGATTGTTTCGATCGTGACTTGTTGTAACAACTATTGTAAAACTATAGATGAAGCCAACATATCATAAAAACTATAGATGAAGCCAACATATACCACCCACAATCATTTAAATAATCATATTGAGCCATGATGTAGTGTGTTTAACTCTTCTTTTTTAAGATGAAATGTGTCTGACTTGCATATGCTACATTTGTTCGTTACACTTTCTTTATTCAATCTTACATAGACCGATTACATGAGCGAGCTTGTATTTTGTAATTCTTAATAGTGTTATATCAAATGAAAATTAGAATTGACATTGGCACTAATAATGTTGTTCAAATCCACTGCCATCCAAGAAATAGAGCTGAGATTCAAAACAGACCCTAAGATTTGCAAGACCACACATATATCTTATTATGGTTTTGTTGATTCATGGATTACATATACGTAAATTTATTTTGCTATGCATGTTCAAATCCATAGAAATAGAACTGGAATTGTTCTATTTTTTTATACATGTTCAGATCCATACAAATCCAAATTTTCGTATTATTATTTTCTTGAAATCTTTTAATTATGCATCATACTTTTTTCTACTAATACTTTATAAAACTATATATTTGATTTAATACTATAATTTCTTTCAACAATGTATATAACCATTTTTGCCAAAATGTCCGGCATGCGTATGGTGCTCCACCAGACCCGACTTGTCTGGTCATGTCTACTTGTTGATCTAGGTTTTGGTCTACTATGGGTGACTACCCACTGCTGCTACTATCCAGGGGAGGGTAGCTTGCGGTCACCCATGCCTACGAGCAATTTTCCGTCTATGCTATGTGTTGTTGTCGGAACGGTCGGAGAAAAAGAAAGGAGGTGAGAAGTTGCGCTACCGCCTGAGACTTTGCCGGAGAGGAGCGAAAGGAGGGAAGAACGGCTGCTACACGTGAACTGCCTATCAGTCGCCATCAGGCCGGCCATCCTTAAACCCTCCCCCCCCCCCCCCCCCCTTTCCCCGATGCCGGTAATGACCCGCACCACCCCCGCCCTAAGATAAGTTGCTTCCTCGCCAGAGACCGGCCCGCCACGGCCAGCTGTGTTGGCCCTACCTCCGGCTCGTTCTAGGCTCGGCGACGCCGGCACGTTCGCGGCCAGCCACGCCACCCCGACTCTGCCGAGATTTTGATTCGAAATTTGAATTGAACTGTAGAATTGCCTGGAACAGTTGTGACTTGATCCGATGGATATAATTACTTCATGGTGTGGTAAGTTCCACATTGAATTAGAGTATTGTACAGTACAAGTACTGACTCGTTACATCGCACAAACCAGCCCATCCTCGCCCCATAGTGCGATGTATTTTGGTCTATAAAAAATGCATGTGAAGGATTCAGAAATCATTCAAAGTGAGAGATGAACCATCTACGAAGGAAAATCCAGCGATTTTGCTATGGTAAGCTTGGAAGTCATAGGGAGTTCATGTTTTGCTAGACTCGTTCTTCGGTGTTTTACTTTGCTATTTTCACTTCTGATGTTTCTCAAAGAAGTCATCTTAAACACCGTGGACGTATATGCTGCATCCCACCCTCGTCTGCAACAATTGTGGTGACGTACCTTCAGACGATTGCCATGGGCAATGCGCACCAAACTTGTGCGGTGTGGGGCTCACAATCATCCAGGAGAGCGTATGCGTGCAAAGCCTCGTGAGTTGTACCGATTTTTTGAGACGTGTGGCCGAGCGACTCGGCTCTGTTAGGTGGGTATAAACACCCCTTTATAGAAGACGAATTTCTTGGCATAAATAAATAAACTCTGAAAATTGTGTTCTATTCTCAGCTCATCATCCCCTAGTTCGTCTCCTTCTCATCATGTCCCCTTCCTGCAATCCTTTGAACGAAAACAACACTATGGTGAATGAAGAAGATAATCCAGGAAGACGAAGGAAACAGGCGGCAGGGTCAGATTTTCAGTTTAGTGTAGCTTTGATGAATACTTTGGTTCCCTAGATGCAGCTCCGTATTCTTTGATCGTCTTGTTTCAGAAAAATGGATCATAGGATTGCCGTTATTTGGTCGCTCTGGCTATGTAGAAATGACAAGGTTTTTAACGATAAAGTTGCTTCTATTATGCAGGTTATTTACCGGTGCAACGGCGACGCTACGATCATGGTCGGCCCTGCAGCGAGTGAGCACCGAGACGTGTTTCTGGAGGTAGCGTCGAGACTGGAGGTTGCGGCCAGGAGTTGCTATCCCGGCATGGGTGGCAACATAGACTCCCGTATTGACCTTCCTTTGCTATAGGCGGATTTACAATTTCTCATTATGATATGTATTTCGCCTTTTTATGTTCCGAACTTGTACCAGTGACTTTGGGGCTGTGTGCATCTTAGCTATGCAGAGGCCGGGTGTAATACTTAAACCTTTTAAGTAATAAATCCCTTTATCGAAAAAAAAGGAGTGCCCTCCGACTCAAATTCATGTCTTTTAATCATCCAAGCCGATTTTGAGTTATGTATCTATGAGTTCGGCAAGAAAATTCCAATGCCTTCAAACAAAACCAAAAACTTTTTCTGTAATATATCCACAGACTAACTTCCCTGACATTTTAAGAGCTTTATACTGGTTAACAATGCAGTTTTGTGAACACTGAAGACATAAAAAACATATAAGTTTACGTGCTTAAAAACCACTCCCTTAGATTAAGGTATATACATGTCTCGCAAAAAAAAAATTAAGGTCTATAAAATCTGAACTTCATAGACCTGAAGTGATGGAAGACCGGCAGTTGTGTACACAAGGTGAAGACAAAATACGTTGCCTAATTTAGATGCTATCTGAACGAGATGATATCTCGGAGCCAATAGCCATCGCCCTCTTCGACCATCTGTGAGGGGGTACATCCCTCCATCGCCATCGACATCGGGAGTATACAAAATTAATTAGCACACTGGTGTTTCTGATAGGCCAAATGGGTGAGAGCAACGGTACTCCTGATAAATTGCACACCAAGATGCTCTTTCATTTAAAACCGTCCTCATCACGTTCAATTTAGTAACACTCGACCACGACGGGACCATTGACATCCGGCACGTATGGACCCACCTGATTTAGTAAAATCAGGAGGCAAGATATTTTTAATTTTCCTGCCGCAGATACACCAAAATGTCAAT
>QRDG01000081.1:1360871-1406009 GCA_012064385.1 Puccinellia tenuiflora | reverse complement strand
TGGGCCGTGACGCCCTACTTCTACGCCGACATGGCCATCCGCATCGTCGTCCTCCACGGCGCCTACGGCCGCTACCTCGGCGCCCCCGACGCCACCGCGCTCGGCTGCCTGGGCCTCCCGTCATCCTCCCGCTGCCGCGCCGCTAGGCTGCGCGACTATGACAGGGTGGAGGTCCCGGCCATCCTGAGGCGGGCCGTCGCGACCAGCCGCCAGGGCGCCTTCCTGCTGCAGAACGCGACCGGGCGCTACCTCTGCGCCAACTCGAGGTGCCTCCTGCCGTGCTGCTCCGGCCTCCACGTCTCCCCCGCACCGGCCTCTGCACGGCGACCCGGTGGGCGGTGGAGCGCGTCCGTAGGACAGCCAGGCCGCCGGAACTCCGGATCTTCGCTCGCCTCTGCCCGCCACTGTCCGGCCTCTGCGTGTCCGAGCGGGAGATCCGGTGGGTGCGCGCCGACGGCCACGGTGTCTGTGCTCACATCCATCTTCTCTACCTCTCGCTCTTCCCGGATGCCATCGCCGCCTGCTCACGGCCGGGCCGCACCTCAAGGGCACGCCGCCCGCCCCAGCCGTCAACCTCAGCCACGAGGAGAACTTTGTCGCGCTCGACCGGCTCGGGGTCGGCGCCCGTGGCCGCGTCGCCGTGGCGGTCCGCGGGGCGGTTAGGGTGGTGGTGCGCGCCGCGGGGAGGGGGGCCCCGCCGTGCTCATTGCCGGGCGCGCGGACGGCGGAGTCGAGAGTGGAATTTTGGTGTGTTTTTCTTGGCGTCGCTGTGCTCTCTCTTCCCACAGGTCAGACTTCTGCGGTGCGTGCGGTCTCCGGAGCAAGAAGGGTCCCAGCGGCGCCATGTTCGCCAGGGCAAGACGAAGACCAAGCGGCGTCGACGTACGGGAGGGTTGCAGACGGCACCAAGCGCGTCAAGGAGTAGGTATGCTGCCTGACCGCTATCTCTTTCGCTCGACTCTCTCTGGCTCTCTTTCACATCCAACAACGGGTGCAGCGAGGACGCAGACGACCGCACCGACCATGGTCCCGACGGTGACGAGAGCGGGGCGGCCGATGAAGATAGGCTACGACGCCAGGTGAGCTCGACCTCTGCTATCCGATTTTTCTTTTCCTTTTGCACGCTTTATTTCCTTGTTCGTGTTCTTCTCTGGATTTTAGAGATTTTTGTTTGGTGAACAGTTTTTTTTTTTTTGGATGTGACGATAAGGTAGAGGATGCGGACTACGGCCGAGCATGAGGCCAGATATTGCTTCAGATCTGCTTCTTGCTGCCCACCACGCCTGAGCCAGCAAGTCTACCCCCATGGGCGACGCCACGGCCTCGTCGCAGACCAAGACGGTGGAGCTGGACGCGCCGCTCCACGCCCTCAGGGCTCAGGTTCGAGATTGAAGAGGTCTTGCCGTCGCTGCTCACCGGCCGCCTCGTCGTCACGCCCACCTGTTGCCAGGTTTTCTTCTCTCAGCTACCTGACTAAAACGCGATCTTGCTGCCTTCTCGGCCGGCGTGCCGATGTGTGTTTGTATTAATTTCTGCGTGGCTCGCCGGCAGCTGTTCAAGGTACTGCACGGCGGCGTGTCGGCCCTGATAGCGGAGGTGCTGGCCAGCATGGGGGCGCACATGGCCACCGGCTACCGCCGCGTCGCGCGTGTTGTCCCAGGCCACAAAGGCCGCTCCACCCAGGTACGTTAATTTGGTGTCTTTCTGCTTTCTGTGGATTGGCGTGACTGCTCCAAGAACTGAAAATTGTTAACATCTTCTGTAGTGCATCATCTACAGCTAGGAGTACAATATACTCCTAACAGAGTATGGTCATTTCGCGTGGGTTCCCTTCGATTCAGTTGGGCTTTTACTGATCCGGTAATTACTCTGCATCTAGATGCATTTGTAGTTGCAGTAGCAGAATCGATTGATAATCGCATATATGGTGCTGCCTGTATGATGTGAACTTGCATGCTACAGAACGTTTATTATAGCACATCTGATGTTTGGAAAACGATTGCTGCTTGCAGGTCTTCTTCAAATTTTATTGACCTGTTTTGTACACTTTGAATTTATGTGGGCTTTGCAGTCTACTTCGGATGTTAGGTATCTCCGTGCTGGTATTTACGTTACATATAATACATTGTCGTCGTTCTTTCATTTATAGGTTCTCTTGAAATCATATGAAGTTGTGTATTTTCTTCAGTTCTAAGTAGAGTTATCTCTGATTGCAGGTTATCTACAGACCAAGGGGGCAATTATTGACCGTATTTTCTTTTTGTAATTTTGAGAGTTTGAACTGTCTTTATTGCAAGCGTATGCCAGATCAACTACATTATATGCTATCATTTTCATATTCTTTTCCTGTTTACATACTACTGTATTATTCGTTTAAATTACAGGATTGTTTTCTGCTCTCTCTTCTCTTCTTTGATCTCAGCATCTATACCAGGGAATTGGTGCTATATCTCGTGAGTATGTTGCAAGGTAGAGAGTACAATGCTTATATATGAAAATTTAGCTTCGTTCTTGAAAATCTTCTGCACTATCCTTTCATGTTGGTTTCCTGTAAGGCTTTGGGTGCTTCCAAACTTTCCATTTCAGCAGTGTTGGCTTTCATAAGCCTATTCTTATGTCGTTTCCTTACCTGGCATATTCAGACAGAGCGTCAATGCTCATTTCCTCACCATTAGTTCACACAAAACAATTGCAACACACTGTCGAGTCAAGTGAGTAAAGAAACTATCTTGAGACATGTTACTTGACCGATCTCCTGTTTTTGGTTGTAGGTTTAAATAGGAAGAAGCAACTAGACAAAGAAAGGCCCCAAACGTACATTGAATGTTTGCTTCTCAGGTTGTTTCTCTTTATTTTTTACCAGACAGTTGTGCAAATCTCATACTATTATTTGACTCCAAAGTGGATGGGCATATTTCAATCAGGCTCATATATATAAGTGATTTTGACGAGAGATAAATCCATTCTCATAGGTCTATGCAGTATGAATTTTCAACCAGGCTCATATAGCTTACTCGCATACTCTATTGTATACAGTTTCGTGATTGGCATCGGATTGAGAATACTATTTATTGCCGCAAATCAACCTGTAAAGGTTTAAATATAAATTGGTTCAGAATGAGAAACGTTAGTTTGTATGAACTGGTAGTGTTGAATTGTATCACTTCAACGATAAATACCATATCTAATGATTGGTGAACATAACAGAATTCAGACCTGGTGGTAAATATATAAAAAGTTTACAATGTAGGTGCGTGCCTCTGGTTTCTTAAATGATTGTCTGTCGAATTTTTGTGTGAGGTTAAGGCAGTGGTCTTTTAGATAAGAGATTTATACCTGCAGTTTTTCGTTTTTGTTATAATGATAGGTGAGAGAGGAATGGTGATCCTGATGTTCAGTTGCCTCTTCCTTTCTTGCTTGCAGTGAGCTACACACATAGCAGCTCTTCTACAACTCTTCAAAGTGTGAACGGTTGACTGGTGGGTGCCATGAGGTCAAGCCGAATTTATGATCCTGACATATGCTTCAGCTTATCACCTGCAGGCAGCAGCATTGCAGGTTTATCTTGCAGCTATCCAACAGCTTTGCAGTTTCCGGTTAGCCTCCATTTCAGTATTATGTTCACATTCCACCATGTGTGAACACTCCAACCTAGCACATGGTAGCAAATACTTATTTAACCGAGACAAGCGTGGATCCAATCGCTTCCCAGGGTGGGTGCATTGACAAAAATCGAGGTTGCTTGTTATCGGACAGAGTTTGAGGTTCTTCAGAGGTTACCATCGAGAGGGTCAGCTTGTCGATGACACTTTTGCTCAAATGTCTAAGAGAATAAGACGTCGCATTGTGTTACTTATAAACCTTTTGTTCCCTGACAATTACCCATTTCAGTTGTACTTACTGTGCAAGAAAAAATTATGCTCCTATTTATTTACTTTGTATGGGATGAGATGTCAGACCAAATTACTAATAAAAGTTTTGTCCCTTTGAGAGCGCCGATCTGTTTACTGATTGATATTGTTGTCACATGTGATACAACTGTATCTACCATCTTGCCTTTGTCTGTGAACTAATTTTGTACACTTAGCTGAGTTAACTAAATAACAAATATTAGAGAGACATAGTACTCCCTCCGTTTTTTAATATAAGATGTTTTAGCATTTGTCCACATGCACATGTACATAAATGTATGTAGACATGTATTAGTATGCATGTTCACTCACTTTAGTACTACCTCCTTTTCAAGGCTTAAGGCCTATATTTTTTTTGAAAAGTCAAACTATGTTAAGTTTGACCAAGTTTTTACCAAAAATTGTTAATATACAAAATACATAATCAATATCATTAGATAGATAATGAACTATATTTTCATATGATATATACAATATATCATATTTGTTGATAGATTTTTCTAGAAGTTTGGTCAAAGTTCAGATGGTTTGACTTTTCAAAAATAATATAGGCCTTAATCCTTGAAATGGAGGTAGTATGTATCTAGACAACACGTGCAACACCTAAAACATCTTATATTAAAAAACGGAGCGAGTATTAATTATGATGCATGGATATGGTTACACTGAATTATTATGGGTGACTGTTATTTTATTGTGGTCAGCTTGGTCCAATGCTGGCAATTATTATTGAGCTATACACAATACTGCCTCCGTCTAGGTATATTAGTCCTATGCGTAGTTCTAGGTCGTCAATATTCTAGGTCGTCAATTTGATCAACTTAATATGATGTATACATGATAAAAAATATATCATTAGAAACTTTGGATTCTATATTTTCTAACAATATAATTTTTATGTTATATAATTAATATTATATATGTCAAATTGACGACCTAGGGACACGTGCGAGACTTATATACCTAGACGGAGGAGTATTTCTGATATCCTTTAAAGTTGTAAAAGGAAATTCCGGTTTGATATGTGAAATTTTCTATATTAACCAAGAATATTCAACATCCTTACATGTATAATAAAAGGAGTACTCGAAATCCCGTGTTTGATGGCTTTTGGGTTATGCACTGATTTTTATATAGTTTACTGAGTTAGGTTTATGCAAGAAACCTTTGATCTAATATATTTTAATACATATCGAGATGCTAATTTCGTGTAATCATTTGTGCAAGAATTTCATAATGATGCAGCTTTCTCAATTTAAATTATTTTTTCATGCAAATGTATAAATCTTCATAAGAACAGCTTATTTTTTTCACAGCAGCATAATAACGAGGTCCCAATATAGCAGAAGTCTTATAAGTTATATGACTTTTCCGGCCGCCTCATATTTTCCTGTTTATAAATAGTGAATTACCACTTATGTGATAAGTAATTTCAAACAACCACTGTAGAATTAGCCCATATATATTATAAACTACTTGGCCCATAAACTCTAATTTAGAACAAATTAGTTAATGTAGAACTACATAAATTTTGGCTGACCACTGATTGGGCGATCCCCCTCCCCCTCTCACGCATGTCGCCTAGCCGGATCCCCCGCCTTTCGCTTAAGCGGATCCACCGCCTCCTCTCACGTCGCTCGCCTAGCGGGATCCCCCGCCTCCTATCCCGCCTTTTGCCAAGCCAGATCACCCGCCTCCTCTCCTGCCTCTCGCCTAGCCGGATCACCCGCCTCCTCTCCTGCCTATCGCCTAGCTGGATCCCTCGCCTCCTCTCATGCCTCTCGCCTAGCCGGATCCCCTGCCTCCTTTCCCGCATGTCGCCAAGGCGAGAACCCAAACTCGGAGATAAGGCTTGGACGTATTCGTGAGCTTGCCACGTTATGAACAAGCTTGCTACTGCCGGGAAAGCATTTTTCGCCAAAGTTTTCCCCACCCGCTCACTGGCGTGGCCGACATGGGCGATCTACAGGGAATTTTTGAAGAAAATGGTAGCGAACATGAAGAGAAATTACGATCAGTTGTTTGAGGAAGTGCAAAGATTGCATTAGGCCTCATGATGGGACATTACCCAAAGCCAAACCAGGACGCGTCACTGCCGGCTTTTCCAAGCTTCATCGCGATGGCATGCCCCAATGTGAATGAAGTTGAAGTCATGCGATCTGTCGGGGTACACCAGCAAGGTTGCCAAGGCGGTGTCTATCGGCGCCACCTTTCTAGAGATTGCGTGCCACCACTGCCGGAATCTGACGACAAGGGAGAAGAAACTGAAGCTGGTGACAGAGACGCGTCCAAAGCGGCAGACTCCTAATTGTTCTACGTTAGAACAGGCGATGACTGCATCACCATATAGCTGTAATTTTCACTAAGTGGCTCTAAAATATTTGTTCTGTAATATTCTAAGGCGGAGATGTTTTGCACAAACACTTATCGTGTTTGGAATTTTTATAATACTTCGCCTTTTAAACTATTTGGTTATATACCTCTTGTCTTTACCCATGCCAGCAATACCTTCAGCATGGACACTACATCAACTCTTCTCTCTCATTTTAAAATAAATTTGTTCTCCACCTTAAAGCCATGGATCTTACTGAGAATAAGAATCAATGTGAACAAACAAGGAAATATAACATTAATTCAGTCTAATTAAAAGCACCCCACGGGCGCGGCGTGCCGCCGCGCCAATGCCTACTAGTGCACATAGATACCCAGTGATAGCAAAGTTGGCAAAGAATTTCTTGAGTATACCAGCCACTTCCGTGTCTTCAGAATCAACTTTTAGCACCGGGGGTCGAGTTCTTGATGACTATAGGAGTTCTCTAAAGCCAGCCATGGTTGAGTCATTGGTGTGTGCTTCTAGCTGGATAAAAGGTTCTCAAAATGATGTCAAAGTTTCAATGAATGTGGTATGTGCTATAATTTTTTATTACCTTTCTTAATTATTACCTTATTACCTTTCTTATGCTCATGTATTTTTTGTCTCTCTTGTAGGAGCCAGATGATGATGATGATGTGGAGACCATTTCGTTTCCAAAAAGTGTGGTGGGGAGCAACTGGTAAGTTCTTATTTTTCTTGCTGGAACGTTTTTTACAGCCAAAAAGCTGAAGCAAAAGAGTGTCAATTCTGATTATTTGATGTATCTGCTTGCTGGACCTTACTATACAGCAAAAAAACCTGATGCAAACTAGTGTAAATGGTGCTTATTTCGAATATATACTTGTTGTAACTTTTTATACAACAAAAATTGAAGCAAACAAGTGTAAATGAGTCTTATTTGCTTTATTTGCTTGCTGGAACTTTTTATACAGCCAAAATACTGAATCAAAATAATGTCAATGATGTTTATTTACTTGATTTACTTGCTGGAAATTTTTATATTGCTGAAATTTCGTTTGTGTACACTTCAGATTCAACTTGCAAGTGACAAGCGACGACAAGAAGGAGATGAAATGATGGGCTAGTGGCGCAATGGTCCTTTTGTGGATGAACTTTATGTTAAATTGTTAAGACTTGTGTTCTATTTGTTGTTGTTCAACTATGCACGTGTTTGTGGATTGTGATGTATGAGACTATTGGACCAAGTACTTTTATTTCTGTTATGCTTAGTTGATGGTTTGTGAAACTAGTTACACTATCTTATGGATATACTCATGCTATATTGCTGATTACAATTGTCAAATGTTACATTTTTGGCAATAGTCATGTCAATTTATTGAATTTCTTCGAGCCTTCGAGCCAGCTTGCGAGCTTCACCGAGCCGGCTCGTCGAGCCTCGAGCCTTGCCCAGCAGGTTTAGGCTTGGCTTGCACCACCTTTGAGCCGAGCCGAGCCCGAGCCGAGCCTCGAGCTTCAGGTCCAGCCCTATCCTGGACCGATCGAGGCCTAGCTCAGCCAACACATCTGTGTGGAACTGTGGATCGGCCCAGCTACAAGCTATTGCGCCAGCGAAGTACACCCCTTGTACGATTTGATGCGCAACCAAAAAAAAGTACGGTATGCATATGCAGCCATGCAACTGACCTACCCTATATGCCGCACCGCATCCATTGCTACGTCATAGGGATGAGTGTGTGCGCGTGTTTGTGAGTGCCTGTGTTTGTACTGTGTTTCGCAAAAAAAAAAAACAAAGTCAGGCAAAAAAAAAGCACCCGAGGGAGCGGGATGCGACGCCGCCGCCTACCCGGCCGCCTGCACACTAGCCGTCGATGTCGACCCCTTGTGCTT
This sequence comes from Puccinellia tenuiflora, assembly GCA_012064385.1. Lineage (NCBI taxonomy): Eukaryota > Viridiplantae > Streptophyta > Magnoliopsida > Poales > Poaceae > Puccinellia > Puccinellia tenuiflora. Next base: position 1,397,876 of record QRDG01000081.1, on the reverse strand, counting down.
CAATCTGTCATCGCCATGACGCTGCAGGAGAAGCCTGCACATCTGGTCGTTGCTCTGCCGACCGAGCATTAGCAAGCCACCAAAAGCTTTGCGGGCTGCGGGTCCGTACCGGCCTTGCCGGCCAAGCTCCTCTGCGGTTCCTATACAACTCCACCGCGAGATCCAGGAGGCAGACCACTGCCAGTCTGCCATGGACACCATTAGAGCACCGCCGAGTCAACCGATCTCGCATCGCAACGGCCAGCGGGAGCCCAACGCCGGCTGATACGTCTCAAATGTATCTATAATTCTTAATGTTCCATGCTTGTTTTATACCAATTGCTACATGTTTTGTACGCACTTTATATCATATTATGACATTTATTGGACTAACCTACTAATAGTTGCCAAAGTGCACAATGTTCTTGTTTTACACTTTGATGTGTAGAAATTATCAAAATTGGGCAAAGGAAACCAAGTTGGAGTCAAATTGGGACTTTCCAGAAATCTGTCTGAAAACTATTTTCAAAGATCGCCACATTCAGGCCTGAAGATGACGTCAAATGGAAAAAGTCTAGTCGCGAAAGTTGCAGGGAATTTTCTGCCGCACGATCTAGATATAAAATTCATCCCAATCAGAGTTCGGATGCGGCCTGTGCAGGCCCGACAAGTCGGCTCGGGCAGGAAAACACTGACCCGCGCCGAGGGGTGGTGTGGCTGCCTCGTGCACCCCCTGAAGCCGCCCTTTGGACCATAAATTGCCCCCGCGGAGAAAATCCTAACCCTCTAAGGATTTTACGAGAAACACTCCAGAGCTCCGCCGCCATCGAAACCAAGTTTCGGGGGTCAGAAGGTCCTGTTCCGGCACCCTGCCGGGACGGGGATTGACCCCCGGAGCCTTCTCCATCGACGCCACCGCCTCCATCATGCTCCGTGAGTAGTTCCCCCATGGACTACGGGTTCTAGCTGTAGCTAGTTGGTACTCTCTCTCCCATGTACTTCAATACAATGATCTCATGAGCTGCCTTACATGATTGAGATCCATATGATGTAATCGGTGTTGTGTTTGTTGGGATCCGATGAATATTGAATATTATGTCAAGTTGATTATCAATCTATGTCCTATGTTATTTAAGATCTTGCATGCTCTCCGGTACTTATGGTTACCTTGATCAAGTAGTTACCTGTATCTGCAAAAGGGAGTATTTATGATAGATAGTGGGTTCATACCTCCGTTGAATCTGGGACAGTGACAGAAAGTTCTAAGGTTATGGATGTGCTGTTGCCACCAGGGATAACCCAACAATGCTATGTCCACGGGCATATGTGTTTGTTTACATTACGCGCTTTACTTAATACGATTATCCGTTGCTTGCAACTTAATACCAACGGGGAACTCAGATGACAACCCGACGGTGGATTATTAGTCATAGACGCTGTTGGATAACGGTCTATGTATTATGTCGTAATGCCCATATTAAATATCATAGTAATCATCATGTCATATATATGCATTGTCATGCGCTCAATATTCTATCAATTGCCCAACTGTAATTTGTTCACCCAACATTTGTTATTGGAGAGGTACCACTAGTGTAGATAGCTGGGAACCCCGTCCATTTGTCATCATCATTGCTTTCCCGTCAACTCCACGCATGCAACTATTTTCTGGCGCCATTGCTTCTGTGTTACTGTTACTATTGCTCTCATATTGCTGCTGCTTTCACATCACCCCTGTTACTAGTGCTTTTCCAGGTGCAGCTGAATTGACAACTCCGCTGTTAAGACTTATACGTATTCTTTGTCTCCCTTGTGTTGAATCAATAAATTTGGGTTTTACTTCCCTCGAAGACTGTTGCGATCCCCTATACTTGTGGGTTATCACCGGCCACACCCAGGCGCGGCTTTGCGTCCCCGCCGGTGACCTTTCTGCCGGCAACCTGCAGAAGCAGATGCACCAGTAGAAAAACAACCTATGGTCCCGGTTGGGCTTGGACATCAGTCCCGGTTGCCCAACCGGGACTGGCCAATCGGGACCAATGCTGGTCCCGGTTGGTCCAAGAATCGGGACCAATGCTGGTCCACGTGGCCAGTTCTGGCTGGGCGTGGGTGAGACTCATTGGTCCCGGTTCTTAATACGAACCGGGACCAATGAGTGCTTTTTTTTTGGTATTTAGGGTTTAGGGTGCACCCTCTCCCTCTCGCCGGTGCCCCCTCTTGCCGGTGCCCCCTCTCCCTCTCGCCGGTGCCCCCTCTCGCCGGTGCCCCCTCTCCCTCTCGTCGGTGCCTCCGTCGTCTCCCCCTTCTTCGCATCGCCGACGTGCTCTCCATCGTTTCCGTACGCATATTATATGCTCTACTATATACACAGTACACGTTGATGCATATATAATTAATATTCGATCTCTTGCGAGAATACAACTATTTAATTACATGGAGATAGATCAAGCCATCAAGGCATATGTACTTCATCGTCTGAAGCATAATGTTCTCCCTTTTCATCGATGACCTCCCTAAGCAGAAATCCCGCAAATTCCTCTTGAATTGCTCCTACGCACAGTTCTGGGTCGAGCGTCTCCCGCATGTCGCTCAAATGAGTTGTTCTCCACTCAGTGGTCAACTCGCGAATGAACTCGCAAACGTAGAATCCACATAAATTACTTTCCGGTGGCTGCTGCGGACATGTCACCGATTTATAAGTTAGCTCATCTTTGAATGGACCTTGTACCTTCTGTTTGAAAATTGTCCAACACCTGCTTTGGCAAAGAAAATGAACAAAGGAGTCATTAATTACTTGACATAATGGAACGAACGAAAGAGGGCGATATAATGCGATAATGATTGAAATTACTTGTTGAGCATTTCTTTCATGTCGGACCACGTCGCTTGGTCCCAACTTAATGAGTCGTGGACTTCAACAATGGACTTGTCAGGTTGAATGCTTAGCAAAATCCAGTGGAACATGCGGACTTTTACATAAAGCAGACATGCATGCATAGCTCATCAATTACACTTAACATTGAGAAAGCCAAATAAAAATATGTACAAGACAGAAACACTCACCTGAAGTTGTAAGGAAATAGTATTTCCGTACAGAAATGTTGCATGGTTAAAAAGGTGGTCAGGTCATTCTCCACGTCTTTGGGATGATTGACTAACGTATGTGAATTCACGATATATGGGTCAACGAACCCAACCTCAAAAACTCTAGATCTTTTGCATTCCAGCATCTTCATTCTGCATAATAGCGTACAAAAGCATATATATATATATATATATATATATATATATATATATATATATATATATATAGTCAGGATAATATAATACAGGCAATGAACGAGCCGAGCTAGAGACTTAATTACGAAAATAAATCACTTACAGATAATAGCAAGCGAGGATAGATTTGTCGAGGGCGCGCTTTTGGAATAACTGAAACAGTTCAGTCAGTTGAACCTGTATAATGTAACGTTTGAAGAAATGCTCCTCTCTAACGTCCACTGGAAACCACTCTTTCGCGTCCTTCTTTGATGTGTGCACCAGGTATGCAGATTTCGCATATGTGTTGATAGACGCGTGAGCTCCTCATTACTGACCATAGGCTCCCCTTGGACATATTTCCGTGCTATCTCTAACATTGGCTGATATTCATAGCCTAAAAGTTGACCAAGGCTCATACCCAAGGCGGTAGCCTGTTCCTTGGCCTGCGATACAGTGACACCAAGTTCTTTAGCAGCAGCTATGGCTCTGGGGTCCAATAATTCTAGGTCCTTATCCATAGCGGCTCTGAAGTCCTTATCGACACCGGAACACACTATGAGCGGGGGGACCGATTGATTTTTCTGCTGTCCGAGCTGGGCTATTTGTTTCCCGGTTTTTGCACTACTTCCCTTGTTCTTCTCAGACTGGGCACGTGCTAGCCTCTTAAGTTCACGACCATAGTCAGATGGCAGATTCATCGATATCTGGGATGGCTGCTCAAGGAAGGACTTAGCTCACTTTTTTGGTTTTTTCATCATATACCTTCTTTGGCTCGGGCTTTTTTGGTGCAAAAGGGGCGTGGACCGGATCAGAGTCGGGCCCGTACACCTCCCTGAACTTGGCGCAGTACGCCTTCCACCTCATGCTGGATCCATCATTGATCCATTGCTCATCGGGCGGCAAAGCCGGATCCAACTCCTTTGGCCTCCGAGTCTCTCTAAATGCCTCCAAGTAAGAAATCTCCTGGCCCGTCTTTATTTTCTACAAATGAAAGCAAAAGGAAGAATTAAATAGTCACAGCTCATGTAGAACAAGAAAGAAAAATGTAAATTGGAGTGGTGAGGCAGAGGCTCAGGAGCTGGTGCCAAAATCACAATTTTCTTACCTTTCTCGTGCTCCCTGCTCGTGCTCCCTGCTGCTCTTCTTGCTCTTCTTCAACTGCTCATGCTGCCGCTTGCGTCCAATGATCTGCCGTTTCTCGCCTTCTTTCGTGTTGGCGTAAAGAACCCCAACTTGGGCAACTTTGGCCACCCTAGCGCCCCGCTTATCTTTGCCCTTTACCACCATGTCTTAGTCACCTGTAAAGACAAAGAAAAGATAATTAGTACACGTGATAAAAATGAAGCATATCAAAAAACTAAGAGTAATTAATATACAACAATATGAAACTGCAACAATATGAATTTGTGGATTAAGAGGCGATATTAATTAATACAAAACATGACAGGATTCCATAAGCACAATTAATACAAAACACAAATTGTCCGAACACAAATTTAACAAATACTAAAGTGGCATACAAATAGTTTCTACAAAATGCTAATTCTGCATTCACTGAGTACATAGTTGGGCACAACGCTCAGAAGCCATTGTCTACATCCCTGGGATCATAACTTGGACCAGCATCATCATCATCATCACTATCACGATTGTACCACCACTCTTCCATGTAGTTTGGAGGTGGACCGGTCGGCTCCTCAACATCGGGTATCTTCAGACGTTCAAGTAGTTCCACGTCCTTCGAGTTTAGAACCACCTGACTGTCGTCTTGCTCATTGTCGACTCCCATGTCATCATCGTCTTCTTCCATTTCCTCAATAGTCGGCAAGTTGATGTTGAATCCCCCTATAAGCCCATCTTCTTGATAAAACTCTCCTTCATATGTGTTGGGGTTTATGCGGTGGTGGTAATCGTCATCATTCGGGGAGAGAGCGCCCACCGCGTCGTAACGAGCAGATGGAGGTGAAGAGCTCCAGACGAAGGCAAGACGTTTGTCCGTGTGTAGCATAAATGACAGTCGTTCATAGCTTAAATGAAATGTCACTCTGTCTGTCCGGGCAGAGTAAAAGTTTTTTTCCTGTCAGAAATTTTGCCGAGTACTCGTGACAGGGGGAACTCGGCAAAGTAATTTTGCCGAGTATGTTGTAGGGGAAACTCGGCAAAGTTTGTGCTCCGTCACAGAGCCGTTAAGTGCGGGCAGGGAAGACACGTGTCATGGCAATATGCCGAGTTCTTATTTTGCCGAGTGTTCTTTCGAGTTTAATACCGAGTTCCTGTCTGTGCCGAGTGTTTTTCGCACTGTATGCCGAGAATCGTTTCTGTGCCGAGTGTTTTCCAGAGGCACTCGGTAAAATTGCTATATTGCCGGCGGATTGTTTGTGTGCCGACTGTTTTTCGTGTACTCTCGGTACAAATGTATTATTGCCGAGTGGCCCGTGCTTTGGCACTCGGTAAACATAGGTTATGTCGGCAGCATCTTGTTTCCTGTAGTGACTGGAGGCGAGTCTAGAGTGTGGCGATGAAGAGAACGGGAGCCACTTCGACTCGTATAGAGAAGTACATGAGATTTTTTCTGCTAAATCACTACATGGTATATGGGCCGAATTGAAATCCCAGGGTGGTCCGTGGACCACCCTGTGGATCCGCCCATGACAACCGGTGACCATGGAACTGATAGTAGTCGCACGATAGGGCATAGAGCTGGCCGTCGCAGAAGGAGATATCTACAAAGCTCTCGCCACATCCTCGTGTCGTCCACCCCGCGCCCGGAAATCCAAACCTATATACTGCTATAGCGCTGGCAGTGCTGCTCGTGGTCATGGCGGCGAGGATGCAGCCTTCAGATGTAGGGTCGTCCGAGAAGACGACTTTTTCAATAGAGATTCCACTGGCAAGGCGTCCCTTCACCGGCAACCTGCAGGCGGGGCGGAAGAGGTTCACGATCTCGATCCGGGCCCCGAACGCTGCGGCGACCCAGCCGCCGTCGTGGGATCCGACGATCTGCTTGCCGTACGGGAACCACGGGAGCCGTGAACGCAGCACCCTGCCGTCCTCGGGGCTATACGCCCGCGCCTTCTGGTCGAGACAGCTGTTTCCCGTCGACGGGAGCAGCAGCGGTAGAGTCGGCAGTTTTTGCTGCCATGAGGCGACGGTGCGCCATGACTTGCACACGGCGGCGAAGCGCCTGCGGTCGTTGGAGGAGAAGCACCGATTGTAGATCGCGCCGAGGAGGTCGTTGGGGAGGTCGGCGCCGTCATCACCGGTCATCGTGATGGATTGATTCTCGTAATCAAAATCTGGCAATGCGATCTCGTAATAATAATCCTATAATAGGATAGGAGGAGTAGAAACCGTATCCGAAATTAATTCTTTTCGAATCAGTGACGTATCCGAAATTAAATCGACCACCCGTACGTACTGTGTCGTATCGTGCTCGCAACATATATACAGGAGATCGCATCGATTTTGATTACGAGAATCGTCAATCGATCAAGATGACCGTCGACGGCGGGACCGGAGGTCAGTGCTTCGGCGACCTCCCCTACGATCTCCTGGGCGCGATCTACCGCCGGTGCTCCTCGGCCTACGACCAACACCGCTTCGCCGCCGTATGCACGTCGTGGCAGCCGAAGCTGCCGGCTATGCCGCTGCTGATCAATTCAACGGGCAACGGCTGCCTCGACGTGAAGGCCCGAGCGTACAGCCCCGAGGACAGACAAGTGCTGCCAGGCCCCCTCCCATGGTTCCCATATGGCAAACGGATCGTCGGATTCTACGACGGAGGCTGGGTCGCCGCCGTCATCGGATGCCAGATCGACATCGTGAACCTTTTCACCCACACCTCGATGCTGAGTAGGAGACTAATTCCGTGTAGCTGTGCTACATCTTACCCTTACAGATTCGATGCTAGCAAAATAATCTTCTCCCAAGACCCTGCCTCCGAAGGCTGCATCATCGCTGCTATGAGCGAAAGATGCATAGCCCTCTGTAGGTTCGACGGCCGCAGGTGGAAGTCACAAGAATGTTGCATTGATCCGACCTACCTCGCAGACATCGCCTTTTGTGACGGCGAGCTATATGGCCTCTCGCGTCACGGTAACAAAGTAGACAAGTTCTCCCTCGGCCTAGACGAGCACAATGCTCCTAAGGTCATCTCGATCAATACAATACAGATACAGCAACCCGCACAGTTATATCCACGGTACATCTTCGACCTGGGCGGCAAGCTAACAACAGCGGTGGAGGTCGCGCCGGTAAGCAACAGCATGGTTCCAACTTTTAAGGTGTTCGAGCTCGTCAAAAGTAAAACCACGGAGGGGTACATGTGGGCAAAGGTGACAAGTCTGGATGACCATGCCTTGTTCCTAGGGCCAGGATGCTGCAAGGCAATGCACCTCTCGGCGGCAGGCATGCGCGGCAAGGTGGAAAGGAATTGTATCTACTACAGTATATATGAATATATCTCGGTCTCTTTTTCCCCTTTCTTTCTCTCTCTCCACCCCATTTCTGTTGAGAGTATAGCTGGCCATCTGGGCGGGCCAAACGGGCCGGCCCGAGGCACGGGTTAAAAGGCACGGCCTGGGCACGGCCCGGCATGGTACTAAACGGGCCGTGCCACGGCACGGGCCCGGTAGTGCCCGTGCCCAGCTCGGATTCGCGGCCCGTGGGCTGGCCCGGCACGGCATGGTCCAAACGTGCCATCCCGCGGCACGGCATGTCCCACGACTGCACGACGGCCCGATAAGGGCACGCGTAGCACGCTAACGGCACGTGCGGGGGGGGGGGGGGGGGGGGGGGGCGTCGGGCAACGGTCGGGGAGCGGGGAGCATCGGGGGGGGGGGGGGGGGGGGGGCAACAGTCGGGGCGCGGGCACGCGACGCCTGCCGGGCCGTGCCCGGCACGGTAGGCACGGCCCGAGAAGGGCACGCCGGCCCAGTAAAGGCACTGTTGGCCTGTTTTATACGAAATTTTCAAATTTTAAACTTCTAACAACTCTATTTTTTTGCTATAAAAAGGGTCTCTCACCCCCTACATTCTGCACACTCAACCCACACTTCTCATCATACATTCCCACACTTCTCATCCATGGAGCCTCCCCCCCTTTCAACCCAAGTATGAGACTATCTTTATTAAGGGTTCGGCCATGCTCTATCTTTATTAACAGCCGCCTTAGGAGTAGACTATGCTGAATATCAATATATTGTTTAGAGCAAACTCACTGATCTGTACATCAAGTATGAGAGACAGTTCGTCTGCCCCGTCCTCCACCAAATACACAACCCGGAAACAAGAAAACAATCTTCAAACTCTTCGGCAATAGCTCTGGCTCAAGCTCGAGCAGCTCCAGTGCTCCTCGACGTAGCGAGTTAGGTGTTTACCTCAATGACCAGCTGGTTCCCCACGACGAAGAAGTCGAGTTCAACATATTGCAGTGGTGGCATGATCATAAAAGTACATATACGGTGCTTTCCATACTAGCACGGGATGTGTTAACTGTCCCCGTATCAACAACATTGTCGGAGAGAACTTTTAGTCTAAGTGGAAGAGTACTCGAGCCAAGAAGAGCAAGTCTCCACCCTTCAATGGTGAAGAGTTTAATGACGGTAAAAGATCGCGATCGGGCGAAGCGTAGAACCCAACACATGCCGGAGGACCCCGAGTTGTTGGCTGCACTGGAGTATCTTGATATCGGCGACGACGGCGATGAAGAATACTTTTCTTATCCTCTTTGTATTTTTCTTTTTTATTTTTGAAATTTGAACTCGGTCTGTAATATGAACAATTAAGTAGGAGAGTAGCAAGTTTCAGCTGTACTCTTTTTCCTTACCAGGGTACCTAAGGGGACTGAAAGGTTTTAATGAGGCGGCTTGCTAGCCAAATAAAAATTACTAAGATCATATCAAACTTTGTCTTACATTTTCTTACTCTAAGGAAAGATAAAATAGCTTTATTGATAGCCGCCTCATTAAAAAACCTTCTTACTCTAAGAAGAAAAAAGAGTACAACTTTATTCTATAATGCTAAATTAGAAGTCGTCGACATGCATCACTTCCTCCACCATCTTCTGCTTGGCCTTGGCTTAGAGAAAGTAGCCTGATGTGACAGTCGTGGTGCCTATAGAAGTGGCCGAATCCCCCATTGCCAATGGTCAGATGACTCGTGCATCCAGGCAATTTGCACTTCCCTTTGACCACCTCGACACCATCTTGAACGACCACTACTTCTTCGAAAAACTCCCACACCCTTAATCGACGCCTTGGAGGACCTTTGGTTGGGTGGTGGAAGATCTTGGTGGGGTGGTTGTTCACCCATACTTGTGTAGTTGTGTGATACAAATGAGAGTGATGCAAATGAGAGGGGTGGACAGCCCTATTTATAGGAAAAAAAACAAAAAAAAAGGAAAACGGGCCAAAACCCTGCCAGCAGGCCGAACCGTGCCTGCGGGCCGTTACCGTGCCTGCCATGCCAGTCGGGCCGTCGACGTGCCTCCGGGCCGTGCTGGAGCTCAGGCCGAGGTATTCGTGCCTAGCGTACCGTGCCGTTGTCGGGCCGTGCCTCGCACGGGCCGTGCCTCGCACGGGCCGTGCCGTACCGGTCCGGGCCGGCCCGGTTGGCCAGCTATAGTTGAGAGTCCGTTGCTGCTCCCCGGCCCTTCTCCCCTCTCTCTCCGGCGGCTCTGCCGCTTGGGGATAGTTGTGGAGAGGTGGTCGGGTGTCCTCCTCTATACACAGTAGTGCTAGTAGTAGATCTACGGTTAGGGTCTAGTCTAGAGTTTGGGCTTCGTCCCTGTATGGCACTATGCTGGTGGAGTTTGGGCTGCCAAGGCTTGCGAGCGGTGCTTGGCTGCTGAGGGTGGTGATGCTTCTGCTACTTCTAGTTCTCCGGCGGACGGAGCAACATGCAAACGGCGGCACCTCCTGTCCATCCACGACAAATAAACTCGAGGTTCGTGTTTGGAGGCCTCTCTTCCTTCGTGGTTTCTCTGTGATTCCTCTCCTTACGGCCAGCCATGGTGGTGAGGGGAAGGAGATGTATGATGGAGAGACATGGGGATTTGGAGATGCCTCGAGTTCGTCTGTGTGGAGCGGAGCGTCAGATCCAATCGGCCGGATCTGGTTCTGGCTTGGGTTCGTTCTTCTGGTTCTTCTGCTCCAAAGGTTGGAGCGGGAGCCATGGGAAGAGCCACCGTCTCCTTTAATAAGGCCGTGGTGTGCGACTATCTCGTGGTGTGGAGTGGGCATGTAGGGAAGCTTCTTCCGGCCGGCCGTTGAGGCGGGGGGATGAAGCGGAATAGCGTGTCGATCTGCACATCTCAGTACTGGCGGCTGATACCCACAATATAGGGGATCGTTGAAATCTTCAATGTGTAAGCATAGTATCGATCCCACGAGGAGTAGAAGGTATACGTATTTATCCTCTCAAATAAGAGTGTCACTTCTCTTATTATCTATGCACTAGACAAACTAAAATAATTAAATGATGCAATTGTTTTTGGGTTGTTGGTGTAGAGTTTGCAATAGAGTAAAAAGCTGAAAATAAAATATGACAAGTGAAAGCTCTCAAAGAGAGAAAGCCCAATCCTCTATACAGCAAGAGGACAAGCTCAAGTGTGTGTTTCTTATAAGTGGAGAACGTTCCCAACGGCTACCTAGACTTCATGGCATAAATATTTCTAGAACAATAAGGTAAGCATTTTGTCAAGTTTCTTCTTTTGGACGGAGCCATAATTAGGTAAAGCTAAATAAATAAACTAAATACCCTTATGATGGTTCTTATGGCCAAGTAAATGACTGCATAAGAGTTATTAAGATATAGAGTCCCACCATAGCCTTAAACTCTAAGGTCCCCGATACTAATACCCTCATAATGCAACTTCATGACTCGGTCTCAGGTTTACATGTTCTCCCAAGTCTCCCTCACTCCATTACACTATGGTGTTCTCCTATGAGCCCATATAGGTGAAGTGATGTGCAGTCGACGTCGCACAACACAATCATAGAATTATATAAAAAGATAAACAGTAGACAAAATACCAACACATATCATATATAAATCATTGCCAATCCATCCTATGCCCCCAGGAACATGAGAGAACTACTCACAACGCGAAGACATGATATGATTCAATGGCATAAGTGATACAACACAATCTGAAAATATAATCTCTCCACAAAATAATGACAAGTAACAATTTGCAAGCATATAGAATAGTACTTAGACAATAGCTAGGGTTCGAACAATCTCAAACTATGAGGGGGATGAAGTGGATCACGAAGGTGGTGATGGAGATGGTGCTGGTCTTGACGGTGGTATTGATGGAGACTCCGGAGGGGGGATGGAGGAGCCTTCCGGAGGTGATTCTGGCGGCGTCCCCCCCCCCCTCCGATCTTCTCCGACGGCAGCCTTCTGTCTCCCGTTTCGTGGTTTTTGTGTTTTTCCGCCGCCTCCTCGCGAAACTCCTCTGGGGACTATTTTTATAGTCAGTTTTAGGTCGAGACGAAGGCACGGGGATGAAGATCGACGGCATCGGAGGCTCGAGGCCCAGGATAGGGGGCCCCACGCGGCCAAGGAATCTGGCCACATGGGCCCACCTCTTTCGGCCCTCGGGTCTCCTTTTGTTCGCGTCCTTCGCTACTACGCTTCGTTCGTTCCAAAAACTGACGTCCGTAAAATATTAGGTCATTTGGACGTCGTTTGGGTCCCTGAAACATCAAAATATAGAAAATAGGGTTTTCTGCCAGTGCAGGGTTAATTCCAAATAAATGGGAAACTGTGAATTATCCCATAAAATCATTATAAAACATAAATATAACCCATATATTATGCAAATAAGTTTGAATATCAAGTAATAAAATGCAAAGTTCATGTATGCATTTTACATGCATGAACATCCCCAAGCTTAACCAATACTCGTCCTCAAGTATGAAGGTGATAAAACTAACATGGACTTTGCATTTTAATACTATCAATGGATATCAAAGATGATTACTATTGCTACATAGAGTCAAATGATTTATTCTTCAAAGGAGTAGCAATATACAAAATGGATTATAAAGTGATATTAAATATTAAATGTAAGGATGTTCAATGATAATTCACAAAGTGTAATATAGAAGAAAGTACTATGGACCAAATGTATGCATAATGAAAAGTAAAAAACATCCTATAATGGTCATAGAGTACTCTTGTAAATCTGAATATAAAAGGTGGACACTTTGGAAAGATATATAAATGAGTAGAGGTAAAACATGAATAAGTTTCATCTAACTTCTAAATGCTTGTACTTTAAGTTAATGTTTGCAATGTGGTATTCATTGGTGTGAAGCTCTCATTAACCCTATCTTAGCATCTTGAATGGTTAAAGTTTAAAGTGAAAGCAAATATGAGTAGTGTGCTTGACAAAGTATGGGTTGAATGCCTCATGTCCCGTGAATACGAGTAGCTACACCGCGGTGTTACTCAACTCGGGCCACCAAGTAAGTTCTGGTGTACCTCTCTTGTCCCAGGACATGGAACAAGCCCATGTCAAAATGACAAGACAAACAAACAAAATGAACAATCTCAACACCCTTTTTTTATTGACTATTGGTATAGCTTTTTTTTGTGAGGTGCATCACTGAAAGTTCACTATAGTATGTAAGTAAATTTCCACCATGAATGATGCATGGGTTAGGTTAGCGGCCCAGGTGTCTCTCTAGCCATTTATACAAACTCCTCAAACTTACTAAGTTTCTGCATTTATTTGGCACCATGATAAGCATCCATAAACAAAAGTACATGAAATCAACTAAATATAATTAAGAGCACGTTGAAAGCTTGCCATGTGACAGCACATATGAGCTAACTCCTAATCAAGACTCTTGTCAAGCTCACAAATTCATAATTTTAATCAAAATGGTTCATGTTTATTAAGTGCAATAAAAGTAAAGTGTGCATCAAGTTCGTGAGAGCTTTTTAACCAACTTTTCCCATAACAATCAATAACATAAGAATTTTAATTCAGAAGTGTAGATAATACAATATACCATGATAAACATACTCGGAATAGTCTAAAACTAATAGGTTGATATGGTGGACTCACTGGAAAAATATTGGTTGAAGGTGTTGGAAAACAAGTTTTTATTTGTTGGAATTTTTGGGCTAGCAAGAGGGAGAAAGTTGACCGTCTAAATGCATGCATAAGTGTCCATAGAATTGACCAATCCATGTTAAACAAAGTAAAGTAACATTCAACATCAAAACATGAATAAGAGATACCTCTTGATAAAACACTTGCAAATTACTACTCATTAAAAAGCACATGAATCATGCAACTATATGTATCAACTCAAACATCCCTTTCCCAATCTTTTTAATAGCATCCAACTTAATTCAACCCAAATTTCCAGTAGCTCTGTCATGTATAAATGATAGTGGTGGTCTCAAGACAAAGAAAAATCAAACCGAAATAAAAAGCAAATAAAAGACGCTCCAAGTTTATACGATAGAGTGCATTGATCAAAAAACAGAAGTTAGACGTGTGCAAACCGAGAGTGTGTTGGTCCAGTGGGGTTGTCTTCACATCCCCATGCTTATGGTCTTCACCATCCTTGGATAACTCTTGGTGCATCTCCTCTAATCCCTGTGAAAAAAACTTCAAAACACCGTTTCTCCCATTTGTTTTCTGTGGGGTGATATTTTTAGTGATAGACAAATGAATTGCTTGCTGCATAAAATCCTTAAACAAAAATTCATATAAATGTCCATAAAGTGTATAATGTTTTATGCCTACTTATAAACTCAATTGGATCAAAAATATTCAAATTAAAAGTTCAAAGAATGCATCAGACAAAATGGGACAGAATCTGTCCAGAAAAATAGCAGCAGTAAAACGCATTTTTCTACCAACTTAAATATGTTGAAAAAATCTAAAAAAAATTATAATTACATAGGATGAAAAGTTTTAGCTACAGTTCAAATATCAGCTCATTCGGAATTACAGAATAGGAATGAAAAATTATACCGTGCACAGATTTGTGCTGAAATAAAATCTCCGAATACAATAAGCAACTTTTTCAATCCAAAATGGGTAAAACTTGGCACTTTATTAAAAAATTTCAGAAAAAAAACAAAAAACTAAGTCTCTTGTTATAACAAGAGGACACAAATAAAATCAAAAATAAAAAAATAACCGGGCTGCCTCCCGTAAAGCGCTTTCTTTATAGCCATATAGTTAGGCTTACTTACTTGTTATTAAGATGGTTAGAGTGAGGTGGCTTGGGCATCCCCAAGCTTAAATTCTTGTACTTATTTGATATATGTTGGGTGAGTCTAGGGGTAACATCCCCAATCTTGAGTGGTTGTCCCTCTTGATTTTTGTTCATCACCGTCAACTCTTCCACTTGAAAAATTCTCTTTACACAAAACTCAACATAAAACTTGATTAGAGGGGTTAGTGTCTCCATAAATTAAATCCTAATAGGTACAGCAAAGACATATCATGAGTTGATTCTAAATATTATCTATTGTTACTATGGTTGTGTATTGCTCTTTGATCAATAGAACTACACAAAACACAAGTAATGAGAGTAATGCAAAATAAAGACAAAATCTGTCAAAAACTGGACAGCCCGTAAAGAGTGAATTTTCAGAGGCACTTACGTTGCTCAAATCTGAAAATTTTGAACTAATAAAATGTGTATTAATAACTGAATATTGCTTTCGTAAAATCTCAGCTCAAAATTCCTCTTATGTGATTTTATATATTTTGCGCAGTTAATCTCAGGAATCTGTTTTCTGGACAGCTAATCACTATTGTTTAATCCTACCTCTAAAAAGAGGTTATTCTTGCCATAAAGATGAAAAATAAGATACAAAGGTGTTGTTACAGTAGTAAACAAACACCTTGACTCAAAAACCAGAACTTGAACTGAAGATAAAAATAAAAAAAGAAACAAAATGAACCAAGAAAATTCAAGAGAAACTAACAAAGAAGAAAGAAAATATTTTTGCTGTTTTTGATTTAGCAAAAACACAAAAGAAGAAGCAAATATATACAACATAAACACTCTTTTTATTTGGTTTTAGCTTTGGAAAAAGTTTTAATGATAAAGACTTTGCAATGGTTCCATTGGCATGAACAACACATGTTCAAGGTCGACCCCAACATCTCCATTTCTCATCTTCTCATTTACTTTCCCATATTTTATATAAAGTGAAAATCTTAAACTAGCAATTAGAAAACAGTAGGTAAAGTTATTTCACATGTTTTCAAGATATAAAGGTGTGCCCAAACAGAATAGGAAATAAAAGCATAAAGAGCACACCACAAAACATTAAACCATTAACTTTTAAGTCTAACTCCTTTCCTATGCATTGGCATTTTATATATGAATAAATAGCAGCAATTTTGTGGTAACCAATGCATGTAATGATCAGTAGGTTGCGTTTTAAATAACATAGAAGCATAAAGATAAGCCTTTCTTCCTCTCTCATAATAGTTAAAAGTAGTAGAAACAAATTTGACAAAAGAACTATTAGAATGGTGCAACTTTGCAAACTTAGGAACATATAGAGGATTATTAAAACTATCATGTGAGCTATTAGTGTGTTTTCCCCTCTCAAAATAATTGCAAGAAGCACCATGAACATGGTGGTTATGGGTGAAATGGTTATTAGTGTAAGATAATTTCAGCCCACATAAGTACTTTTCAACATATAAAAGTTTCTCCTCCATAGTGTGAATAGGAGAGTTCAGAAATAAAGTAGAACTCTCATAAGTAAGAGTATTTTCACGTACATCAAGTATATCATTTTTATCCTCACATAAAGTAGTAACAAGTTCTAAACATGGAGGTTCATCAAGCAGAATTGAATCATCATCTAAAGTACTATCATAAAACATGTGAAACCATACTCCTCATCATTTTTAAAATTATTGTCAATAATGTTCTCATTAGGCATAGGTTGATAGTCCTCCTCATCATCAGAATCATAAAAGCAAAGTTTATCATCAACAAAATTTTGAGTGTTACCCTCATCCATAGGTGGTGAAGGTGGAAGTTTCCTCTCTTCATTCTCTAGTTGTTCACCATTTTCATCATCTTCTTGGGGTTGCACGGGCATCCCCAAGATTAGGTTTTTATCCTCCTCTTCCTGCAAAATATTAGTACTTTCCGTGGCAGCAAGAATTCTTTCTTTAACATAAACATTATCACTAAATTCTTTTTTGCAAAGTTGGAGAATAATAGAAATTTGTCCTTTCATTACACGAGCTACATGACTAGTTGCAAGAAATTTATTAATAAGAGAGTCTATCTCATGGGTTCCAACATAAGCAATATATTTCTCAACTTGTTCTATATCAGGGCATAAAAATTTATCTTCACGATAACAAGCAATTATAGGATCACTGTTATGCTTACATTGATAGTGGGAATGTTTAACAAATCTTTTAGTGCAACAAGTTATGTCATGTAACTCACAAAACTGAAAAGCTATTTTATTAAGAGTTTCAAGCAATTTACCCATTCTATTTCTCTCTTCGGTTGATTGATATTCAGAGTAGGTGTCCATACTTTTAAAATAATCATTAGCCCTAGACATTTCAGAAAGTTTCTCCATTTTATTTTTAATTTTTTTGTGTTTTAAAATATAAAACTAAAAATAAAACTAAACTAAATGCAAAACTGAAAAGTAAAAAAATATATATCTAGTGTAAACAAGAATAAAAACTTAAGCGCTACACTCCCCGCCAACGACGCCAGAAAATGTCTGAGGTGTATGCGGCTGTTTCAATAACTACGTCAACAAGCTTAGTAGTGTTGGGAATATGCCCTAGAGGCAATAATAAAATGGTTTATTAGCATATTCATGTTTATGATAATAGTTTATTATCCATGCTATAATTGTATTAACCGGAAACATAATACATGTGTGGAATATAAACAACCAGGTGTCCCTAGTAAGCCTCTACCGGACTGGTTCGTTAGTCAAGAGATGGTTAGAGTTTCCTAACCATGGACTTCTTATAGTCACTTGATAACGGAGTCATATCATTAGGAGTAATGATGTGATGGACAAGACCCAAATAATAAAGAGTTGCAATTGATCGTGTCACAACAAGTTTCATTGCCAACACTTTTAGTATGCCAAGTATAGTTTCCTTAGACCATGAGATTATGTCACTCCCGTTTACCGGAGGAATACTTTGTGGACATCAAACGTCACTTCGTAACTGGGTGATTATAAAGGTGGCTTTCAGGTATCTCCGATGGTATTTGTTGGGTGACATGAATCAAGACTGGGATTTGTCCTTCCTTGTGACGGAAAAGATATCTCTGGGCCCTCTCGGTAATATAGCATCAGAAAGGTTGCAACCATGTGATTAAGTGTTAATCACGGAGATCCTATATTATGGACGAGTAAAGAGAATTTGCCAGGTAACGAGATTGAACCAGATATGGAGATATCGACGATCAAGTCTCGGGCAAATTAAATATCGGTGAGACAAAGGGAATCGTATATGAGATTAAGAATCTCCGGCATCGTGGTTCAATCGATAAAGAACTTCGTTGAATATGTAGGAGTCAATATGGGCATCCCGGTCCCGCTATTGATTATTGATATGATCATGTCTGCATGTTCTCGAACCCGTAGGGTCACACACTTAACGCTCCGATGTAGCTAGGGTTAGTGATGAGATAATTGATGGAATGAACGAATGGTGATTCGGAGTCTCGGATAGGATCCCGGACGTCACGAGGAGTTCCGGAGTGGTCCGGAGAATAAGATTCATATAAGGAAAGTGGTTTCCGGAGGTATCGGAAAAGTTCCGGAATATTTCAGCGGGGTACCGGAAGGTTCCGGAAGGTTCTAGAAGAGTCTAGAAGTGGAGCCCATATCGTATGGACCCACATGGGCCAAAGGGGGTGCAGCAACCATGTGGGGTGCGCACCACCCTAAAGCCCACATGGGCCTAGCCGGCCAAGCAAAGGCCAAGGGGCCCATGAAGGGGGCGCCCCAACTTGGGGGCCAAGGAAAGGGGGGCCGGCCAGCCCTCCCCTAACCCTAGCCGCCCCATATAAAAGGAGGGGAGGGGAGGGGTGCGCCCCAATCCAAGGCTGCCTAGCCGCACCCCTCTCCCTTGCCCTAGCCGCCGCCTCCTCCCCATGGCGCCACCTCTCCCCGAAGGGCTGCCGCCATCTCCTCCACCATAGATGCTGCACCACCCCTAGCCGTAGGGCTGCTGCACCATGCCCTCCTCTCCCTCTCCTCTTGCTTGGCTTGGCGAAGCCCTGCTCGTGGAGACTACACCATCAACGCCACCACAACCGTCGTGGTGCCGAGATCCATCTAGCCATCTCCACCTTGCTTGCGGGATCAAGAAGGAGGAAATCTACATCGAGCCGTACGTGTGGATACCGCGGAGGTGCTACCCCTTGTGGCACTTCATCGAATTGGACTTCGAGGAAATACATCTCCTCGCGACTAGATGAGTCTAGTTGCGGGGATCGACTAGCCAACCCCTGCACCGACAAAACGCGTTTGTTGATCTTCAAGGGTAAGAGATTGGATCTCATCTTCGCTACCTTCGTCTAATAGATCTAGATCATTGGGGTTTCTTACGCTTGTTTCGTAGGAAAATTTTTGTTTTCTATGCAACGACCCCTTCAAGTAGGAGCGCCAGCATGCCGATCATTGGTGAAGCCCCCAAGTATGTCTCCTCCGACATCGCGACATGGGTATGTCGCGTAGCTCAAGTTACTTATGCTACGTGTCCGTTATTTTTTGTACTAATCTACCATGTTGATTTTCCATCAGAAAAAAATCCAAATAAGCGACTTGTGAGACTGTGTCTATCAAATATCGTTCCTGGTTTATTATAAATCAGTACTGTTCTTTTCTGAAACCCATGAAGGAGGAGTCCCTGTCCCTCGGACGGTAATACGCAAGGGCCCGCACCTTCCTGTCGTGTTTGGCGTTGCTCTCAAGAGGAGCAGCAGCGGGAGAGTGGGCAGCTTTGGGTGGCACGACATGGAGACCATCGCGACGCAAGTGCGGTCGTACGGCGAAAGCAACATCAGGGTGGACCAAGGACAAAATTTTCGACGGGGTAAGGATGTGTTAAGTGGGGAATATTTGTTTCCTAAGTGGGGCAAATGACTCTTTAATCATGTACATTACAAAGACACTTAAAATTGAGTGTGTGCTGCCCCCATTAATTATACTCTAGATCTGCCTCTGTCGGATGTGGCCAGCGCCATCGGCCATTTGGATAGTTAACGTGAAATGGATGGGTTAAAGGGGTAAAAATTGACATGATTTTTTTTGCGAGAAAGATTCGGATCTATTATAGAAGTTCACGAAAAGTACAAAACACCCCCAAACATAATAAAAATTACATCGAGATTTTTGGACCACCTAATGACTACTATCGCCGCCAGGGCAAGCCGCCGCCGTGCCGCTGTCGCCTCTCCCGTACTGGATCCGGCCTGACATTGTTGATGACAACCGGGAAGTCTTCGTGCACGTGCTGCTAAGGACCAGTGCCCCAGAGCCAAAGTCATCACCGTTGAACTTTTGAATTGATTCGAGTTTTCTAACACGAAACCTGTAACACACGTAGACTGACCAAGATCCAACCACTCCATGGGAGTAGCGACCAGACGATTTCTCGCCATCCTCAACGTCACCGGCGAATCGCCGTTGACGAGGTGGACGGGGAGGGAAGAATACCTCATTCTTGTCCCACCATAGCCACCATACCGTATCTGTCGGTTGACCAAACTCTAACTTTAGGGACCTTACTACAGCGCCGAACACAGGTCCGAGGTCCCCACCCCCTCCCGCCGCCGGAGCAGCGAGCAGATGAGGAGGGGACTCGTCAGTTCCTGGCCGGAGACGACAAAGACGATGCAAACGGCGGCGGCTGGTAGGGCTGAAACCCTAGCCCCCGCCCTTCTCTTTTCTCTTTCACGAGAGGAAACGATTCGGAGCGTGTAAGAATTGACATGATTTGATGGCGCTCCTACCTCAGGGGCATGTGGAAGAAAAATCACCACAAAAAGGAACAATCCATGGTTAATTGTGAAATCCATTTTGGCACCTTGCATATGCATTTTAAATAGTGCATATCTACCCGGGAGCTATAATGTCTTCTCCTGGTTACTTGAGCTACGTCACATATTCAAGACACGAAGTGTATAAGTTCAAAGTTATTTTATTTTATACCAATAAAAGAGCGAACTGAAATTCTCCTAAAACCACCAGAATTAGTGTACACAGGATAACCAGAACCCTCCGATCTAATCAACTCGATCAAATCCAAGAGTCTGTATTAGTCTAATGGTCTGCCACAATATTAGACGGCTGAGATTCAATGTTTTGCCGGTCTGCCGCAGCAGACTCCACGCGCACGTCCTGGTCAGATCCGCTCGAGACGTCGCCCAAATGACCGAAGAACCAACAACGGTTCCGCAAAATCAATCTCTTCCTCACGAGTTCTCCGCCCCAGTCGGAGGGAGGTAGCAGAGACGGAGGGAGAGGCATGTCGCTCTGATTCCATCGAGATCGAATCTTTATTTCAAAGAAAATCTCTCAGGATCGCCCCGACGAGACACTCGACGAACACGCTCCATCGGCTCCCTGCTAGCGTTCTCCGGTACTTCTACCCCGCTGTCCTATGTATCCCAGCCACCATGCTGCCGCAGTGCTGCTCCATGCGGCGTTACTGCCCTGGTCCCCACGCCGTGCCAAAGAATGAACCACAGTGCAAATGGCCCGGTCAGTCCCTTATTTTTTGGGAGATAATTTGTGCCGCAACTTCTCTACAGAATTCATATAATTTCTTATGTGGTCATCCGCCTCATAGCTCCTATTGGGAAACAAGTTTCAAAGTTCAATATTATCTTGGGAAAATCAAAGTGACATATAATATTGTCTTATAGAAGAAATACATGCTACTGCTTTTAGTCGCAACCGTGAAAATCAACAGCTATACTACTGGCACCATTATTCATTAATCCATGTCCTATACTTTTACAAGCTTTAATTCACAAATTAAGATACTCTTCGTTTTTATACATTATTTGTCTTGCTGCTCCATCATCACTACCGGAAATTTGTTCCTAAATTCAGTGTAAAAGAGCTAATGGTTAGGAATGAAGCAATAGCTCACCTAAAATTTAGCGTGCTTGATATTTTATAGTTACATCTTATAAAAAGATTTAAAAATCTGAAGGTTTAACTTTGACCACTCCCGGATGAAACCTCTGAACGCTGTAATCTTAAATTTAAATACTCCAGTTCACATATTTTATACATTTTTCTTATCTTGGCTGCACCATAACTCCGAGTACTAGCCCATACGGGAACGAAGCAAGAGCTCACATGAGATTAGCCAAGGTACAAATTAGATCAGATAGGAATAGGATTAGGCATTGTTAAAAAAATATAACTGTTGTCCGCGCATACCCTATTGACGCATTTTCTTTTCAAATGTGCAAGGTAAACTCCTAACTTCAAAGCCAAAATTTTAATGGATGAAATATCGCTATTTCTTTTGTAAAATTGCAATATGAACGACTTTGTGGTTTATAAATGTTTATGACTGCAATTTACACTATATTAGATGCACTAGTAGAAAATAGGTTTTCGGTTTTGCCCTTTTGTCCCGGAACAATAAAGAACCGCAACCAAAGGGGCATTGGTCCCGGTTCCAACGGCCGGGGCGCCGGGGACCTTTGGTCCCGGTTCGTGGCTGGAACCGGGACCAAAGGGTTAGCACATGCGGCTGGCGTCTGCCGCAGCCGTGGGACACCTGGCAGGGAGCCTTTGGTCCCGGTTTGTGGCTGGAACTACCGATGGCACCCGTCCCCATTGGGTATGGGTATAGCTTAACCAAACCCGCACCCGCGTCCTACATATCTTACCCGCACCCACACCCGTACCCGCATCTGGGTATAGATTTTATACCATACCCGCACCCGCAGGGTATTAAAAACCTATGGGTAAACCCACCCAACAACTCAACGAGGTAATATTAACAACATAACATATAATAAAAACAATGACATGTAGGATTATTTATTCATTAATTCGATCCTGGGTGATGAGATCGATCGTGCGAGGCGTCAGGACGTCTATGATGCAGGAGATGAAGCGATAGGAGGCGTGGGCGATTGGCCGGGGCGTCGTGTCATGAGTTGACTTAGACGTGGCGGGCCTGACGGCGGGGTGGGATAAAGAAAACCTAATTAGTCTTAGAGTTAAACTAAATTGACTGTAAATTTAACACTTGTCTCGTTTGCTCTAGGTATTAAATTTTGAAAATTGTGATTTTTCTAGAGAAATTCTCGTTTCATATGCAAAACAAACTGGGTACGTGGGTATGTGGGTATGGGTTCTGCTATACCACACCCGCACCCACTATACCCACTGGGTACACACATTTTACCATTTGCATACCCATGGGTAATTTCCTTTTACCAAACCCTCACCGGTAAAAACCCGCAGGGTAGGTGAGTAATGGGTACCCATTGCCATCGGTAGCTGGAACCGGGACCAAAGGTCTTCCCTGCACATATATCATCTTCCACCCGAGGCCACCACCATTTTGAGCTCGAGTTCATCACTCATTTCTCCTCCATTTCCTCTCCCTCACTCAAGTTAATCCCCATTTTTTTGCACCACTTGTGAGGATTAAAGGCACCCCATCTATTAAAGGGTTAGCAATATCATCCTTTCCTTCGAAGTTGCAACTTTAGCTCATTTCATTGCTAGTTTAGCTCATTTCATTTTTTGTAGTGCTAGCTAGGTGTTTGATGAAATGACTAAGTTAGAGAGTTTATTTTTTATATGCATTTTGAGCTCAAATTAATTTATTATTTGTGGATTTTAGTGTCGTCCCGTCCTCACCGCCGTCGATAGCCCGCGTCGTCCCGTCACCGGCACCACCTCGGTGAGCCTTTTTTCTTTATCTTCTATTTTAAGAAAAATGACTTGTTTGATTTAAAAGCATATTTATTTCTTGTATAATTTATTTATGTTTTTTTATATGTATAGTGTCATGGTTTTGATATCCGCCCCCGTCGTCCCTCGTCCGGTCTATAATTCGGATATGGTATATTTTCATAACTATTTGTTTCACTTCGTGTTTATAACAACTATACCTACCAATTTGACATAGACACTTTTATCTAGGAGGTAGTTGAACCGAAAATTCCAACCGACCCTATTGTCGAGTTTTTTTTGTAAAAAAAACAATGATTTGAAGGAAAAATTGGAAAGAAGTGAAGATCTTCGTCTGCAATGCCTAGAAGAGAAGATGAAATTGGAGTTGAAGCTTGCTGACATCATCGATGAACACGAGTTCAAGCTTGCCGACGTCGTCGATGCTCATGAGATCAAGATAGATGCAATGCGCTTGAAGATTAAAAATATTAGAAAATATGCCATTAGTCAGGAGGCTTGGTACCATTATGTTGTTGGTTCAGTAGTTACCTTAGTTGCGATTTTGATCGCATTTGGTGTCGGATTTAAATTCTTTAGATAGTTGTATGTTAGTTTCAATTAATGTATGTTTTATGAGGACTATGCATTACAATTACTTTACTTTGGTTTTAATGTGATGAACTTGTATTAATTAATTTGGTCACTATTATATACTCTTGATGTAGTGCAATAGTTTTTGATATATTTATATAATGCAGATGAGCCGGCAATGGATGTACAGTGACCGACGATTTCCCGACTATATTAATGGCATGCATAGTTTTCTCCGTGTGGCTGAGAAAAACAAGCCGTCGAATGGTTTTATTTCTTGTCCATGTAGCGTCTGCAAGAATACGCAGGATTACTCTACCTCAAAAACCATTCACGTCCACCTGTTGCAGCATGGTTTCATGTCCGGTTATAATTGTTGGACCAAGCACGGAGAAAGAAGGGTTATAATGGAAGAAAATGAAGAAGAAGAGGATAATGACAACTATCCTACGTTCACCGAAGACGGTGATACTGCAATGGGGGAAGACGAAGCTGAAGAAGATCCCATTGTTGATAAGCACGATGATGATTTTGGTCGGGCCATTCTTGATGCACAGATAAACAGCGGAAGTGAAAACGAGAGGTTGAAATTGGATAGCATGTTAGAGGATCACAAGAAATTGTTGTACCCAACTTGCGAAGATGGCCAGAAAAAGCTTGGTACCACACTGGAATTGCTGCAATGGAAGGCAGAGAATGGTACATCTGACAAGGGATTTGAAAAATTGCTGAAAATAATAAAGAAGATGCTTACAAGGGATAACGTATTACCCCCCCAGTACGTACGAAGCAAAGAAGGTTGTCTGCCCTCTAGGATTAGAGGTGCAGAAGATACATGCATGCATCAATGATTGCATCCTCTACCGTGGTGAGGAGTACAAGAATTTGAATGCATGCCCGGTATGCGGTGCATTGCGGTATAAGATAAGGCGAGATGACCCTGGTGATGTTGAGGGTGAGCCGTGCCCCAGGAAGAGGGTTCCTGCCAAGGTGATGTGGTATGTTCCTATAATACCACGGTTGAAATGTTTGTACCAAAACAAAGAGCATGCAAAGTTGTTACGATGGCACAAAGAAGACCGTAAGAAAGACCTGATGCTGAGACACCCCGCCAATGGGTCGCAGTGGAGAAAAATCGACAGGGAGTTCCCGGAATTTGCAGCTGACGCAAGGAACTTAAGATTTGGGCTAAGTACAGATGGCTTTAATCCTTTCGAGAAGCAAAGCTCCAGTCATAGCACCTGGCCTGTGACTCTGTGTATCTATAACCTTCCTCCTTGGTTGTGCATGAAGCGGAAGTACATTATGATGCCAGTGCTCATCCAAGGCCCGAAGCAACCCGGCAACGACATTGATGTGTACCTGAGGCCATTGGTTGAAGAACTTTTACAGTTGTGGCGTGACGAAGGTGTACCTATGTGGGATGAGCACGAACAAAAATAATTTGACCTACGAGCGTTGCTGTTTGTAACCATCAATGATTGGCCTGCTCTTAGTAACATTTCAGGACAGTCAAACAAGGGATACAATGCATCCACGCACTGTTTAGGTGAGACTGAAAGTATACATTTGGGAAACAAGAATGTGTACCTGGGGCATCGGTGATTTCTTACAAAAGGACATGCCGTAAGAAAGAAAGGCAAGCATTTCAAAGGTGAGCCAGATCATCGGACGAATCCTAAATTACCTAATGGTGATGTTATATATGACATGGTCAAGGACTTAAAAGTAATCTTTGGAAAGGGTCCTGACAGTCTATCTGTTTCGAATGACGCTGATGGACACGTACCCATGTGGAAGAAGTGCTCTATATTTTGGGAGCTAACCTATTGGAAAATACTGGAGGTTCCCTCTGTAATCGACGTGATGCACGTGACGAAAAATCTGTGCGTGAACCTACTAAGCTTCTTGGGCGTGTATGGGAAAACAAAAGATACACCGGAATCACGGCAGGACCACCAACGTATGCACGAACGAGACGACCACCTGAATCCAGATAAGTATCAAGGTCTTGCCAGCTACGCTCTTACCAAAGAAGAGAAGTAGATCTTTTTTGAAGTCCTGAGCAGTATCAAGGTCCCGTCTGGTTTCTCGTCGAATATAAAGGGAATAATAAACATGACAGAGAAAAAGTTCCAGAACCTAAAGTCTCATGACTGCCACGTGATTATGACACAATTACTTCCGATTGCATTGAGGGGGCTTCTACCGGAAAATGTTCGAGTACCCATTGTGAAGATATGTGCATTTCTCAATGCAATTTCTCAGAAGGTGATCAATCCATTAACTCTACCAGGTTTACAGAGGGAGGTGGTCCAATGTCTTGTCAGCTTCGAGTTGGTGTTCCCACCATCCTTCTTCAATATTATGACGCACCTCATAGTTCACCTAGTCGAAGAGATTAATGTTCTCGGTCCTGTATTTCTACACAATATGTTCCCCTTTGAGAGGTTCATGGGAGTCTTAAAGAAATACGTTCATAACCGTGCTAGGCCAGAAGGAAGCATCTCCAAGGGCTATGGAACAGAGGAGGTAATTGAGTTTTGTGTTGACTTTATTCCTGACCTTAAACCGATCGGTGTTCCTCAATCGCGCCATGAGGGGAGACTGCGTGGAATAGGCACGCTAGGACAGAAAGCAATAATGTGTAAGGACTGGGATTCTTTCAATCAAGCACACTACACAGTTCTACATAATTTCATCTTGGTGGCTCCGTATATCCAGGAACACATGAATATTTTACGCTCTAAATGCCCGGAGCAGCCTGGAGAATCGATTGAAAGAGAACACATGAAGACTTTCAGCGGGTGGTTGCAAACACGTCTCATTAATGACAACACTTTTGAAGAACAATTATACTTGTTGGCCAAAGCACCATCGTCGACTATATTGACTTTTCAAGGGTACGAGATAAATGGGAATACATTTTACACGACCGACCAAGATAAAAAGAGCACCAACCAAAACAGTGGTGTCCGCTTTGATGCAACAAACAACAATGGGAAAAATGACACATATTATGGTTACATAGAGCAGATATGGGAACTTGACTATGGACGTTCTTTCAAGGTACCTTTGTTGAGGTGCAAATGGTTCAACCTGAAAGGCGGGGTAAATGTAGACCCGAAGTACGGAATGACTACGGTGGATGTCAAAAATCTTCGGTACGACACCGAACCATTCGTCCTAGCCAATGACGTGGCTCAGGTTTTCTATGTGAAGGACATGTCTTCCAGACCGAAAAAAAGAAAAGATAAGCAAGCGAATACATCATACGATGAGCCAAAGCACCACATAATTCTTTCAAGAAAAAGAAACATCGTACGAGTGGAGGACAAGACGGACATGTCGGAAGATTACAATAATTTTCATGAAATTCCCCCCTTCACGGTTAAAACTGACCCAACCATCGCGTTGAATGATGAAGATTGTCCATAGTTGCGGCGCAATCAGAAGAAAGGGACACACACGAAGAAGAAAGGGACACACACTAGATAGGGATGTTGGTGGTGATGTGTAATAATGTATTAAACCTTTTATCAAATGCACACGGTTTCCCCGTCATACAGCCCAACGGTGTCTCGTGAGTGCCTGCATATCAAATGCACCGTTGGGCTGTATTCGGTCGATGAACTGAAGGATTCCTAGATAGAACAAAACACCGTAGGGCGTATGCAGGTGAAACCGTTTGATTTGTATTCGGTCGATCAACATGATTTCTAGAGATCCGCTTCACTCTTTCTGCTGCAACAAAAACTGGTGAGAAGTCTACCCATTTTAAACGGGCATTCGATCGAAGCAGCTGCAAGACTTCTCTGATGATCTGCAACCGTCCCAACAAGTGTTGGTGATATACCAGATCATCAAAGAAGCCCTTGCAGCTGGTTCCCAAAAGTGTTACATATCATCACAGCAGCAAATCGACCTTCGATCCACAGCGGCAAGACGTCTCTGATGATCTAACGACCGTCCCAAAAAGTGTTGGGAATGTTGTAGATCATCAGAGCGCCTTGCCGCTGCTTGGATCCGACCGAGGGGCATGGCTACCACTTCCACCACCACCACTCCCACCTCCTCGGCAATTCATCATTGTGTCACCCTAATCCAGTGGTTGGATTCAACCTACCTGAGGGCTTGTGTTTCCAACAGCGTCGTTGTGTTGTCCTTATTCACCGACCTACAGGAGGTGGCTCCAATGGCTGGCCGACGAACAAGGACAAACACAATAATGCCAGGGAACATGCCAGCAGGTAGGCTAAATCCAACCATTGGATTCAGTGGCAAAGGTAGACGCTAGTTGTGTGCCGTTCGCTGCAGGGACGTCGCTATTTATAGGCGATTATAAGGTGTACCTGTGGATGAGGTGGGAGTGCAGATCCAACAGCTCACAAGCCCTCAAAAAAAATACACCCCTGATCCAACGGCTCGCAAGCGCTTGAAAGAAACACACGATCCGTGTGCTTCTTTAGTCCCGGTTGGTAACACGAACCGGTACTAAAGGCCCAGATCCAACGGCTCACAAGCGCTCGAAGAAAACACACGATCCGTGTGCTTCTGATCCAACGGCTCACAAGCGCTCGAAGGAAACACATGATCCGTGTGCTTCTGATCCAACGGCTCACAAGCGCTCTAAAGAAACACACGATCTGTGTGCTTCTGATCCAACGGCTCACAAGCGCTCGAAGGAAACACACGATCCGTGTGCTTCTGATCCAACGGCTCACAAGCGCTCGAAGAAAACACACGATCCGTGTGCTTCTGATCCAACGGCTCACAAGCGCTCTAAAGAAACACACGATCCGTGTGCTTCCGATCCAACGGCTCACAAGCGCTCGAAGGAAACACACGATCCGTGTGCTTCTTCCACCGCTTCTCGCCTTCGTCTTCCTGTAATTTCTCACTATATATATGTAGGATTGGCCGCCATTACCATGTCACATCTAAACTCATATCTGCAACCTCATCACTCTTCCATTGTAACAAAATTTTGACTTAGACGTTTTTGACTTAGGTGTTCTCAGCGACGATGTCCATGTTGGACCAGAGGGGCGATGTGCGGGACTGGTCTCCACCGGGCTGGCACTGGGAGGTGCTACCTTCCGGGACGCGCAGCTTGGTGAGGAATCTGGGTGACGTCGTCGACCCGGATCTTCTGTGGTGGCAGTCGCATGGGCCACGCTCGGTGCAGAGGGAGCCGGCCCCCGAGGAGGTGGTACGTCGCCATATCAGGGAGGAGGATGAGCACGTCCGTCGCTACATGTATCTATTGGATACACAGTATGACAGTAGGTGGTCGTTTCTTCAGAGGGTTCCTTCTCACGTGAGCTATGACCCTGTGAGGGTTCCTTCTCTTTGGATGCGCAGCGCCGGCGGCTGAGCATCCCGCGGCTCAGGAACCGGTCGAAGTTAGTTTCAGAGTCTGTGATCGCCATTGGAACATTTTAAAATAAACTAGAAAAAACAATTCCAAAAGCATGTAAATCAAAGTATATAAAAGAAACAAAAAAGAAAACAGAAAAAGAAAACAGAAAAAGAAACAAAAAAGAAAACAAAAAAAGAAACTAGAAATAAGAAACAAGAAACAAGAAAAAAAAAAAGACCATTGGTCCCGGTTCTTAACACCAACCGGGACCAAAGGCCCGCTGGGCTTCGCGTACAATATTTCGCGGCCCGGACAGACCTTTGGTCCCGGTTGGTGTTACCAACCGCGACCAAAGGGTCTTTGGTCCCGGTTCGTGGCTGGAACCGGGACCAACGGTCCTTTTCGCGAGGATTTGAGCGGTTTCCTCCAAAATCTTTTCATTCTCTCCAAGTTCTTCTCCCCGACGTAATTTCCCTCCCCTGCCGCCAGGCTGCCGCGCCGTCGTGCCGGAACCTCTCCCCACGCCGCCGCCCTCTCCCCTGCCGCCAGGCTGCCGCGCCGTCACCGGAATCCCTCCCCACGCCGTCGCTCCCCACGGACGCCACGCTCCCTCTCCATCCCCGGCCGCGCGCCCCGGCCGGCCTCTCCCCGCTACGCTGCTCCGCCACGCTCTGGTGTCACGCCAGAAGTCCGCCGCCACGCTCCGATGCCGCGCCGTCGCCGGAATCCCTCCCCACGCCGGCCGTCGCCTCCACCGGATCGAGGTAATTTCCCTCCCCTGCATGCCCAATTGTTAGGGAAATTTTGTTAGTGGTTTAAATTTAGTAGATGCAATTTTTTCAGTACCATTTTGATATTTGCATAGTTTGAATTTATTAGATGCAATTTTTAGATGATTTTTTTAGTTTTGTGTTAGATATGCAAAATAGACGGTGGAGAATTGTATGCAAATTGTGTCGGTGGAGAATTGTATGCAAATTGTAGATATGCAAAATAGACGGTGTTAGGTAAATTTAAAGTAGTGTTAGGTAAAGTAGTGTTAAGTAAATTTAAATGGATGTGTAGTTTTAGGTAAATTTGTTAGAGCAAATAGAAGTAAAATCAAATTGTAATTGCTATGAATTTTAAATTGTAGTTCCTGAATTTAAATTTGCTAAGTACTCCCTCCGTTCCAAATTAATTGACGCAATTTTAGTATAAAGTTGTACTAAAACTGCGTCAATTAATTTGGAACGGAAGGAGTAGTTGCCATAAATTTGTATTCACATTTTGCTAAGATGCAAATTTTGATATTCATATTCTCTCTATATTTGTTGTATCTAAGCCCTCGACATGTGTTGATTGTTTATTCACGGATGTATCTAGATGGATCCAAATTTTCCGGACGTCGTCGACAGAGACGAGGAGTGCGAAATGCAAATGCTCCAAATTATAGCAGGACGTGCGGCCGCGCCTGTCGGTGAAGAAGATGACGTAACCGCAGAAGATTACGGCTCCCAATTCTGAACAATTCCGGTGAGGGGGTTCCGGAACAAGAAAATGGTGGAGAGGGGGAAGTGCCCTTAACAAACTCTGGCGAGGTATATTAAGCCTCTGTACATCGATCACACTAGATGTATTATTTGAGTTGTATTGCTGTTATTAACGAACCATTTTTTTTTCTTTTAGCCCTCCGGATTATCCGCATCTAGTGCATTGCCGAAATGAGGCCCGACGAAGCCGTTGAAGGAGGGTCGTAGGATAGTGATCGACCAAGTTAGTGCTAGTGGCGAACCTTTGGAACCCATAGATTGCCGCCGCAAATACATTAATCAATGCGGGGTTATTGTTAGGGACATTGTCCCGATCAACCTTGAAGAATGGATTCAGCCGAAGGATGAAAACAACCCAACTACTTATGTCGACGAGAGACTAAAAAAATTGTGTTGGGACACGCTCTTACAAAGGCCAGCCTACCGCCAGATCTCCCCGAGCACTTGAAGACAAAAGTGAAGGAGTGGTCTCTTAGTAAGATGGCCGAACAATTCCGGACCTGGAAGAAAAACTTATGGAAAGCTTATCTAAAGGCGGGGGAGAAAGATCCAGTTTTCACTGGACCACTAGTGAAGATACAACAGCAGTGGCCCATATTTGTGGAGCAAAGAAAATCGGAGGCCGCTGTGGCCCGATCGGTTCAAAATAAGTTAAATGTTGCGAAGAAGGAATATCACCACCGTTTGGGGGCAGGTGGCTACAGGGTTGCCGTGCCTAAGTGGGAAGCCTTTGAAGCACGACTGCTTGATAACGGGATCATTCCACAGACACATGACTGGCCCGAGAGGTCCAAGTTTTGGTTGTTCGCGCATGGGGCAGGGTTGGACCCACAGACAGGGCTGATTGTTGCTCAGGGAAAATGGAAGGAAAAAATTGAGTATATAACCAAACAACTCGTGGACGCAATAGATAAAGTTCGAAGGGGAGAGTACGTGGTCGACAGAGAGAATGACGAGCTGTCACTAGCACTCGGGAATCCTGAACACGTTGGACGATTACGAGGCTATGGAGCCGGTGTCACCTTGAAACAAGGTTTTCCGGAAGACGCTCATACTTATAGAAGCCGTCAGAGAAAAAAGAAGCAGGATTCTGACCGGTTATCAGCACTAGAACGCAAGGTGCAGCAGCAGCAGGAGCAACTAGACTCAATTAGTAAGCAAAAGGCATCTCAGCTGCAGCTACAAGGTCATGTCGAAGCCGCCCCATCTGATCAGCGGAAAAGCAGCGTGGGTTCCACGCATGTAGAATATTCTGAATTCCAACCGCCGGCGGCTCACTACCCCGTGGATGATATCACGGAGAAGACAGACTGTGAGCTACACATGTCAATGAAGAACATGTCCTTCAAGGTGGCGGTCGGCTATGCTTTACCTAATCCAGCTGCACCAAGCTACCATCTCGGAGGGATTCCACCTGGCTATGCTCGTGTCGGGGTGGATGAAGTTGTGCCATTATATGCTAATCTGGAACTTGACATTCCTGGAGGTGACGGCGAGAAGACACAGGGAGAAGTCGAGAAGGGTATCGCTCTCTGGAACAAGAAAAACATCGTGTTTCCAAACTTGATTCCTCTAAGTAGGAGACCCCCACCTAAAGATCCACCCCCCCCACCTCAAGATCCATCTCCCCCACCTCAAGATCCATCCCCCCCACCTAAAGATCCATCTCCCCACCTAAAGATCCATCCCCCCACCTCATGAAGATCCACCCCCACAAGATCCATCCTCCCCACATCAAGATCCATCCCTCGATGCCCCATCCGTCGCGAGTCCATCGCCCGCGACGTCCCGTCCGTCGATTCCGCCCCTTGTTAAGACCTTCTCGTCAAAGCGGAAACTATCCTTCACGTCGACGCGTGAAGATAAGTTAACTCGAGCGGAACGTGAGTTGCTAAAGCCTCTTCCAAAGAGACCGTACGACAAAACTCCAGAGGAACTCGAGGAGTCGGTGCGTGCCGATGTGGCCCGACAATTAGCTCCGAAACAGCCCCCGCCTAAAGAGATAATACCAGCAGAAAAAGTTGAGAAATTTATAAAAAATCTAACGGGTCCCCAGCCAGAGCCGCCTAAATTGCGAGATGACTATGATCGTGTTTTGGAGAAGACAATTAGTCAAGAGGAGGAGGAGAAGGAGGCTGCCTATCGCCTAAAGAGGCAGCGGATGCAGGAGGAGAAGGAGGCGGCAGATCGCCTAAAGAAGGAGCGGTTCAAGGCGGCAAAATGCGGGAAAAATGTGGCCCAGCTCGGAGAACAGGCAAAACAGTCGATCTCCCCGCTGAAGGTGATATCCGATAAGAAAGTTCACCACGACACTGGCACCATAGGCGGCCCCCAGAAGTATCAGTATGCATGGACATATGTCTACGGGAAGTCCCTGGTCAGACCTGAGGAGGTCAATTCTCTAACAACACAATTGCGTCGATTGCATCTGTGGTACGAGAAAGCCGTAGCGGCCGGGCATGATGTCTTCTGGGTGTCATATAAGAAAGAGCATTACTTCACGGATGACGCGATGTATATTCCGTTTTCTGAAAATTTTCAGTTATTCAATCAAGACTCCCTCGACAAATCCCTCGTCAGTTGCTATTGTTTGTAAGTGATTTATTTCTGCAATTTAATTAAGTATCTAGCTCTGCTCGTTCATTGCCTATAAATTATCTCACTACATTCTTTTGTACTTTAGAATGAAGATTGTCGAATGCAGGGAACGCCGCATCTATGACATCGGGTTCATTGACCCATATTATATTAATGAAGTGACCGTAAATAACCATCCCGCGGACACAGAGAATAACTTGTTCCGGTGGTTAGTGAAACTAAATACCTGCGCAGAAATACTTTTTCCTTACGTCTTCCAGTGAGTGTTACTGTATCTTCTACACATTCTATTTTGCTTACTCGATGTTTAATGTAATCGATGAGTCATGGACATATAAACGTGCGCAGTTCCCACTGGATTCTGCTAATCATTAGAGTTGACCAAGGAGTCGTTCAAGTCATGGACTCGTTAAGGAAAAATATGGAAGAGTACCAAAGCTTGCAAGATATGCTCCAGAGGTAATTTTAATCATTATCGCTCTATATCGAACTCTTTCATTCATTTTCTGATATCAAGTAGTTAATAACTCCTTTAATCATTTTCTTTTGGCGGGCAGGGTTTGAAAACGGTTCATCGTGAAGGTTCCAAGGGAATGGAAACCGAAGTTGTATTTTTATACCACCAAGGTAAGTAGTACTATATATATAGGTCCGCACAACTCTTTAATTGTAGTTTCAATACCGTTATCATGCTTGATTATTATTTGATTAAATTCTATTTTCTGTAAAGTGGTGTCAGAGGCAGCAACAGGGGACAAATTTATGTGCATACTACGTTTTTGAGTACATGCGCTCTTTTGTCAATGAGCAGAATAGAGAACAAAGAACAGCTTATGTATGTATACACTCTTCGCAATTTTTATTACCATATTGTGTTGAGTTCCATTCATAAATTATTTTATTATGATTTCATATATACAGTTATAAACAACTCACATATTCATATTGATCTAGATGGATCGAATGCGGGACCAGCTCATACCAGCGAAGCGCCTAAAAGCAATTCAAGAGGAATTGGCGGGATTTTTGAACTCGGAGGTTCTGAAGAAAACTGGAGAATTTTATCACAAAAGCAATTATTTTTTGCCTCCAATGTAATTGACGTGATCTCGACGTGTGAGAAACGTGATGTCGGTGTAGTAACTTGAACGTGATCTCGACGTGTGGGCTTATGTTTGTATGTATGAATCAAACGTGATGTCGGTGTAGAAACGTGATGTCGGTGTAATAACTTGAATGGTAGTACCACTGACGCAATCGACGCAAAAATAATTTACAGGAAAAAAAAATCGAACCCCCCAAAAAAATAAAAAAGAACAAAACGCTGAAACCTCTTTGGTCCCGGTTGGTAATACCAACCGGGACCAAAGGGTTCCGGCCAGGAGCCCCCACCCAGCGCCCACGTGGAGGCCCATTGGCCCCGGTTCTTAAGGTACCGGGACGAAAGGCACCCCCGCTTTTGTCCCGACCCTTTAGTCTCGGTTAGAAAACCGGGACCAAAGTCACTTTGGAACCGGGACCAATGGGCCGTTTTCTACTAGTGATGAGACGTGCGTTGCACGTGCACATTTACTAGTGGTGTAAAATTATGGATTATTTTCTAGTGAAAATGAGAAGATAATCTCTTATACGCATTAATTACCAGAACATATATTGCTATAAATGTACAGAAGAAGATAAGCACTTTGGTTTTTCCGTAGCAACGCGCAGGGAATCATCTAGTTTTAAATAGTGCATATGTACCTAGGAGTCAAAACGTCTTCTCCTGATTACTTGAGCTACGTAACATATTCAAGACAAGAAGTATATAAGTTTAAAGTTACAGGTGTAAAATTGTGGATTCTTTTCTGATGAAAATGAAGAGACAATCTCTTATACGCATTACCAGAACATATATTGCTATAAATGTACAGAAAAAAGATAAGCACTTTGGTTTTCTGTATAATATGGTATAATTGGGCAAGTCCATATTTTTTATCACATATGTTTACGGTGATATTGATATCACTTTCGCGAGAAAGAATCCTAGCTAATTAAATAATAAAGACAATATTCCTACATAAGATTATCATGCATGCCGTACATCCATTGATACAGGACCTAAAACCGTGGAGGGAAAATCCAAATACAACTATTTTTATCAGTACCATAACCTTTCTCGGCGTAGTTATAACCCGATGCTATGATACTCTCCAACTGCTGTGCTCCTCGGTTCTCGTAACAATACATATCACAACTACCGAGGTCCAACCTATCTGGATCCACATTGTCTTCAAGTTTGGACTTTCGCCTCGAGTAGTAGATATGGTTCCCTTTCACCTCGCCACATCTGCCCACCGCCGACACGTGCACCGCCTTGCAGCATCCTGCCCCTAGGAACAGGGCATGGTCATCCATGTTTGTCACCTCCGCCCACACATACTGGTATGATTGTGCTGTGTCGCAACTGGCCATGAGCTCGAACACCTTGAAAGTCTGAGCATTGCTGCCGTCTACAGGTTTCACCTTCACCGCCGTTGCCAGCTTGCCACGCAGCGCGAAGATGTATTTTGGATTAAACATCCCGGACCATTGGATGGACAGTTTGTAGAAGACGATAGTTGCCGTATGATCCTTGCCAATGGCGAGCTTGTACAACCGATGGCCATAGAACTGGTAGTAGTCGCACGAGAGGCCGTAGAGCTCGTCATTGAAGAAGGCGATATCTACAAAGCTCTCACCTGCGCCACGTCCCCGTGTCGTCCACCCCGCGCCGGGGCAGCCAAACCTATACAGTGCTATAAAGCTTGCGGTGCTGCTCGTGGTCATGGCGGCGAGGATGCAGCCTTCCGATGTAGGGTCGTCCGAGAAGACGACTTTTTCAATAGAGATCCCGCCGGCAATGTGTCCCTTCACCGGCACCCTGCAGCCGCGTCTGAAGAGGTTGACGATCTCTATCCGGCCCCCGAACGCTGCGGCGACCCAGCCGCCGTCGTAGGATCCGACGATCTGCTTGCCGTACGGGACCCACGGGAGCCGTGAACGCAGCACCCTGCCGTCCTCGGGGCTGTACGCCCGCGCCTTCTTGTCGAGACAGCTGTTTCCCGTCGACGGGAGCAGCAGAGGTAGAGCCGGCAGTTTTTGCTGCCATGAGGCGACGGCGCGCCATGACTTGCACACGGCGGCGAAGCGTCTGCGGTCGTTGGAGGAGAAGCACAGGTTGTAGATCGCGCCGAGGAGGTCGTTGGGGAGGTCGGCGCCGCCGTCACCGGTCATCGTGATGGATTGGTTCTCGTAATCAAAATCTGGCAATGCGATCTCGTAATAATCCTAACAGGAGGAGTAGAAACCGTATGGGCCTTGTCCTTGGGCCGTACGTTGATCGACCACCCGAAATTAATTCTTTTCGAATCAGTGACGTATCCGTACTGTGTCGTATCGTGCTCGCAACATATATACAGGAGATCGCATCGATTTTGATTACGAGAATCGTCAATCGATCAAGATGACCGTCGACGCGGGACCGGAGGTCAGTGCTTCGGCGACCTCCCGACGATCTCCTGGGCGCGATCTACCGCCGGTGCTCCTCGGCCTACGACCAACACCGCTTCGCCGCCGTATGCACGTCGTGGCGTGCCGCCGCGTCGTGGCAGCCGAAGCTGCCGGCTATGCCGCTGCTGATCAATTCAACGGGCAACGGCTGCCTCGACGTGAAGGCCCGAGCGTACAGCCCCGAGGACAGCAAAGTGCTGCCAGGCCCCCTCCCATGGT
>QRDG01000081.1:1324625-1357600 GCA_012064385.1 Puccinellia tenuiflora | reverse complement strand
AATATGCGCCTCTGCTAAATTACCCGAGGCGCACTGTTTGGCCATGCGCCTCCAACTATCAAATAGCTGAGGCGCATACTGGGGCCATGCGCCTCCCCTATTCCATGTACGGATGAATCTGGCGGCCCCAGGTTATGCGAGGCGCATTTCCGCAATATGCGCCTCTAATATCCGAGGCGCATATGATTGAAATGCGCCTCCCATAACCCTAGTGGGCCCGGGTGGGGCGGGTGGTGGTCGGTGGTATCTTATCCGAGGCGCATACTGAATATGCGCCTCCAGTATCTCACATATCCGAGGCGCATATTGGCAGTATGCGCCTCGGATAAGTCGCGCCACCTTTTTTGCTACCTTTTGGCACATGGAGCCACCTACCACCCCACCACTCACTTGTCTCACTTATTCCTTCTCCACCAAACAGATCTGGTCGACCCCCTCCTCCTCCCCACCTCATTTCCCCCATTGATTCACCATAGAAGCTTGCTCAACCTCCATTGGTTGACACTCATATGTAAGTGAAGTCTCTTGCTCCTCTAGATCTACAACATGTGCCTTTGTTTTCTCGTCCGGATCTCTTGTGCAAGTCGTCGTTGGAGGAAGCGTGAAGGCGTTGCTTGCATGTATGCGTGTTGTCGGCCAAACCGACTATATGATTGTGTTGTGGTGCTTCTTCTTGTGCAGGGATTTCATTTGAGATGCCAATGTTCGCCGGAAAGTCAATTCATTCTTTTCCGGCGAATTCTGGCACTCGCGCATGTCCTCTTTTTGGGGGAGGTCATGCCGAATTTTTCCGGCGATCCACGTCATATATGCTCTAATTACCCTCTTGCTCTTCGTACCGTGTGCAGGCGACCATGGTTCCGACCACTGATCAGCAAAGAGCTCGTGGATAGGTGGATGAGATGCGCGAGGGCCGACATGGCACGCGCAAACAAGACGGAGATAAGATGTCCGTGTCGCGATTGCAAGCTAAAGTATCTGATACAGCACGATTCCGGAATGCTGAGGTCGCACCTCCTCCGACGTAATTTCATGGATGGCTACACTCGGTGGATACGTGATGACGAAGATGATGATGAGGATGTCAATCATGTTGGTGATCAAGATGCCGGTCATGATCATGAAGATCAAGATGCCGGTCATGATCATGAAGATCAAGATGCCGGCGGCGGGGCAGGTGATGATGATCATGAAGATGATCAGGGTGGAGCCGGGCATGGACACGAAGATGATGAAGGTGGTGATTCGAGCTGGCTGCAAGACCCTCATTATCAAGATCTGCTTCTCAAGGAGACGAGTAACGCCAGAGCCGCTGCTAGAGAGAGAGCTAAGCTGGAGCAAATGAGAAAAGACGCGGTCGCTCCATTGTTTGAAGGATGCAACGACGGGCATACCCGTCTGAAGGTAACGCTCAGGGCTCTAGAGATTAAGGCGAAACACAAAATGACCGACGAATGCTTCGACGAAAACATTGAATTCGTGCATGATCTTCTTCCCAAGAAGGGTAACACATGTCCGACTAGTATCGCTGAGGCCAAGAAAATCGCGTGCCCTCTCAATCTATCGGTCGAGAAATACCACGTCTGCATAAATGATTGCATCATCTACCAGGGCGAGGATGCGGAGAAGACCACGTGTCTGGTGTGCAAGACATCTCGATACAAGAGAGGGACCAAGAAAGCTCCTAGAAAGGTGGTGTGGTACTTTCCCCTAATTTCCCGCCTGCAGCGGTATTTCGCGGACCCTAAGGAAGCACGGCTCATGCGCTGGCACGCGGAAAGAAAGAGGCTGGAAGACGATGATCCGGATAAGGAGGAGATGCTGAGGCACCCTTCGGATGCTTGCCAGTGGAAGGCGTTGGACCTCCAATATCACAAGCATTTCGGTAAAGAGTCAAGGAACCTAAGGCTGGGCGTGAGCACCGACGAACTCAATCCGTTCGGAAGCCAGAGCAGCACACACAGCACCTGGCCCGTGTTTGTATGGATCTACAACCTCCCACCCTGGCTGTGCATGAAGAAGAAGTACGTAACCATGAGTATGCTGATTCAAGGGCCAAAACAACCCGGTACAGACATCAATCTGTATCTCACACTGTTGAAAGAGGAGTTGTCCACGTTATGGGAAGAAGGAGCCCGTACGTGGGACGCCTCGAGACAGGACTACTTCAACATGAAAGCGGCGGTGATCACGACGGTGCAAGACTATCCCGGTTACGGATACTTCTCGGGGCAGGTGGTCCAAGGATTCTATGGGTGCGTTAGGTGCAAGGACAATACATCGTACACCCAGCTGCAGAAAGATCTCGGGTCCGGGAAAACCGTGCACCTTTCGGCTCGGAGGTGGCTTCCCATGGATCACCCATGGAGAACGCTATCACATCTGTTCGATGGGAAGGTCGAGCCCCGAGGAAAACCGGACCAGAAGAGCGGCGCGGTAATCGCCGAGCTGCTGAATAACTGGAAGGAGTGCCCTGCGCCGGGAAAGACCCAGAAGAAGCCAGAGCCGCTGTTGAAGGTATGGAAGGCGAGGTCTGTCTTCTGGGACTTGCCATACTGGAAGATTCTCCGCATGCCTCATAGCCTCGATCTCATGCATATCACGAAGAACGTGGGCGAGAGTCTGCTTGCCACTATCCTTAACACCGACAAGACCAAAGATGGGCCGAAGGCAAGGAACGACTTGAAGCATATGGGCATCAGGGTTGAACTTCAACCACCACATAGCGATGACGAGGAGGAGGAGGAGACGGAAACGCAGAATAGCCGTCGTCGCCGCAAGGGCAAGAAGGGCGAGGTCAAGCTAAAGGCCGCGTGCTTCACTCTGAGTAAGAAGGAGGCCATACAGTTTATGAAGTGCCTCCTCGGAGTCAAATTTCCGAACGGCTTCGCGGGGAAGATAAGCAGATGGCTAGACGAGGCGAAGCAGCGCTTCAGCGGGATGAAGTCTCACGACGTCGCTGTGCTGATGACGCAGGTACTCCCGGTCGCGATCCGAGGTATAATGGACAAGCACGTCCGTGAAACTCTATTTGGCCTCTGCAACTTTTTCGACGTCATCTCTCGGAAGTCGATAGGCATTAGGCAGCTCACGAGGCTACAGGAGGAGATCGTGGTGATAGTATGCGAGCTCGAGATGTACTTCCCCCCCGCATTCTTCGACGTCATGGTTCATCTGCTTCTCCATGTCGTGGAGGATATCGTCCAGCTCGGTCCTCCGTTTCTGCGAAGCATGATGCCGTTCGAAAGGCTGAACGGACACATCAAGGGATACGTTAAAAACAGGTCCCGTCCAGATGGAAGCATAGCAAACGGCTTCCTGGCCGAAGAGTGCATCTCTTTCTGCTCGAACTTTCTACAGTCCGAGACCCCTGTTGGTCTGCCAACCAACAAGCACTTCGGGAGGCTCGCTGGATTGGGTCACCACGAGGGTCGGCACCCAATGCATGTCGACTTCGAGGGCCGAACAAAGGACTTTGAAAGAGCAAACCTCGTCGCGCTGCAGCACCTGGAGGTGGTCGATCCATACATAAATGAGCACAAAGAGTTTATCAAGAAGATTTACGCCGACCGGGGGCGCCAGGTCCCGACGGAGGCCGTTGTTATGAAGGAGCACAACTCCGGTTTCACGAGGTGGTTCAGGAATAGGGTCTTTGCTAATCCGCCGCATGGCGAGTACTCGGAGGAAGATAAACTCATATTCGCCTTGGCACAGGGCACCGCGCATAACCTGATGACCTATCAGGCATACGATATCAACGGATACACGTTCTACACCGAGGACAAGGACAATAACTGCGATTACCAAACTCAGGGGTAACGGGGATATTCTACACCGGAGACGTCCCGGAAAGATACTACGGAAGGATCGAGGAGATTTGGGAGCTCGACTACATTACGGAAAAGGTGCCAATGTTCCGTGTCAGGTGGGCCAAGAGCGTCGAGAAAGAAGGCCGGTATTTCACCACCATGGTTTATACCGCCAAAGTCAAAGACCACCGGCGCGAACGCACCCGCGAGAAATGAGCCTTGGGTTATGGCTAGCCAAGTCGACCAATGCTGGTTCATCACAGACCCGTCAAAGCCTAGCCGGGTGGTCGTCAGGAGAGGCAAAAGAAACATCATCGGAATGGATGGAGTCGCCAACGAGCAAGACTTTGACCAGAACGGCGACCCGAAGATGGAAGATGGATACGGCAACCAAACACCGTACACCACAACCGCACCTAAGAAAGGAGTGCTCCCGTACAAGAGAAGTAGCGAAGACGTCCCGGACCTAACCTATGCAACCGCGACAAAGAGGGGCAAGAAGAAGATGGCCGTCAAGAAACGCTAACGCGCTAGTTCCGACCATATTGTCAAGATCGAACCATTCATAAGTGTCACTTTTGTATGTTATAATATTGCAATGAATATTATGTATCGAGATACACATTCATAATTGTCACTTGCATTGTATTGTTTTGACAATATTTGAATATTTAAAATATATTTAATATATTTTATAGTCTATATTTGTTTGGACAAAGTTTTTACATTGTATTGTTTTGACAATATTTGAATATTTAAAATATATTCAGTATATTTTATAGTCTATATTTGTTTGGACAAAGTTTTTACACTAAATCTGGCATTTACAAAAAAGAATAAAAAAATTGGGCCTACCAGGAGTCGAACCTAGGTGGCCAGGGGTACAGCATAGAACGCTAACCAGTGAGCTAGTGAGTGTTTAGTGACAAGATCTGAACCGCGTGCTATTTGAGTAGTAGCCACAACTATGCGAGGCGCATTTAGTCAATATGCGCCTCGAGTAATATTAAGCGAGGCGCATTTAGCCAATATGCGCCTCGGGTAATATTAAGTGAGGCGCATTTTGCAATATGCGCCTCGGCTATTCGCTGTACTATTCCCCTTCCTTCTTTTTCCTCGATCCATCTCACACTCTCTCACTCACTGCTCTCCCGATCCGCCCTCGCCAAGGTCCTCGCCGCCGCCCGCCCGTCCGTGGAGCCGCCGCCCGCCCGTGGAGAAGGAGCCGCCGCCACCCGCGGAGAAGGAGCCGTCGCCGCCCGCCCGTCCGTGGAGCCGCCGCCCGCCCGTGGAGAAGGAGCCGCCGCCGCCCGCGGAGAAGGAGCCGTCGCCGCCGCCGCCTCCCGATCCGCCCTCGCCAAGGTCCTCGCCGCCGCAGGAGGTACTCTCCCTCCCACCTCTGTCTCCCCCACTCGCTTGTAGTTCCCTGTACAAATAAACCACTGGACACAACACTAAACACAACATTCACTA
Organism: Puccinellia tenuiflora; assembly: GCA_012064385.1. Classification (NCBI taxonomy): domain Eukaryota; kingdom Viridiplantae; phylum Streptophyta; class Magnoliopsida; order Poales; family Poaceae; genus Puccinellia; species Puccinellia tenuiflora. The sequence continues at coordinate 1,352,318 of QRDG01000081.1, read as the reverse complement.
CTACTTCAGTTCCCAGTATGTCGAATTGTCGATAAGTAGATAGATATTTGTATGCAAGTCTACTTGAATTTCCAGTTTCCTGTTTGATTGTAGAGATGTAGGACCATCCTTTTACTGTTATAATATTCGGATATTGAGTTATGCAACTATGAGTAGTCAGTGATTTTTCCTGCCATGTGTTGCCTTTGGTGTTGTGCTGATACAAGCTAGAGGACAAAATAACGTAGCTGTTTGGAATTGGCCATAGACGGCATAATTAGGCAGCATACCAGAGAACTCCATGGTAAATGTGTAGTTGGTGCTGTATGTTTTATTGGCTGCTCTAGTATATATGCTGCTGTGATTAGGCCTTACGAGTTGGTTAACCAAGTAAAAGCTTTGATGATCAGGCCCTAACATTGTCTAGAGAATTTGCGAAACAATTAAATTGTCAGAGCTTTTCTGAGAGCCAAGAGGTATCGGGCACCCAAACCTCCCTGTGGTGTTTGGACAGGATAACCCTCAGTTATGCTCTAGAAACTTATCTGCAAACCTGCCCAAATGAAAGAGAGAATTTCATTGTGCTATGCCTCCAACATTGTAGGTCCAGATCTAACCGTGTTGTTCTGTGGATACTTTCTGCTATTTCTTGGTTCATTCAGACAGCTAGAAATGAAATGATTTTGAGGGGAAGATTCTGCTCCTCTCCTACCCATCATATCACCTTATGAAGCTTTGTCTCTTATGGTGCAGCATGGGGGCGATTGTCGACCTCTCACTAAGCTTTGCGTGCAGTTGTTTGGTGCTACAATGATATAATCAAATGGTTTCAAGACGATGGATCTGTTTAATAAACCACTGGATATTTATAGAATGTGTTCTTTTTTAGCTGCAAATAATATTTTGATGGTGAAATTGTGATGTACCATAGTTGTGCCAGCTCTGAATCTTCAAAGAATATATTCCATTTGCTGTGAATTTCTCAAACTGTACATGGTCATGAATTTTGATGTTGTCTTGAGTCAGATTGCTGGCTGTGTATGTTGTCCAGCCAGCAGTTGCTGGCTGTGTTTGTGCCTTTTTAGGCCATTTTGTGCAGGTTTTTTCTTTTTGAGTTGCCAATGTTTCGCGGGATGTTGATTCATTTCTGTCCCGGCGAATTTCTGGCACTCCTAGGCATAGAAATACAGGGGAGGTGCTGCCAAATTTTTCCTAGGAATTTTTATGCTAATTAGTTCCATTTAATTGTGTGTTTAGATATGTCGGGGGAGCCGGGCCCTTCTAGCAGCAAGAAGCCATTTTGGGAGCAGCTGGCGGAACTGGAATCCCAAGAGGACCCGGAATTCATTCCGCCGGATGACGAGATGGAGGACGACGAGGATACCTCGTCTTCCGATGGTATTGAGGAGACCGGGAACGACGATGGCGACGCCACTAACACGGATGGCGGCGGTGAAGCTACTACAGACGATGGTAGCCAACCGAAACCGAAGAAGGCCCGGAAGAATCGGACCCCCATCGTGGTCGACACCACCAAAAGGTCCATCTTCACAAGAGTGAACGCTATAGGGGCGCCTCAGGAGCCGGAGGAGTTTGTCACGGGTTACATAAACCAACTCGCTGCAATCCTCCGGAACACCGTCACCATCAACACGGAGAACCTGAAGGGCGAACAGAACAGGGGTTTCCTGATTCAGCTCTTCCGGAAGCTGCACCAAAGATACACGTTCCCGTGTGATGAAAATGGGGCAGAGCAGTACAACAATGACAAACTCAAAGGGAATCCGGTGAACAAGTATGCCATTAGGAAGTTCACGAAGGCCTTGTCGAATTGGAAGGCCCGGGTGAAGAAGCTGATTGTCGAGGACAAGCTAAGTTACTCGGAGCTCATCAAGAAGGAGCCTCTGGTCAAGGAAGAAGACTACAATCAGTTCAAGGCCAGATGTAACTCCGCCGTGGGCAAGGCCAAACGTTTGAGGGGCAAGGAGTTGAGAGCCCTGAACATTGGTACCCACCATCTCGGCTCCGGCGGTTATAGAGCCGCGAAGCCCAAATGGGACAAGGAGGACGCCGCTGCTCGTGAAAGGGGGGAGACACCTCCCTTTGACGACATAAAGGAGGAGCAGGCAAAGAACTTTGTAAGGGCCCGGTTTAAAAAGCCGAGAGGGTCCGCTGAGTATTCCTCGGAGCCCGCCGGTCCCTTCTCTTCGAAGGTGAAAGACTTCATGAGTAACTATGTAAGTAGTTTGCATGCAAGTCGATTAATTGATTGCGTTCACGATTAATCAATGAAGTCTAGTTTTCTGATCAAATGCTTCGTGTTCCTTATGCGTAGGAAGCGGAGTGTAGGACCTCCTCATCCCAGGGCGGGTCGACGCCCGTCGCCAAGTGGGACAACACTTTTAACAGGGCGCTGAACAAGACCAAGAATGTCGATCCCCTGGCGGCCCCGTCGTCGGCTGGTCGTGTGGTGGGCTATGGCGGCCTTACATGGTTCGAGTACTATGGCCAAGAGCGGAAGGGATCCAAGGCCGATGTGAAAAACCTAAGGGAACGGGTGGACGCCATTCCCTCTATAGTCCAACAAGCCGTGAACCAGGCTGTGTCGGCTGCCGAGACAAAGTTCCAAGAACGAGTCTCACAAGTCCAGACACAAGTCCAGTCACAAGTGAACGAGAAGCTCAATACCATCCTTCCCGTCTACATGGAGAAGTACATCAAGTGGGAGAAGGGTGGTAGACGGGGGCCGCCACCGGTTGCCAACGTCGACAGCGCCCAATCGGAAAACGTGGCGCGGCCGGAGGCGCTTCTGACTCCTCCAGCTCCGGAGCTTAACTTGCCGGCCCGCACCGCCGTGGCAACAGGCAGCCACTCAGCCGCCACTTGCGCGCCCAACAAGCCTGTCGGCGGCGGCGCCTCGACATTGGCCGAGTTCGACGCCCTCAAGGTAACTAATTAATTAGCTGGGAGAGTCTCAACCACATGACCGACTAATGACTTGATATCCGTTTTACTGACGCCCCGCCTACATGTCTTTCGCAGGAAGACACTCCTTGCACCCTAATGCACTGGGTGGGCGGCCAGTTGAAGGATGTTGCCAAGGGTAGTATCGTTCAGCCGGAGAGCCGCGCATGGCACAATGGCACAATGGACCCCGGCAATATGAGGGTCAAATACACTATGGTGCTTCCGGGCTACGAGCAAGTGGAGCCTCCCTCTCAACCGGCTGGATGGGACGATGATGACCCGCCGGCGGTCCTCAGTACCGCCTTCGGCTACGTGTTCCAATGGCCGAAGAGCCAGATCCGTTTGGGGACGGAGGACCAGCACAACATCACCCCAGAGGCAACACGTCCACCACATGATGAGGCAGCACATCAAGCACAACCTGATGAAGACTTTGAGATGGCGGACTTGGACAACATGGCACAGGATCCCGACGATGGAGACAATGACCCGTACTTTGGCGACCAGTTCATTAACACAAGGTTTTCAGATTATTATGAGCTGGCACTATCAGGCATGCATGATCAAGTTGCCGAGACCCAACCAGCACCGACGAAACCCCCTTGCCAGGTGCGTCTCTTCCGAAATAGTCAGGAGACGCCGCCACCCGCCCCCTTCACCGAGCCTCCGAGGCCAGCAGTTCCTATGAGCACCCTCAAGAAGGCAGTCGGTGAGGTGAACGCGGCTGCCGTGCCCAACGCCGTGAAGGGCAAGAAGCAAGGTGGTCGCAGAAGGAAGGCTAAGGGTGACCGGGGCCAGAAACAAATTCCTGTTTACCGGGCTAAGGACGGCCCTGTGGGAGAAGCTTCCAGGAGTAAGCATCACGTGGCTGGTATGCCGATGATGCCTCCATCGATGCTCGACGTCGCAGGCCCGCATATGCGCAATCTTCATCATAGCTGTCTACATGTCGAGGAGCGCCGCCTTCGAGAGAACGATCAGTCGTACATGGTTTACAGGGCTAAGGTGCCTTCTGATGTGCCGTGCCTCGTCAGTGTACCCCCCGGGGATATCTTCTACTTGCGGCATACCGACATCTTCGACATGTTGAACGGGTTCCGGCTGCATGATACCCTGGTCCGGCTGTTCTCCCTGAATATGGCCATGCAGATCATACGAGACAACATCCCCGGCATCCAGATAGTGGACCCCTTCTTCATGCGTGACGCCTTCCTGAGATCTGAGGACAACATCGCGCTGGCGTCCGACTACCTCTCAGCCTTCATGGAACAATACTCAGACAAGGATGTGATTCTCCTTCCCTACCATCCCATCACGGCCGGTGATCGGACAGGCTGCGTGCTCATATACTTAGACGTGAAAGACTCAACAGCCGTGTACCTCGACTCTAACAGTGCTATCCAGAAGGACTACTCCACTATCAGGAGAATTCTTGATGGTGCTCTCACCGGCTACGTCGCAGCGGGAGGCGTCAAACCAAGAACACCACGTCTGAAGTTCGGCGCGCACATGTTCCGCCACACGATGCAGTTCCCCTGCGTCAAGCAGCCGCCTGGCAGCGAGAAGGATGCCTTCTACGTCATCCACCACATGAAGGCGTTCTTCCAGGAACAGGAGAACCGCACGCTGCCATCTGACCTCAAGAGGTGGGCTGAAGATCTTGCAGAAATACAGGATCGCAACCTCAGGCAGAACTTCTTCAACATCCAGGAGGAGCTCGCGACAATCGTGCACCAGGAAGTCATGAGGCGGGGGGCGCCTTCAGTATCGCCTATACACCGCCCAACAAGGAGATAGACGCAGAGTTAGCGCGGCAGGGCGACGGCAGGTCATTCATGCAGATGGCGAAGAATCGGTCGGGCTTCATCAATGTCCCCTCGAAGAAGTCTTGATGATGCCATGATGTTTACCTAGCTAGCTAGCTGTTAGTTCCGAACTATATCCATGATGTCCTTGTGTGTTGTAAACCCTATCCCTATGTTTACTTGCCTAGCAAACTCTAGTGTGTTTCGTCAAACCGTTGAAACCTGATTGTGAGCGACGCTATCTAGTTATTTGTGTGTTATGAACTATTTCAATGCCTTGGTCATGTTGCTTTTTATTCGTTAGTTGCCGTCGTTTTCTTTTTGAAATGCCGATGATTAAAACGCGTTGTGGCACAATGTGTGTGATTATACCCTGACGATCTGGTGTGCCTTGTGATAAGTACAAACACGAGTCGTTGTGCATCTAACTTGGCACACCAGATCCGTCAGCGGCATTGTCATTTCCGTGTCCAACCTAAGTATATATGAGGCATGCTCTATTTTTTGAGTTGGCTCTTTTCTTGATAACAAGTGCCGATGATTAGAACGTGTTGTGGCACTATGCGTGTGACTAGGCTCGCTGTTCGATCTTGTGTGGCAACTAGACTAGTAATTTGGGCATATACTCTACTTGCTGCACAAGATCGAATAGCGAGTCTGGTCATTTTCCGTGCCCAACCAAAGTATAAGGCACGAATCCAAGTCATTCTTGGGTTGCTTTCTTTGTCTTCTCTTCGAGTTGCCTCTTTTATTGACAAGTGTGTGTGTGTGTCTTTTTTTTCGGGTCTTTCTTTGAAACGCCGATGATTAGAACGTGGTCTCTTACATGTTGTTGCACCATATATATGCATGATTCTATCTTGTGAACTGCTAGCTATTGTTTCCCACTGACATAACTAATATCATCTTTCTTGTGTGTGTGTAGGAGATGGCGAAGAAGTGCTATGTTGTTTACATAGGTGCTGTTCCAGGAGTGTATGACGAGTGGAAACACTGCCACAACCAAGTGAACGGGTTCCCGGGCAACCTCTACCAAGGCTACGAGAGTAGAGCGGTGGCGGAAGCTATGTGGAGACAACACCAGAGGGAGAAGAACCGGGTGAGGAACTTCGTCATCGTCATCACCATCACCTTGCTCTTGGTGGTTGGTGGTATTCTCTACCTTGCCTACTAGTTTCAATGTTATTGTAATGAGATGGTGAAAATCATGTACTCGGTCTCGAGAGATATGTGGACATGGCACTTGTAATGTGATGGATATGTGATACTTGTGTGATGATGATCTACTATTTGATGGATGTGTTGGTTTTATCCATATTTTGGTCCATTGGACCCTTTTATATATATCTATGAATATACTGCTGAATACCTGTATACTATACAGTATACAGGTATTTTATTTTTAATTTCGAAAATGATATCAGAGGCGCATATTGGAGGTCATAGGAGGCGCATATGCCACCTATATGCGAGGCGCATCACCGAGCTATGCGAGGCGCACCCTATATGCGCCTCTGCTAATCTGAATAGGCGAGGCGCATATCAGTATGCGCCTCCGATATACTTATAGGAGGCGCATATTGATATGCGCCTCGCATAAGGAAAATACCCGAGGCGCATATCATATGCGCCTCCGGTAAAAAATACCAGAGGCGTGGACATAGAGGCGCATATGATATGCGCCTCGGATGGGCAAAGTGGTGCGCCTCGGCTAGCGTTTTCCCTAGTAGTGACTGGGTTGGCTAGCCATTCTGTGTGTTGCACTTCCTTAATGAACCCGGCCGCGAGCAGTCGGGCTATCTCTTCTCCTATTAACTGTCTTCTTCCCTCCGCGAAGCGACGTAGAGACTGTTTTACCGGCTTGGCATCTGGCCGGACGTGTAGAGAGTGCTCGGCGAGTTCCCTCGGTACACCAGGCATGTCCTTGGGGGACCACGCAAAGATGTCCCTGTTCTCACGGAGGAACTCGACGAGCGCGCTTTCCTATTTGGGGTCCAGGCTCGCCCCCACGGTGACGAACTTGGACTTGTCGTTATCGTTGAAGCATATCTTCTTAGTATCTCGCGCCGCCTGGAAGTTCGACTCGCCAGCCGGCTTGGCCGACTCCGGAATCTCTAGCTTCTCTTCGCTGGCCTTGCGCTTGAATTGTCGCATCTCCTCGTTGCAGACCATGGTCTCGGCCACCTTCGCGCTGTCGGTGGCGCAGGCGATGGAGCGCTTGTAGTCTCCAGAGACGGTGATGATTCCGCGTGGGCCTGGTAGCTTCATCTTGAGGTAGGCGTAGTGCGGTACCGCCATGAACTTGGCGAGCGCCGGCCGCCCAAGTATGGCGTGGTAGGCGCTGGAGTGGTCGACCACCTCGAAGGAGATGGTCTCGCGGCGATGGTTGCTCTTGGTGCAGAATAGGACGTCAAGCCGGATGAGCCGGCTCGCCCTGGCACAATGCCGTGGAAGACCATCCGGCTCGGCGTCAGGCTGGACTCGGAGACGCCCAGCTTCTCCAGCGTGTCGTGGTAGAGGATGTTGATGCTGCTGCCTCCGTCGATGAGGACGCGTGAGAAGGTGCAGGCGCGCTTGGGGGAGATGATCATGGGCTCCAGGACTAGGGCATAGCCGCCTGGATTGGGCATCAGCTCCGGGTGGTCGCTGCGATCCCACGTGATTGGCTCTTGCGACCAGTTGAGGTATTGGGGGACAGGTGGAACCACAGCATTCACCTCGTTGAACCGCTCGCGTCGGGTTCGCTTGTCGTCGCACTCGCTGACGAACACGATGTAGGCGGCGTCCGGATTCTGATAGCCGTCTGGACCCCTTGGTGGTGGAGATGGAAGGCGTTCCCTCCTTTGTTCTTCGTGTTGGCGGTCATCACGATTCCTGTCTTCGCGCCGTCTGTCGTCGCGTCTCCGATCATCCCGTCCGGCTTCATCCGGAGGCGGAGGCGGATTTCGCCGCTCGTACGGCGGAGGCCTTGGGCTGCCAAGGTTGCATTGCCTGACGGTGTGGTTCGCTGGCCGGTCGCCGTGGTTCCGGCACGGCTGATCGAGCAAACACTCGTAGCTGTTTCTCGCCCTTGTCCGGCGCATGTCGCTGCTCGTCCTCATGCGGCGATTGTCGAAGCCTCCTGCCGGCCTTCCCTCGGTGGTGGCGACGACCTTGGACTCGACGCGGTCGTCCGTTAGCTTGCATTTGCCGGATGTGTCGGAGTCACGCCGGGTTGATCTTCCTCCCTCCTGGGTCTCTGTCCGGCTGCGGCGTGCAGCCGGCTCCGCCGTGATGATTCTTCCAGCTTCGTCGAGTCGGATCGGGTTGGTCATGCCCACGTCGGCGGTGGCATACTCATCGGCGATTGCCATGAGCTCCGCCATGGTCTTTGGACTTTTCCTCAGGAGCCGGTGCTTGAGTAGGGTCTGGTCCCGGCAGCCTTGAATGAAGTACTGGACGGCCTGGAGCTCGAGGACCCCCTCGCATGAGTTGCGTAAGCTAGTCCATCGGGTGAGGTAGGCACGGTCTGACTCGCCGTCCTTCTGCTTGCACAGCGCGAGCAGTTGTGCATTGCCGGGGCGCAAGTAGGTGCCAGTGAAGTTGCGGTTGAACACTTCCTCGAAGTCCAGCCAGCTATTGACGCTTTCAGCCGGCAGGCTGTTCAGCCAGGTCCGAGCCGACCCCTGGAGCATGAGTGGCACGTAGCGAACGGCCACCCGCTTGTTGCCGCCTGCGATGTTGACCGCCGTGACGTAGTCGGCGAGCCAGTCCTCCGGCTTCGCGGTGCCGTTGTACTTGGGCGTGTCCCTTGGGAGGGTGAATCCCCTCAGGAACTGCTCGGTCCGGATGCGAGGTCCGAAGCAGCGATGCGCAGCGACGTCTTCCTCCTCGATGATGCTGGATGCCTTGAGCGCGTCGATGCGGATGCGAGCGTCGTGGCTTGTTTCGGGCCCCAACGGTCCCAGGCGCTCCTCTATGGTGACCTTGTGTCCGATTCGCTCCTTGACGCTGCGGCCGGCTTGCGGTCCATTCCGGTTGCCGTCTTCACGCCGCCCAGCCGGATCGCGGCCGTGATCACGAGGATGCGAACTCGCGCTTCCCTCGCGATGAGGTCGTGGTTGCTTGTTCTTCGCCCTGCCGCGGCTCGTGGGTGACGCCTCGGCGCCTTGCTTGGACTTGCCGCCTGCATCGTAGCCTGGAGGCGGATCATGATGCTCTCGGCTCGCGGTTGCCTCGGTTTCACTTTGCTACCGGTTAGCCGCGGCGATGAGCTCCTGGACTCGGCGCGCTTGTTGACGTAGCTCCTCGCCTTGGAGATGGGGTAGTTCTGCTGCTGCCGCCTCCGCAGCCTTCATGTTTTGCACCGGGTTGCTGTACTCGGGCAAGACGATGTCTGAATGCTCGTGCGGCTGACCAGCACGGTTCAGGGCACTGCCGAGATCCCCTCCTTTGCGCCTAACCTCGTTCAGCTTCTCCGTGTTTCCCCTTGCCGGCTCGAAGCCGTGGACGGTGTTGTACTCGCGCATCGTGGCGTTGAGTCGGCGCTGCGTTGATGCGAGGTGGAGAGCCTTGTCGTATATCTGTTGACGCATCCTCTCGAGATCAGCCGCCGCCTTGGCTGGATCCGCACCCGGCGCGATGGGGGTGCTCAGCAATTCGAAGTCAGCCTCGAGGTTGCGCTGGAAGCGAGAGGATTCTCCGGCTTCATGTACAGTGGTGGCGACGCCGCCTCCTGCCGCCACGTGCTCGACCATGTGCACCTCGGCGTAGACGTTGAGCTTGGCGTCGCACGGTCCGCGTCGCCAGAGCTGATGTAGTCGAAGGAGTTGCCGTCGCAGACGTTGGCGTCGAAGACCGAAGGAGCCAAGCACGAGTAGACCTCCTCCGGGTATTCCTTGGCGGCTACGGCGACGTAGACGTGGAAATCGCTGAGAGTGACGACGGTGCCTCCGCTGGTGAAGTCCACGTCGGCGAAGCTCCTGGTGTTGTCGAGGACGCACCCGATGGCGCCGATGGAGAGCACGAGGCCGGAGACGACCCGCCGATCATCTACGGTCCGGGATCCCGCGCAGAACGTGACTCCGCTCGTCGCGTGCCCCACGGTGGCCGGGCGCCAAATGTCGTGGTGGGTTGCACGATATATCCATCAGAGATGGAAAGAAGTATGGGGCAAGGCGACGATGGCGCTCGCGCGGGATTGGGTACAAGCATGCAAACACACGCGATATACCCAGGTTCAGGGCCCTCTTGTGGAGGTAACACCCCTACGTCCTGCTCTTCTTGTTTCTTATTGCTTGATCACAAAGTGCGGGCTACAAAGTGCTCCTAGAGCTGTATCCGGGTGGCAGCCGGCTGGAAGTCCTATCCGGTTGGAGGTTGACGACGATTCTATCTGCCTCTGGTCTCTCTTTCTTCCCTTGGTTGCTTGCCTCACGTAGGAGGCTCTAGCCCGCCTTATATAGGCAACGGGCTAGGGTTTTGGGTTACAAGGAATTTACAGGATTGTCCCTATGACATCATCTATTTTCTGGGCCGGCTGGAACTCGTTGCCATGATTCTGTACAGGAGATGCCCGACAGGAGGTACTGTTCACCGGGAGCGGTTATGCGGGGCTGGCCCACTGGTACGGAGCTGTCGGTTGGTACGTCCGGCTTCAGCCCAGCCGGACGTCTGTGTCCGGATAGACGCAGGCGGCTTGATTCAGCCGGCGGGTTCTAGGCGGCGTTGTACAGTCGGCACTGTTCAGCCGGCCCGTGGAGTTTGAAGTAGTGAACCTCTTTAAGATATTCGGGGTTCATCTCCCCGACATAGAGGGTGCTCGATCGTCAATCAGCGCCCTCTGGCCGACGCTTTGCTAAAATACTCGGTCTCATCGTCAAGCATGTATAGCTGGTGCCTTGGGATGGCATGCGAGCTAGTAATTAAGATTAAGATGGGAAGGCTTAATTAGTCGGTGCCGGCCCGCGCGTAGAACCATGGTCATATGGTGGAGCGAACAACGCTTTTTTATAGTCAAGTGCCCAACGTAATTAGTACCAAGTAAAATGACTGACTAAGCTAGATACTTGAGACTTTGGGAGATATGTGACGTACTTGCATGTACGATGCATGTTACAAAGTTGACATGAAAGCAAGTGTATATTACTCATCTTGACTGGGCTCTATTCCTCGCATGCATGGACGGTGGATGCATGCATGTGACCTACGTATATCTATTTTGAGAGACCTAACGATTAAACTTCTATCTCTAGTCTTATAGCATCTTTAGGCAGTGAAAGTTCGATTATCGTCAATCTAGGCGGTAAGGGCGCATGACGAAGAGGTGAGGATGAAAACAAAGAGGGTTTGTCTATGTCTTAGTTGACTAAGAATTTTTTAAGTCTCAATCACCTTAAAAAAGTGTAACTACAGTTAAAAAAAATGCAACTGAAACGAGTTGCACTTTCACTAGTGGAAAACGGGGCAGTAGTCCCGGTTTCAGACGGCCTCTAGTCCCGGCTGGGCAACCCGGACTACCAAATCGGGACTAGAGCCCCCCCCCCCTATAGTCCCGGTTGGCTACGAACCGGGATTAGAGTGCCTCCCACGTGGCCACGGGCGAGCCCGCGGGCTGGATGTCTTTAGTCCCGGTCCGTGTTACGGACCGGGACTACCGTTAGGCCTTTTTTTTTCTTTTATAATTTTTTCCAGAATTGCACGGACCGGGTGTTGTGTACTGTGTTTAGTGCCGGGGTTTTGGATAGTTTCGGAAACACGTCGATACGTCGATATAAATTATATTGTACTATGATCACACGTTGATGCATATATATAACACACTTACAAATTAATTGTAACACATGAATTTGTCGTCACGTTTCCGTACACAAAGTACTCAAATGCATTAATTATACATGCATGAAATCATAGTACATTTATATATGTAGATAATAGTGCTCTGAATTTTCAGGTATGACATCATCAAGAAGAAATCCCGCCAGCTCCTCCCCAATTGCTCTTATACGGTCATCTGGTAGGAGGCCGGCCCGCTTCCTTACAATCTTTAAAAGAAGGAGAAAATTAAACAATTATGAATGAAACTCCACACAATTGATATGCATATTATTTTGTCAAAAAAAACTTGTGAACAATGTATAATTACGTACCTCTGCGTTTCTTCGATTTTCAAATTTTTCATAAGTCATCCTATGAATGTACTCGCAAACGTAGTACCCACATAAGAGGGTCCCTTTTGGCTGTTCCAGACACCACTGTTCGAGAATAGAATTCAACACATTAAGTTTGGTAATGGTATTGCAAACTACATTAATTCATGGATATAGGTATAGTACTACTTACTTGGTTCAGAGTCCATACCAGCTTCTCGTGCCATTTACCGGGTACTTCCTTGACGAATGTCTGCCATGCTCTACTCAACAAAGAAAGAACAAAACATCTGTTATTAATTAATTACTTGATATCACGAAATGAATGAAAGAGAGGTCGGTATAGTAATGTGATAAGAATTTAAATTACTCTTTCATGACATCAAACAAGCTCTTGTACTCTTTAGGGTCTCTCCTTAATGAGTCGTAGACTTCAATTATTCCCTGGTGATATCTAATGACCACGAGAATAAAGTGGTAGCTGCAAATTTACATACAGAGGCATGCGCATATAACTCATCAATTAGACTTAAGATACCGGGTGAGCAAAAATAGAATGTGTACAAGCAATTAGTAACACTTACCTGAAGTTGTAAGGAAGAAATATTTCTTTTTTGTCTTGGTGTCGCTTAAAAGCCTCTATCATTACTCCCTTTACAACTTGTGGTTTCTCCCTTATGCTCACTTCATGAATAACATTAGGGTCCATGAAACCAATCTCCACCGGTTTTATTATTTCCCTTTTGTAGTCGATCATCTTCTTTCTGCACAAATAGCGTACCAAAATTAGAATGTGCTGTGAGCTATATATATATATATAAAGACTTAATTAAATTACAAAAATAAATAACTTACAGACAAAAGATACTGATGATTGCTTTATCGAGGGGTAAACCATTGTATAATTGGAAAAGTTCGGAGAAATCAATTTGCACACCGTAGTCATCGTAGAAGTGTTCCTCCTTTCTAACTTTTGCCATGATACCTATTATACCTTTCTTTGCGACTTTCATGTACCATGAATTCAACTGACGCATCCTTGTTGGTAGTAACTTGACCACCTCAGTTGTGACCAAAGACTTGCCTTGAACATATTGATAAGGCACCCTATAAGGTTCCTCAGGGAAGTGGCGGACACTTCCCTGAGGTACCATACGGTGGGCGTCTTTGTCGGTAAGTACCTTAAGCGGAGGGAGCGATTGCGTAGCTTGTTGTCCCAGCTGGGCTATCTGTTTCCCGCATTTCCGGTTCTCCAACACCGAGTCGTATGACTTTTCAATAGAGCGCTCATAGTCTGATGACGGCCTTGGTGGAGGGTTGTATAAGCACCTAATAGTGTGATGTAGTTTGTCACGAGGAAGCCCTTTGATGCTGGGTAGTTCTTCCGGGGGCGGTTTCTTTGTAAAATGGGCTGTAACCTCGGCCCTCCTGATGGCTTCGGATTCCTCGACAGTCCTCTCGTAAGGTAACTTCTCAGGAGTCTTCACTTTTCGCGGCTTTTTCTGTCTCTTCTTAGGAGGCGAACCATTAACGGCCCTCTTCGCATCAAACCACTTATAAGGCGGAGACCGCTGGACTGGCTCTGGAGATGGAGACCGTGCTGGTGTAGCTGGAGATGGAGACCGTACTGGTGTAGCTGGAGATGGAGACGGACTCGCGCTGGGGTCCCTCTGGGGTAGGAAGGGTGGACTTGTAGGTGGTGGACTTCTACTTGGAGGAGTCGGTGGCCTTGGTGCTGAGCCTGGAAGCACGATGTATTTCTTGTTCCATAGAACGAAACCGTGCTTGACTTGTCCCAGTGTCGTCTCATCGTCACCTCCAGGATAGTCAAGCTCAAGTGCCTCAAATCCCGGTATAATAGCATCCACCCCGACACGAGCATAGCCAGCTGGAATCTGACCAAGATGGTAGCTTGCTCCAGGTTCGTTTGGTAACGCATAGCCGACCGCCACCTTGAAGGATATGTTCTTCATTAACATATGAAGCTCACACTCCGTCTTCTCCGTGATATCATCCACGGGGTAGTGAGCCGCCGGCTGTTCTATTATTGCGGCAGATACTTGTAGCGGCGTGGAACCCACGCTGCTTCTTCGCGGTTCTTGGACGACGACGTCGACTTGTTGCTGATGTTGATCAGGTGCCCGGTGCTGGCTGATTGAGTCAATCTGACAGCGCAGTCCGGAAACCATGCGCTCCAATTCTGATAAACGGTCTAACTCCTTCTGCTTCTTTCTCCCACGGCTTCTATAACTGTCAGCACAGTCCGGAAACCCTTCCTTCAAGTTGGTACCCGCCGGGAAAGCCTCGTAATCGTCCGTTGTGTTCGGGATTCCCCAGTGCGAGTGTCAGCTCGTCGTTCTCTCTCTCGGGATGGTACTCTCCCTTTCGAACTTTATCTATTGCGTCAATAAGCAACGGAACGATTGTTTCAACCTTTTTCTTCCATTTTCCCTTTGCAACAATCAACCCCGTCTCTGAGTCCAACACTGCGCCATGCGCGAACAACCAAAACTTGGCCCTCTCGGGCCAGTTCAAAGTCTGTGGAGTGATCCCTTTAGCAACCAGTTCCGCTTCAAAGGCTAACCATTTGGGAATGGCAGACTTGTAGCCACCTGTACCCAACCTATGGTGGTATTCCTTCTTCCCAGCATTTCTCTTATTTACGACCGATCGAGCCACGGCAGTAGAGGAATTCTTGTACGCCTTGAATGCGGGCCAGGAATGTTTTATCTTCTCGAGTGCTCCGGTGAAATTAGCTGGATCTTCATCTTCATACTTTCTCCATAGTGTTTTCTTCCAGCTCTGGAATTGTGTGGCCATCTTCTTAAGAGTCCACTCCTTCACTTTCTCCGTCTTGCCTTCTGGTATGTTGAAATGTATCATGAGCGTATCGAAAAGCAATTCTTTCGTATGATCAGGGACATAAGAAGCATCATCCTCATCCACACCCTTCGGCTTATGCCATTCTGCAATGGTGATCGGGAGAATGTCCCTAACAATGACTCCAGCTTGATTTACAAATTTACGACAGGTCGCTATGGGTGCCAGCGGTTCGCCACTCTGAGAAACTTCCTCTATCGTTAGCCTCGGAGCATCGCTGGCCATCCTCTTCGTCAGGCCTCGAGGAGGAACATTATTTACAGATTTGCTCGATCCAGAGGGCTGGAAAATGAATCGTTAATTAACACGTGCAATTAACAAATGCATATATATACATGATCGATCGATCAATTGTCAGCCTATATAATATATGTATATACCTCGCCGGAGTTTGTCGTTAAGGGCGCTTCATCGTCAAACTGGAGTCCCTCACCGCAGTCGTTCAGAAATTGTGAGCTGAAATCATCATCTTCATCGCCTTGTCGTCCATCATCTTCTCCACCGCCTTGTTGTCCATCATCATCTCCACCGCCTTCTTCACGGGCACTCGCATAGATTATTCGTTGCATTTTATCTTCATGCTCCTCGTCTCTAATTAAGGGAATGTCCGCCATAGCTCAATGTACCTGCAATCAATTATATGTGTTTGTAATTTTTTTGACATAGAATTACACATAAATGACACCCCAAAATAATTAGGGGTGGCATTGTGCAACTTGTCACATAAAATGACAGCCCTTGGTCCTGAAAAAAAAATAGGGCCAGGCACCTGGCTAGCGGCTGGTCCTTTAGAAAAATCAGCACCCTGCCCGGCACCTGGCCAGTAGCGGCTGGTCCCTTAGAAAAATCCAGCCCCCGCGTCCACCCACTGGCCAGTAGCGCGTGGTCAAGGCTGGCCCACCAGCCAGCGACCCGGCCACCCCGCCACCCAACCGCCGCGCGGTCAGCCCACTCGGCCACGTCGCGCGTGGGAACCGGCACCCGACCGCCACGTTCCCTCGTCTCCCCCGCTACCCAACCGTCCGAGCCCCGCAGTCAATGCTCCTGGCCCACCTGCCAGCGACTGGACGGCCTCCTCGGCTTCCCGTCCCGCAGTCAATGCTGGCCACGGTGGACGCGGCCCCCGTCCTTTTTAAACCCCGGCCGTACGCGATGGAGACCTCACACAGCTAGCCCCGCCGCCCTCCCCACACTCCATCGAACGTGCCCTAGCCCTAGTCCTAGCCCTAGCCCTCGCCCTCGCCGGAGCCGGAGCAATGTCGAAGCGGTGGTGGCCAGGCGGCAAGCACCAGTCCGAGTCCGGCGGCTCGGGCTCTGGCCGCTCCGGCCGTCGCCGGGGCGCTGGACTGCCTCCCCTTGCTCCTCCTCCACCACCACCACCGTCGGCGCCGCGCGGAGTGCGCATCGTCGGCGCGGACCCACGTCGTGCCGGTCCGCAGGCCGGCGGGCCGGCCGCCAAGAAGAAGAAGCCGACGGCGCGCTACCGCCGGTACGTCCGGGTGGAGGAGGCGCAGTGGCACTGGGAGAACGCCGTGCCGGTGCGCTGGTCGGACGTCCACCTCCCGGACAACTGGCACCTGAATCCGCAACGGATTCCGGTGCCGCCGATCCCGACCGACCCCACGGCCAGGGCGGTGGAGATCGCACGCCGGCGCAGCCTCCTCCCCAATCACCTCCTCGACGACCCGGCGTACGCGCCGGGCTCCCCCTACTGGGACCAATGGTTCCGGGAGGAGCACGACGAGCGCCGCCGGAGCTACTTCGCGCCGGCCCCGGTGCCGCCGGTGGAGCGCACGGAGTACCCGGTGCTCCCGGAGGGGATGGACGACCTCGACCAATGGTTGGAGGTCGACTCCGACGGCGAGGCCGCCCCCATGGAGGAGGACGACGACATCGACGACGCCTTGAAGGCAGCCATGGCGGCGTCCCGGCAGGCCTTCGTCGACGACGAGCGCCGCCGCTGGGAGATGGTGGTGCAGGACGCACTGCCGCCGCCGCCGCACGGTCTGCCGCCGCAGGGACCGCCTCCACCCCCGCCTCCGCCACAGGGACAGCCGGGGCTGGACTGGGTGCAGGCCCTCGTCCAGGAGGAGGAGGCCTACGACCCGCCGGAGGAGGAGTACCAGGAGCCGGTGGGATTCCCACCGGAGCTGTTCGGGCAGTCGTGGGTATTCACGACTGTGCCCCAGCTGCCGCTGCCGCCGCCGCCGCCGCCGCCCCATCATTCAAATTATTACAAATGACCACAATACATCAACATCATTCAACACTTCTTCGTGTCTGTCATTTTTTCTTCTTATCGCGTCGTATCCATGGACAATCTTCATCATTCAACGCGATGGTTGGGTCAATTTTCACTGTGAAGGGGGGAATTTCATCAAACTTATTGTAATCTTCTGACATGTCTGTCTTGTCCTCCACTCCCACGATGTTTCTTTTCCCCGAAAGAACTATGTGGCGCTTTGGCTCGACGTCGTACGATTCATTCACTGCTTGCTTATCTTTTCTTTTCTTCGGTCTGCTAGACATGTCCTTCACATAGAAAACCTGAGCCACTTCACTGGCTAGGACGAATGGTTCGGTGTCGTATCCAAGATTCTGCATATCCACTGTAGTTATTCCGTACTTCGGGTCTACATGTACCCCGCCTGTCAGGTTGAACCATTTGCACTTGAACAATGGGACTTTAAAAAATGGTCCATATTCAAGTTCCCATATCTCCTCTATGTAACCATAATATGTGTCCTTTTGCCCATTGCTGTTTGTTGCATCAAAGCGGATACCACTGTTTTGGTTGGTGCTCTTTTTATCTTGATTGGCCGTGTAAAATGTATTTCCATTTATCTCATACCCTTGATAAGTCAATATAGTCGAAGATGGTGCATTGGCCAACAAGTATAGCTGTTCTCCAACAGTGCTGTCATTAAAGAGACGTGTTCGCAACCAACCTCCGAAATTCTTCACGTGTTCTTCATCAATCCAATATTTAGATTGCTCTGGGAAGTTCAAACGTAGAATATTCTTATGTTCCTCGATATACGGAGCCACCAAGCTGGAATTATGTAGAACCGTGTAGTGTGCTTGACTATAAGAATGCCCGTCCATACATATTATTGCTTTCTTTCCCAGCGTGCCTTTTCCCCGCAGTCTCCCCTCATAGCGTGATTGAGGAACCCCGATTGCCTTGAGGTCAGGAATAAAATCAACACAAAACTCAATGACCTCCTCTGTTCCATAGCCCTTGGATATGCTTCCTTCTGGCCTAGCACGGTTATGAACGTACTTCTTTAGGACTCCCATGAACCTCTCAAAGGGGAACATGTTGTGTAGAAATACGGGACCGAGAACGAAAATCTCTTCGACTAGATGAACTATGAGGTGCGTCATAATATTGAAGAAGGAGGGTGGGAACACCAACTCGAAGCTGACAAGACATAGGACCACTTCCTTCTGTAAATCCGGCAGAGTTACTGGATTGATGACCTTCTGAGAAATTGCATTGAGGAATGCACATAGCTTAACAATGGGTACTCGAACATTTTCCGGCAGGAGCCCCCTCAGTGCAATCGGAAGTAATTGTGTCATAATCACGTGGCAGTCATGAGACTTTAGGTTCTGAAACTTCAACTCTGTCATGTTAATTATTCCCTTTATATTCGACGAGAAGCCTGATGGGACCTTGATACTGTTTAGTACTTCAAAAAAGATCTTCTTCTCTTCTTTGGTAAGAGCGTAGCTGGCAGGACCTTGATACTTCTCTGCATTCAGGTTGTCTCGTTCGTGCATATGTTGCTGGTCCAGCCGTGATTCCGGTGTATTTTTCGTCTTCCCATACACGCCCAAGAAGTTTAGTAGGTTCACGCAGAGATTTTTCGTCACGTGCATCACGTCGATTGCAGACTGAACCTCTAGGATTTTCCAATAGGGTAACTCCCAGAATATAGATTTCTTCTTCCACATCGGCACGTGTCCGTCAGCATCATTTGGAACAGATTGTCCGCCAAGACCCTTTCCAAAGATTACTTTTAAATCCTTTACCATATCATATATAACATCCCCAGTAGGCCGTCTAGGCTTTGGCCGGTGATCTGGCAAACCTTTGAAATGCTTGCCTTTCCTTCTTACGTTGTGCCTTTCCGGAAGAAACCGACGATGCCCCAGGTACACATTCTTGTTTCCCAGATATATACTTTCAGTATCACCTAAACAGTGTGTGCATGCATTGTATCCCTTGTTTGACTGTCCTGATATGTTACTAAGAGCTGGCCAATCATTGATGGTCACGAACAGCAATGCTCGTAGGTCAAATTCATCTTGTTTGTGCTCATCCCAAACACGTATACCTTCTTCGCGCCACAATTGTAAAAGTTCTTCAACTAATGGCCTCAGGTACACATCAATGTCGTTGCCGGGTTGCTTCGGGCCTTGGATGAGTACTGGCATCATAATGAACTTCCGCTTCATGCACAACCAAGGAGGAAGGTTATAGATGCATAGAGTCACAGGCCAGGTGCTATGACTGGAGCTCTGCTCTCCAAAGGGATTAAAGCCATCTGTACTTAGACCAAATCTTAAGTTTCTTGCGTCATCTGCAAATGTCGGAAACTCTCTGTCAATTTTTCTCCACTGCGACCCATCAGCAGGGTGTCTGAGCATCACGTCTTTCTTACGGTCTTCCTTGTGCCATCGCAACAACTTGGCATGCTCTTTGTTTTGGAACAAACGTTTCAACCGTGGTATTATAGGAGCATACCACATCACCTTCGCAGGAACTCTCTTCCTGGGGCGCGCCTCGTCCTCAACTTCACCAGGGTCATCTCGCCTGATCTTATACCTCAATGCACCGCATACCGGACATGCATTCAAATTCTCGTACTCCTCGCCGCGGTAGAGGATACAGTCATTGATGCACGCATGTATCTTCTGCACCTCTAATCCTAGTGGGCAGACAACCTTCTTTGCTTCGTACGTACTGGGGGGCAATACGTTATCTTTTGGAAGTATCTTCTTTATTATTTTCAGCAATTTTTCAAATCCCTTGTCAGAAGTACCTTCCTCTGCCTTCCATTGCAGCAATTCCAGTGTGGTGCCCAGCTTTTTCTGCCCATCTTCACAATTTGGGTACAACAATTTGTTGTGATCCTCTAACATTCTCTCCAACTTCAACCTCTCGTTTTGACTTCCGCAGTTTATCTTCGCATCAAGAATGGCCCGACGAAGATCGTCATCGGGCTCATCAACAATGGGCTCTTTTTCAGCTTCATCTTCCCCCATTGATGTACCACCGTGATCAGTGAACATAGGATAGTTGTCATTATCCTCTTCTTCCTCATTGTCTTCCATTATAACTCCTCTTTCTCCATGCTTGGTCCAACAATTATAACCGGTCATGAAACCGGACTTCAACAGGTGGACGTGAATGGTTTGTGAGGTAGAATAGTCCTGAGTATTCTTGCAGACACTACATGGACATGAAATAAAACCATTTGGCGGCTTGTTTTTCTCAGCCACTTGGAGAAAATAATGCATGCCATTAATAAAGTCGGGATAACGTCGGTCACTGTACATCCATTGCCGACTCATCTGACTCATCTGCATTATATAAATAAAATATAAAAAACCATTAACACTATTTCTTCAATATATAACAGTGATAAAGTGAATTAATATATAAGTTCATCACATTCAAACCAAAGTAGAGCAAATAACCAAATGTAATACATATAGTCTCACAAACATACATTGGTTCAAACTAACATACAACTATCTAAAGAATTTAAGCCCAACAACAAATGCGATAAAAATCACAACTATGGTAACTATCGAACCAACACCATAATGATACCAAGCCTCTTTATGAATGGCATAATTTCTAATTTTTCTAATCTTCAAGCGCATTGCATCCATCTTGATCTTGTGCTCATCGACGATGTCGGCAATATGGAGCTCCAATTTCATCTTCTCTTCTAGGGTTTGGAGACGGAGATTTTCACTTCTTTCCAGTTTTGCTTTCAAATCATTAATTTCATTTTCAAAAAACTCGATGATAGGGTCGGTTGGAATTTCCGGTTCAACAACGACATCCGGATCGTTATAGACTGGACGAGGACCGACGGGGACGGATATCAAAACCATGACACACTATACATATAAAAAAAGTAAGATAATATACATGCATCTAAAGTATATCAATAAGTTAAAAAGGGATAAAAACAAGACTCACCGAGGAGGTGCCGGCGACGGGATGGCGCGGGCGATCGACGATGGTAAAGATGGTCACCGGACAACTGTAAACCCAATACATTATACTTTAATTTGAGCTAAAATTGCATATAAAAAAATGAAATCTCTTACTTAGGCATTTCATCAAACACCTTGCTAGCACTAGAAAAATAAAATTTTCTAAGTAACACCAAAATGAGCTAAAAAAGGAACACCGGAGTGCTAACCGTCGGGTAGATGAGGTGCCGCCAAACTTGACAAATGGTGGAGAAAATAGGGGCCGAACTCGTGGTTGGGAGGAGCAAGGGTTAAGAAAATGGAGATGAACCCGGAGCTAAAAAATGGCCACGGCCTGGCCACGGCCGGGTCGGGGGGTGGAAGATGATATAGAATATATTTAGTCCCGGTCCGTAACAAGGACCGGTACTAAAGTCCCTCCATTAGTCCCGGTCTGTAAATAGAACCGGGACAGTGCATTGTCCGGGCTGGTCCCACCTCTGTCGCCTCCTCCCGCATCCCTTTGTCACCGGTTCGTAACACGAACCGGGACGGTAGGTCCCCTACGAACCGGGACTGGTCCTGGCGGGCGCCCTGGGACCAATGACCGGGACTAGTGCCACGATTGGTACCGGTCCGTAAGGGAACCGGGACGGAAGGGCCAAACCGAAGCCCCTGTTTCCACTAGTGTTTTCTGACAGAAACGTGCAATTGCATATTTCTCCTACAAAAATGCAATTGTTTGTCAATATCTCAGTTGACTGAGAATTTCTTAAGTCTCTATCACCTCAGAAAAGTGCAACTGCAGTTCAAAAAAAAGTGCAGCTGAAAGGTGTTACACTTTTCTGACAGAAAATTACAATTGCACATTTCTTATAGAAAAGTGCAACTCATGCACATTTTTGTAGGTGATTGAGACATAAGAAAAAATCAGACGCCTAAGGATTAGCAAATCCGAAACAAAGAAGGTAGAGAATACGACCTCTCGGCTCTTGCGCTTCCTCTGGGCTGGTAATTATGCGCACATGCACTAACGGTCTGCAAAATCATATGACAATTGGGATATACATATGCACGAGGAGTGGTTTGAACGCTAATTCATCATAGTAAATGTAAAGGACATGGATGTTAAATATGGTACTCGAGTGTCAGGCCAAAAGTAATATCTATTCCAGATTAAAATAAAGGAGGGAAGCGCTCGATCAGTACTACGTACTTGATGATATATAGTCAACATTCTGCTTCCACATTATTAGGTGTCACAGTGCATAGCATCAACACACATTGGAGCACACAGGTGCATGAACAAGTTAGTTCTCAGGACTCGAGGGTATGCAGTTGGGCGCGGAGCACTGCTTGCTGCAGTCATCTGAGCACTGCTGGCCAAGCACAAGCTTGCAGGTGTAGCAGGGAAGTCCGCTGCACTGCTTGTCGCAATAATTGTTGGCGCCTTCTTTGCAGCCTTCGCAGCGGCTGCCGGTGCAGTGCTCGGCGCTGCAGAACGATGATATAAAGTCTGCCTTGCAATCTTTGC
Organism: Puccinellia tenuiflora; assembly: GCA_012064385.1. Lineage (NCBI taxonomy): Eukaryota > Viridiplantae > Streptophyta > Magnoliopsida > Poales > Poaceae > Puccinellia > Puccinellia tenuiflora. The sequence continues at coordinate 1,329,807 of QRDG01000081.1, read as the reverse complement.
AGCCACTTTCCATGTCGTTGCAGGTACTGCTGCATTGATCATGAGCCAAGGCGTCGCACGACGTTGAGCACTGCGACCGACAGTCGTCGCATGATCCCGGTCCTGGTGCCGGTGCAGGAGTCGGCGGCAACGGCGCTGGAGGTGCTGGTGTGGAAGCTGCTACTGGTGGTGGTGGCGGTGGCGGCGGAGAGTGACCGCAGCGTCCCAAGGAAGGGACGACCAGCAAGGCGAGAACGGAAACAAGGGAAGCCACCTTGACAGTGATAGCGGCTGAACCGGTAGCCATTGTGATGTGGATTGTGGGCAACAAGCAAGGCTAAGCTTTAAAAAAGGAGACGTGGAATGAAATGTGAAGAGGTGTTGCTGCGCGTACGGTGCTATTTATAGGCACTTAAGCTTGCAATTCCCCTATTATGATGCGCGCACTACACTACACATAAAAATTGGTTTGATATTTAACTAGGTAACTTGCACCAAGTTGCAAATCGAGATCTGCTCCATGCATGTTACAAGTTGACTTCAGATATTATTTATCTTGACCGGGCAAAATTGGTTGGGTTTCGTCTCAGTGGAAGAGATATAACTGAATTACTCGAGAACTACTACATCACAAAGAAAAGGAAAAGATTGTGTGAATCTGAGTACTACGTGACCGTCTGCTACAGTAGTGCAATTCGCTATATAGGCATGTCAAATACTAGGAGCGACATGCACCAAATTGTGGAGTTTTTTTTAAAAATTCCANAGTGGAGTCTCTCAAGTAAATAGAACATTCATATGATGGGTAAACAAATTACAGCTGGGCAATTGACAAGATTATAACACAAACCTAATCTAGCTATGAAAAAGAGAACATGATAATATTTAAGTAGGCATCACGACAATGAACATAAACCGTTGAGTCCAACTGCATCTTTGTCTAAAAAGTCCACCGTGGGGTCGCTATCCAGACTGTCACCCATCGGTATTAAGTTGCAAGCAACAGACATTTGCATTAAGTAAAGCGCATGAAGTAAGCAATATTAAATATCAAAATAGACTTTAACACCGCTGTTTTACACTTAGTAGCAACATCACACCCTCACCCTTAGACGTTTCTGTCACTCATACCCAGGAACAAAAGGGGACGTGAACCCACTATCTAGCATAAATACTCTCTCTTGGAGATACACACAATCACTTGGCCAAAGTAACTACGCACATCGGAGAGCATGCAAGAACATAAATCAACATATAAGAATCATGCACAATCTGATCATAACTTTATAATCCATCGGATCCCAGCAAACACATCATATAGCATTACAATAATCGATCTTGATCATGTTAGGCAGCTCACAAGATCATAAGACATGAAGCACAAGAGAGAGAGACTACCATCTAGCTACTGCCGTGGACCTAAGGTCCAAAGTGGGACTACTCACAAATCTTCTCGGAGGAAGGCATGGCGATGAAGAGCCCTCCGGGATCGATCTCCCCTCCGGCAGGGTGCTGGGATTTGCTTCTGAATCACCCCCGAATTAGGGTTTGAGGTGACGGCGCCTCAGGATGACTTTTCTGGAAAATAATGGCCGCCCCGTCGTTTTTAGGTTAATTGGGATTTTATAGGCGTCGGAGGGGGCCGAGGCGGTGCCCAGGGGCAGGGGCGGGCCCCACTCACGGGTCCAAGGGGGCCGTGGCAGGGGAGTGCCTGTGCCCTGTGGGTGGCCCCTCAGGCTCCCGTTTGGTCTTCGGGTGTCTTATTTCACATAAAAAATCTCCGTAAATTTTCGTCCAATTCCGATAATATTTTCAGAAGTGATTTTCTAAAATACAAAAACAGGGAACTGGCACTGGGCATCTTGTCAATAGGTTAGTCCAACAAAATGCGTAAAAATGATGTGATATGATAATACAAACATGTGACAACATCACAAAATTAGCATGGATCACTCAAAAATTATAGATACGTTTGACACGTATCAGCCGGCGGCGACGGGCCGGTCAACAATGACAAAGATGATGGTAGGCCGACCCACGATGGCTGCAGGTGAGACATGCATCACGGTGTTCCGCCGCGTAACGCGTTAAATAGGATCCCCCAGGAGTGCAAGGGTTTCACAGCTTTCCCTGAGCTCGGTCATCGCGTGACTCCGGTCGCGTGAGTCCAACATGAATTGGGCCAACTGGGTTGCATCCTAGGCCTGTGGGCCAAAGTTTTTTTTTCTGCAGTTTGTAGGCCGAATTGTTTCCCGCGTCCCGGGTTGTGGCCCTTTTTGCCTGGGCCTAGATCCGCCATGACCACACAAGGATGGCGCGGCATATGATTATTCTCTTTTGTCTAAAAAAACATGATTATGCTCTTCCTACGTGTACCCGTAGTAAAACCACGTTGATCAAAGTATGTAACAATAAGGATAATAGGATAAACTAACATGTTATCTATATACAACGGTAATATCCAACATGTATACTAATTAGGTATTATTTCATTATATTTAGCTTATCTTACACTCTCACAAAGAGTTTTGGAGCAAGTGTTGCAGATGGTTCTTAATCTACAACCCAATTCATTTCTCTTTCCTTTTGTCGCCGTACTCCGTCCAGCGAGATCATCTCAATGTACATCCCCTTTCTCTTAGGAACAGATATAGATCAAATGTAGACTTTGTTTCAGTTTACCTATACACCTCTAATATTAAGTGTGGAGATAGAATATAGCAGATAGTTTTTAAAAGCCATTTGCTTGATAGACCCATTCTAAGAAGTTAGGATAAACACATTTGAATGCATCTTTGTTTATTATCTTGAAAAATTATAGATGCAACATTATCAGAAACATATATTGCCATCTTAGGTCATATTACACTTCGATACTTTGATATATTATTACAAGTTTGAAAAACTATTATAGTAGGAACTATGATTACGTTCTCAAGGTTGTGAAGGAAAAATACCACTCTGAAATTTGGAGACAATTCTATTTGGTCGGTCTATTTCATTTGACACTATCGTCCAGCCAAAAGAACCCGAATTTTGAATATTCTTTCTAGGACCCCTTTTAATACTTGGAAGAAATATAGAATATACAAAACCATTTGGTTGTAGTATATAAAACACCATATGGTCATATGGTGCAGCTCCTAACCTGGCCTCACTCTATGCTCTCGAAATTGGCTTTCTCATCGTTTTTATAGATAATTCAAAACAATTAGTTAGAATCAGGTAAAAAAAAGACATCCGAAAGTGTAGAGAAAACCACTACAACCATGCCCACCACGGAGCCAACACACAACCTCTCTATCCGGGGGCCGCTACCGTGACATCATGCTTTTGAGCAGTCGTGGTAGCCTCCCCGTCCCTGCTTGTTGCCGAGCCAGATAGGCCGCCCCGATGCCACGAGGAGCCATATGTTTTGTCGTGCACGTGCGTGTTTGATCATCAGCTGGGTGATGTTCATATGTTTTGTTAAACGCACACCTTAATTAGCTACTCCCTCCGATCCATAAAAATTGTCGCTCATTTTGTACTATGTTAGTACAAACTTTGTACTAAGTGGGTGACACTATTTGTGGATCGGAGAGAGTAGTTCATATTGTAACTTTGTTTATTAATAGGCAGCAGTTCAAGACCATGTATAGCCTGATGCATCAAGTGAATGGAATTTATTCGCCGCGGTTCTTTTGTGTAATTGATGTAGAATGGTTCAAGACCTAGTTCATATGTAAATCTCCCGCATGATTTATTGGGAGATGTAATTTGTTTGGTGTTGGGTCGATCATGAATGTAATGTTCATTGCAGGATTCTTTTTACAAGAATGGGGGACCCTTGGATTTATTTTAGTAGCTGATGCGATCATTTTACACAATATTTGCTTCTCATTTTATTGCTAAATTTTATATATTATTCATATATATTTACCTGTTGTACAAAAACTATTTTGAAAACATGTATCAAGGGTATAACGATCATACTCTCGTACAACTGCAATTCAGCAATTTGACCATTCAAACAGGAATTGGCATTCAGCTTTAATATCAAGTTTGGGTTCTAAATTGATGAATAACCTCAATATCGTGTGATACTGGTATTTAAGCCAATGCAGTGCCAAACCAATATTTTAAATACTTGCACAATATTATTACTAGGCATATATTGATAGGCTAATTATAAACCAAAATCTTGTATTTGTATACTATGCTCCTGATAGTTTGTGGGTTGTTGTAACGACAATGGATTCGAAGGTGCGGCACAACCATGCGGAAATGGTCACTATGTATATCAAGCGCGCTGGGAGATGGACCAGAAGGTAAAAAAGACGTGTACTAGACGACGAAGTAGGAGCATGAGAACACGGGCCATACGTTGAAACAGATCCATAAGGAGATGGACAAGAAGGCGTAGCGGGAGTTTGAGGAGAAGGACCAGAAGATAAAGCGAGAGCATGTAACCATGAATCCGACATTGAAGCACGGGTGTAGGAACATGTACCAAAAGTTGAAGCAGATCCTAAATGAAATTGGAACAAAAATTGTAGCAGACCGCATTGTACGGATCGAGCATTCATGAACATGGAGGCACATACGGATGTGGACAAGAAGTTGCAACATGAGCGTGATGACATGGATTCCCATGCCCTTCTAGAGCTGGTGGTCCGCATGGAATCGAAGATGGTGCTGGACCATGTGAGAACATATATACAAAGGTACATTGCTTTGTTTAATTTGTTTTTCATTATGTCACCAACACACATACCACCACCATACAATTGCTGATAGCATAATGAAAGTAAATCAAACAAAATAATACGGAGTGTACCTTTGTATCTATCCTCGCACGGTTATGCATCACCTTCTATTACATGCGGACCTGCTCCAGCATGCCCTTGGAATCCATGTCCTCACGCTCTTGTTGCAACTTCTGGTCCATATCTGCACATCCTTAATCCTTGCATGTCCATGCAGTCCATCTTGGCAAGCTCGAGCTGTGAAACATGGTCAGTATCATCAACTCTTGCTGCAGCTTCTGGTCAATTTACTTGTGGATCGGATTCAATTTTTGGTCTCCCTCCTCCTTCAACTTCTGATCCATGTTTGAACGTTCTTGCTTCACCTTCCTGTCCATCTCCTCTTGCTTCCGCTGCACCTTCTTGTCAATCTCGTATGGATATGCTTCAACTTACGACCAATGTTCTCACCCACC